>CM060106.1:11840512-12178012 GCA_030522415.1 Channallabes apus
CTGCGGTAAGGAAAGATAAAAAATCTTAAACAGAGCAAGTAGAGTCAGGAGAATTGCAGGAGAAAACCTAAAACTACAGTATGCTAAAGTGTGTGAGAAAGGTGTGATCAGAGCAGCTGTACCGTGACAGTAATTAAAAAAAAGTGAAGGTAACTGTTAATTGTTAGGAGAATAAATTAACATTATCTTGTTGTTTATGTGTTGTTTATCATCCTAACAATGAATTAAGTCAGGTTTGTCCCTCATGTATTGCATTTGGGTCACAGAGGTAACTCCTCTAAAAGTTAAACAGTCAGCATCATTCTGTATAAACTAATACTGTCAACTAAAAACATATTTACTGTTATTCTGAAAGTCTTTTGAGAATACCCAAAGTTTCCTTTAATAGTGTGGAGTTTACAATACGAAGTTCTGAAGTAAGTCTCCAAACTTAAATGCAAACCCGCCTGAGAATCGGGTCTATTGGTCTGCTAAGTCACTTTATTGCTTAGCAGACCAATTCTTTTTTGCTCCCAAAAGGTTAGAGTCTCTCTGACTTCTCAAAACATTATTTGAACTAATATAAATGTTTTTAAACTGAAAACCATTCAAACATCAAAAGTGAAATAACTTTTAGGGACCATGATGATTACAGTACCTCCTCACTGAACCACCAAACTATGAGGAGCACAAAAACTGAGGACAGCCATCTATAAGAAACATAAAAGTTAAACTTGACTAAAATTTTATTTTTTCTTACATATTTATAGAGAAACTCAAATATATTATGTCTTTCTTTCACCTTAAGCTAAATGCAGACTGAAAAAGGAAGGAAGGAAACTCAGTGGAACAGCAGCAAAGAAATAGCTCCACACTGGACCAAAAAGTACAGACAAAAGAGGTGTTGGGGATGGTGGTGTGGCCAGACTTTAGTCTACGGTGGATCAACTGCCTTTGTCATTGTATATTACATGTATACTATATTGCCAGAAGTATTTGCTCGCCTGCCTTCACATGCATATGAACTTAAGCAACATCTGATTTTTTATCCGTAGGATTTAATATGATGTTGGCCCAACCTTTGCAGCTATAACAGCTTCAACTCTTCTCTGAAGGCTTTCCATAAGGTATAGGAGTGTGTTCATGGGAGTTTTTGACCATTATACCAGAAGTGCATATACTGTATGAGGTCAGCCACTGACGTTGGACGAAAAAACCTGGATTGCAGTCTCCACTCTAATTCATCCAAAAGATGTCTCATCGGGTTAAGGGCAGGCCAGTCAAGTTCTTCCACACCAAACCCGCTCATCCATGTCTTTATGGACCTTGCTTTGAGCACTCATGTCATGTTGGCCAAACTTCTTCTGATAAAGAATTTGGTGCTGATGAGAAAGAGATACAGACAGACAGACTATGAAGAAATCCATCCTAAAATCTTACCTCTTGATCATTCAATATCTCTGGTTGTTTACACGACCAGGTGCGCCAAAGAATGATGGACACAAAGAACTACACAATGCTACTCAGACAAGTACAGTTCTCCTTGCAACCACCAAATGCAGACTCATTAATAGGATTGCCAGACAGAGAAGCATGTTTTGTCACTCCAGAGAACACATCTCTGCTGCTCTAGAGTCCAGTAGCGGCGAGCTGCATCCAAAACTCTGCATTGCATTTGGTGATGTAAAGCTTGGATGCAGCTGCTTACCTGTGGAAACTCATTCCATGAAGCTCTCTACCGACTGTTCACAAGTTAATTGGAAGGCCACATGAAGTTTGGAAGTAAAACATACAACATATTGCACTTGTCCCTTAGCCAGTGTTGGCATGAAGCTTAAAGCTGTAATGTAAACATAAGACTGAGTTGTACTGTAAACATGAATGGTGCACTAGTTCAAATTGACCACTTAGCAGTGTTCAGCATGGTGATGGATGAAGGATAAAAACGGTCTCTTAGTCTGTTTGTTTTAGTCTTTATGGATCTGAAACGTCTGCCCAAGGGCAGGTGTTCAAACAGTACATGTCCTGGGTGTGATAGGTCTTGAAGAATTTTCTTTGCATTCCTGAGACAACAGGAGCTGTGAAGTTTTTCAAGTTAGGGGAGAGGACAGCCGACTTTCCTCTGAGCGACCTTAATGACCCTGTGGAACTCTTTTCTCTGTACTACTGTGCAGCTGGAGAACCATGCATAGAGACAATAGACCATGATGCTCTCTACTGTGCAGCAGTAGAAGGACATCAGCAGTTTCACTGGCATGTTGTTCTTCCTGAGGAAGAAGAGTCTCTTTTGGACCTCTGCAGTGTGTGTCCACCAGGTCAGGTCCTCTCTGATGGTGACTCCCAGGTTGTGGAAGTCTGAGGACCTCTCCACACAGTCCTCGTTGATGATGAGTGGCTGGATGTTGTCTGCCTTTTTCCTGAAATCCACGATGAGCTCCTTAGTCTTTGCTGTGTCTTTGGCCCCAGAGATGAGCCCTACGTCAGTGGTATCGTCAGCAAACTTGACAATGGTGTTACTGTGGTGGGCAGGAATGCATCGTGGGTGTAGAGGGTATAGAACAGGGGGCTCAGCACACAGCCCTGTGGGGAGCCAGTGCTGAGGCTGATGGGTGTGGAGTAGTGGGGGGCCCACTCTAACCCAGAGAGTGAGGTTACTTAGGAAGTCCAAAGATCCAAAGGCAAGTGGAGTGTGGAAGTCCTATGTCTGACAGTTTGGTCACCAGTGTGTGGGGGAGAATAGTATTGAAAGCAGAGCTGAAGTCTATGAAGAACAGCTGTGCATAGCTTCCCTGCTGCTCCAGATAGGACAGAACAGTATGGAGAACAGCAGTCACAGTATCTTCCGTAGACCTGTTTGCTCATTTTGAAAACATAGGAGGAATGAATGACATGATATGGTTCCTGACGAGCTTCTCAAAGCACTTCATAACCACGGGAGTCAGTGAAACTGGCCTGTAGTCATTAAGACTGGTGATGGTCTGTTACTTGGCCAGAGGTACTATGACAAAGGATTTCAGGCAAAGTGGCACAGTGGACTGGGACAAAGACAAGGTTGAATATCCAATCTTCCTCTTATAATCTGACTTGGCCTCTCGGATGCCCTTCTTCAGGCCTGCACGGGCTGAGCTGTAGAGGGCCTTGTCACCAGACCTGAAGGTAGTATTCCTCTCTTTCAGCAGCCTCTGGACTTCCCTGGTCATCCAGAGCTTCTGATTAGGGTAAATGCGAACATGTTTATCCTCTGTGACAATGTCTGTGTAGTTCTTAATATAACACATTACACTCCCCTCACTTGAAAAACTTCACAGCTCCTGTTGTCTCAGGAATGCAAAGAAAATACACTAAATATCTCCAGGTCTGGGTGCTAAAAATGCACTAAATACCTCCAGGTCTGGGTGTTCAAAAATGTCCCAGTTGGTCCTGCTGAAACAATCCTGCAGTGCTGAGAGGCTCCGTCTGGCCAAGTTTTAACTGTCCTTGTCATGTTAGGGGCAATTTTCCTGAGTGGGATGTAGGCCGGGATTAAAAACAGTGATACGTGGTCAGAGTGTCCCAAGTGTGTTAGCAGTGTAGCCCTATTTAATATTTGTGTAGACTATATCCAATGTGTTAGCTCCTCTGGTAGCACACTTGATGTGCTGATGGAATTTAGGGAGCACAGGTTCCATGGTTGATCCACATGGTTGAAGTCCCCAGCAACAATATGCACAGCATCTGGGTGCTTGGACAGCTGACAGCTAATGTAACATTGCAAGAGTTCGATAGCCAAGTTAGCATTAGCATCCGTAAACAGCAGTGATGTTAGCTACGCAAACAGCGGTGATCATGACCACACTAAAGTCTCTGGGGAAATATTTAGGTCTGCATCTAACAGTCACATACTCCAGGTTTGGCCAGCAATGACTGTCTACAGCAGTGGTTCTCAAACTTTTTCTGTCATTCCCCACTTAAGGGGGTGTGCGAATTTTCAAGCCCCACTTGTCAACAAAATAATAACGAAATCGGCCAAGTTTACTGTTTATTGAAATATCAATTCCTAAACCAATACGATCAAACACCACCAAGTTTAAAAAAGATAAAATACACGTGCAATTGTTACAAGGCTTACGTTGTCACTTATCTTTGCATAATTGACCTCATGTTTATTAGCTGCTCAGCAATCGTTTGTAGTTTTTTTTGCACTGGCCAATTCTGTATGCAACTTTGAATGAAGCCATTTGTGCTTTGCTGTCCATTGATTCAGATTTTACCATGCGATTCTCCTGCTGTCTGTATTCTTCCAGCTTTCTTTCAAAGACGTCCAGTGGTTTATTAACGTGACTGGAGTGTGTTGTCTCTAAGTGTCTTCCTAATTTGTTGGGTCTCATGCGGTCTGCTGCCAGCAGTTTAAGACACAAAACACACTCGGGTCTCTCTTCTACCCCCACCATCACCACCATGAATCCAAGCTCAAGATAGGCTTCATTAGGGGTGGGCGATATAACCAAAATCTTCTATCACGGTAGAAGCAATTTTCTAACTCAATAACACAATATAGCAATTTGTATCTGAAAATGCATAAATAAAAATGAAAACACAAAGAAATTGTTTTACATAATTTCATTTTTTTATGTAATTTTATTTAAACTGTGAATTGCTGAGGTTGCCTGAGATTTTTTTACTTTGGCCATATTCGTTTGGATTTCAGATGATAGAAAAGGTTTGACGTGTTTCCACCACTTGTTAAAACAGTGCACTTGCGTACCTTCCAAATCACGTTCATCTCATTCGTATCACTTCTCTTATATCCAAACCAATTCCACACCACAGACGAGGCAGCTTTTTTCTTTACAATCTCCTCGTTCTTGGTTTTGTCACATGTAAGCAAACTCACTGCTGCTGCACCATCTTCTTCCATTGTCGGAGTGGATGTGAAGCCAAACACATCAAAAGTGGGACTAAACCGCGGCACCCGATTGAACCGAATATCTGCGCAAATACAGCGCAGCGCGACTATCTGGATAGCGCAGTGATGATCTGGTTTATTTGCGCAGCCCGGTGGACCGCGCAGCGCCGCTCGAATCACAAACCTGCGCGACCCACTGTGTTTTATTTAAAAACAATTTATTTAAAATGTCAGGACTGTTTAATATTGTTTCCGCCTTGCCATGCCTGGATTGTACGTGCGCATCCCAGCGGGGGAAAATGTATTTTGATGGTCGGCGCGGTTTATTTCTGTCAGAGTCGCGCAGCGCTGCCCAGTGGGTCGCGCAGGTTTGTGATTCGAGCAGCTGCTCAAGTTTGTCCGACGTTAAACCGTTATTGTTGCACTATGGTTCCACTTTTTCTCCCGGCCCACAACTGATGTTATTTTAAATTTACTTGTATTAATGATCCATTTATTTGTGTGTAATTGTTTAGTTTTGAGCGTACGCTCTTCATTATCAATAAAGAAAAGCATGAATTAGAATAGGTACTTTCCTGTTTTTCCTCCCGTTCATTGCGCCCCACCTGTCATGTCTGTATTCCCCACTAGTGGGGCGCGCCCCACACTTTGAGAACCACTGGTCTACAGTAACTGTGTTTGTACACCAGCTGTTATTCACGTACACACACAGCCCACCTCCTCAGCTCTTACCGGAATCACTGGTCCTATCGTGCCGCTGCACAGTGTAGCCTGCTAGCTGGATAGCAGAGTCCGGGATCAATGAGTGAAGAAAGCTCCTCAGGTCCAAAACAGGCTACAAGATATTAAATGCCTCTGAATAGCTTCTTAATGAGCAAGCAGCAGGGACTGGTAGCCACAGGCACTCTGGAACGGAGAAAGCACTGTGGCAGAGAATAGTAATGCATTATAAGAATACTCCTTGATCCAGGACGAGGAGTTCTGAGAAGTAGTGTAGTTCAGTGTCCAATTCGTGATTAACCCCAGATTTTCCCACGAGCGGGTTTCATATTTCTTGTTTTTTCTTGTTTCTTTACTTCCTGCCCCACTGGAAGGTTATTTAGAGGCCTTTCATTAATGGGTTGAATATTTCTATCTAAATTAGAGGGTTTGTCCATATTGTATTCTAATGTTAATTTTATTTGTATAGCGCTTTTAACAATTGAGATTGTCACAAAGCAGCATTACACAATCAAAATAATTATTTAAATTTGTATGGAATGTGAATGTGTATGAATCAAAATGATAAGATTGTCCCTGATGAGCAAGACCAGGACGACAGCGACAGTGGCAAGAAAAAACTCAGTTAGATGGCAGTAGAAAGGAACTTTGAGAGGAACCAGACTCAACAGTGAACCCATCCTCATAGCAGGGATTGATCTGCACTCATACTGTGTGTTAGGAGGCTGGAAGATAAGTATAACAGGAGATGTGGAGAAGTTAACTTGTAAATAACAGTTTGATATGTTGATATTCAGAGTTGTGAGTGTTAGCATGCTAGACAGAGTTCAGAATATACTGTATATGATACAGTTTCAGAAATCCTGTCAGATGTAAGTCACTTTTTACAGTGATCCTGATTCTGTCAGAAAATGTTGATGTGTGTTAGTGAGAAAGCTAGGTTTTACCAAGAGATCCTGTCGGATTACCTCACTGGTGGGTTTATGAAACATTCTGTAAAAGTCTTCGCAGGAACCCTGACAGCTAAGCTCAAAATGAGTAGTGTTAACAGTATGTGCGGTACTTCATACAGGAAGTAAATCCTGTCAGGTTAGCTCAGATTAGTTAGCAGACAAGCATAGCCCTCACTTACAGTATCTCTTCCTGTCATGTTGTTCCATATAGCATTAGCAGTAAAGTTGTTGATTTTATACATGACTTTGAGCATTGCGTTCAGAAATCCTGTCAGGAAAATAAAAGATTAACAAGCTAGCCGTGTTAGGAGTAAAGTTAGTTTAAAAAACCCTGTCAGGTAAATCAGCTAATGCTAAAATTAAAGCTAAAAGTTTGGTAAATATTAGTGAGAATGCTAATTTTAGCAGCATTTCCTGTTATATTTGCTCAAGCTAGGTTGCTAGCAGGTTAGCTCTAATACAGTGTTGATTTAGTATATCTATTTATAAACCAGTCACTTAACGTGAACTGGTTTTTGACGTCTTTCAGAAGCACTTTAAATCTGAAAGTGATTAAATGTGTCCTCTTTAATTGTGCGTGTATGTGTTCACAGCTCGACTGAAGCTTGTTAACATCCAGCACGGGTTCACAAGTTTAGCATGTGAGATGATGGAGCGTTCGCTCCTCCACACTTCTGTCTGTCACACTGTGGCACTGATGCTCGGCTCGATGAGACGGAGTCTCTGCTACAGTGCTAGCATCTGTTTCTCTCTCACACAAATATGTCATGTCCCTGTCACATGATCATTTACAGAGTGGGGCAGATAAAACACACCATTAGCATACCACATCATAGCATAAAAAGGTGAAAGGGTATAACGTTAGGGCAAGACGGGCAGGGTTATGGGCAGGGCTAGGGTTCATACTGCTTTATTTGTGATTAAAGCAGTGATTCATTCACACTGTGTGTGTATGTGTGTGTGTGTGTGTGTGTGTGTGTGTGTGTGTGTGTATGTGTGTGAGAGAGAGAGAGAGAGCGAGAGAGAGACACTATAAAAGTAACAGTGACAAATAGATTTAGACTGAAAGAGGAAGAGAAAAAGACAGATAGAGATGAGCAGAATGAAATAGATAGACATGTGATGAAAGACAGGATAAAGAAATGAGAGATAGACGGTAATAGGGAGAAAAAAAACAGAAAGTAAGCAGTAGATAGAGTCACAAAGATGGACGGAGAGACAGTGACAGAGAGAGAGACAGGGCGAGACAGAGGACGGCAGAAAACAGAAACAAAGTAACAAGCAGACAGAGAGAAACAGGATGAGGAAAGGAGAGAGAGTATCAAAAGCAGGGAGATAAACAGATGGTGAGAGACAGAACGAGAAGACATACAGTAAAAGAGGAGGAAGACTGAAACTAGACAAGAGACAAAGTGAAAGAGCGAGAGAGAGAGACGGAAAAAGGATAAGAGGATGAGACAGACAGGCTGAGAGTGAGAAAAATGTTTGCATCCTGTGACTTAAAGTGTAATCTTGCGCACACACACACACACACACACACACAGAGCTCTCCAAGAACATTGTGAGTTTTGCCCTTGTCACGCCACTTTGTGAGCCGCATCGCGATTGGTGTGAAAAATTAATTGAGCACCCAGAGGGGCCATCATGCTGTGTGTGTGTGTGTGTGTGTGTGTGTGTGTGTGGATACCCTTCTGGTTTTAACCCGCAATCCTGCAGTGGAAGGAGGTGTTAATTAAATATGGCCACTCTGAGTGTAAGTGGGAAAACACACTTTTTGCCCAAGTGCAACATATTCTCTCTCTCTCTCTCTCTCTCTCTCTCTCTCTCTCCCTCTTTCGCCCTCTCTCCCTCTCTCTCTCCCTCTCTCTCTCACACACACACTTTCCTCTTTAATACCTGTGTATTTAGAATTTATGCATCAATTTGACCAAAAACAGCTGAGACATGTGTTCTTAGTATTGCACTCATGCTACCAGACTGATGAATCTCAGTAATGGAAGTCTATAGCCCGGGGATGCCAATACTTTAATCCTCACGGTATCCGAGCAAGAGCAGGGACTGAATTCAGCATGCGTATGTGAGTACATGACGGCCTGCTGGTGGGAATAAGGGCAATGTGGAGAATTATGGGTAATTTGACCATGAAGCGCTGTGAGAGCATTTTATATATATATATATATATATATATATATATATATATATATATATATATATATATATATATAGTGTGTGTGTGTGTGTGTGTGTACAGTATACACACACACAGAGATGGATGGTGTTTAGCTGAAGTGGTTTGATGGTGCAAGGAACAAATGCATGTTTTATCATTAATGATTAATTATCACACAACACACACACACAGATACACACACACAGAGAGAGGCAGATTCCTGTAAAAGGTCATGGTCTCACTCCCACACAGAAACACATCTTCATAATTCCAATAATTAATGCTGTTATTACTCTAACTGCTCTATCGTTCCAGCTGTTCCTCTATGTGTCAGTGGATCTCCAACTTCCTAACTGGCAGACCACAGGCAGTACGGATGGGCGGACACGTCTCAGCCTCCATCACTCTCAGCACTGGAGCCCCCCAGGGTTGTGTTCTGAGCCCCCTGCTGTACTCACTGTACACCTATGACTGCACAGCCACTACGAACTCCAATACCATCGTTAAGTTTGATGACGACACGTCGTGGTCGGCCTGATCTCTGACAACGACGAGACGGCCTACCTGGAGGAGGTTGGAAATCTGGAGAACTGGTGCCAGAGGAACAATCTCCTCCTGAACGTCAGCAAGACAAAGGAGTTGATAGTGGACTTTAGCACAAAGCAGGAGAGGAAGTACCAGACCCCCGGCTCCCTGAAGGCCAACACAGAGAGACTGAGGAGGAGCTTCTTCCCGCAAGCGATACGGTCTCTTAGCCAGGTTAACACACAGGACTAATCATCTCAGTGTTTTTGCAATATTGCACAGAAATGGTCACTCATGGTCATTATTTATCTGTGCAGACACCCCCAATACACTGTAGACCGGACAACCATGGACATTTGCACACACATTGCAACATTTGCACAATATTGCATATTGCACACTCGCACTCACAATGCTCATTTGCGCACTTCTGGACATTTTCCATTCATTCCACTTTTCATTTGCATTTAACTTTAAATTTATTTTGTCTTGTACAGAAAAGTTTTATATTTCTATACAGTATATTTCGAAAACTTTATATTTTGGTCTAACTTCTTATAGTTAAACTATTTATTTATTTTTTGCTTCTTTTTCCATTTCTCTTTTATTTCTTGTCAATTGTTTTTAAAAATTTAAAGGTCACAGGCGGTCGTATAAGCATTTCACTATATATCGTACTGTGTATGACTGTGTATGTGACAAATAAAATTTGAATTTGAATAATTCCAGCTGTTCCTCTAACTCCTCCATCAGTTCCCCAACTACTCAATGATTCCAGCTGTTCCTCTAACTCATCTATCTTTCCCACTGTTTTTCTAACTCCTCCATCATGCCAGCTGTTCCTCAATGATTCCAGCTGTTCCTCTAACTCATCCATCACTCCATGGTTCCAGCTGTTCCTCTAACTCCTCCATCAGTCCCGCTGTTCACACCACACACTGCCTCTTCTTGCCTTCCTCTTTGCGATTCTGACTTTCTTTTTTTTAACATTGAAATTTCACTCAAGTCACAATATGAAAGCAAGAATCTGAACCACCTTCTATGGAGATGTCTCTCTCTCATACACACACACACACACACACACACACACACACACACACACACACACACACACTTCAGTTTAGCATTATGCAATAAAACTGTACGTGCAAATCATCAGTCACATAAATGTCTGTTGTGTGTCTCTAACATTTTCCACCAAAATAAATTAATGCAAATTGTATTATCATCCAATTACCTTATAATAAACAGACTCTGCCTCCATAGTTTAGGCCACACCCACTGCCTGATTCTAATGCTGAAAAAGAAAGTGCATTCCTTCAAAACTGAAAAATGCAGACATTTGATCACAAGATGAAACAGTGTGACACACACACACACACTACTCTGTTTTAATATGTTAAGACAATAAATCTTTAGCGGATGCTCTATAGAGAGAGAGACAGAGAGTCTGTGTGTGTGTGTGTGTGTGTGTGTGTGTGTGTGTGTGTGTGTGTGTGTGTGTGTGTGTGTGTGTGTGTGTGTGTGTGTGTGTTGGCAGTGGAGAACAGCGGCAGGTGTGTCCTTCAGTGGAAGTCTTTCTGATTCCAAAGCCAGGACCACACACACACATGTCACCTTTTTGCATCTCATCTTTCTTTCTTTCCCTCCCTCTCTCCTTTTCACATTGATTTCTGTCTCTTTTGCTTGTTTCCTGTTTATCTCTCTCATCTCCTCTCCTCTTTCTCTCATCTGTCTCGCGCTCTGTCGTTTCTCTCGTCTGTCTGTCTCTCACTCTGTCGCTCTCTAATCTGTCTGTCTTTATATTACCCCCAAACATTGTAAACACCAGCACCAATCTTAACCGCTCACACACACACACACACCTAAGAGGTGTTTACACAACCACCTCGTTTATTACTGTGAGACACTTGCCAAACACCAGGACATACACAGCCGTGTGCTGAAAAATAGACCACGGACAAACAACCAAACCACAGTAAACTCATCCTCAGACACACTCAGCATCCCCAAACATCCAGCCTCAGAGTCCTCCTTAAACCTAAACACTGCCAGTGTTTCCCAAGACTTTAAATGCCCACACAAACTCCCCCAAAACCCTGAATACCCCAACAAACTTCAGCAAAAAACCTTAGATACTCCAATAAAATCCTCCAAAACACTGAATACATCCACAAACACCCAAACCTAAAGCCATAAATCCTAAATATGCTGAAAAAACTGCTAAAATGCTCAATGCTTCCCCAGTAAATACACTAAAAACCCATAAAGCCTGAATACCCCAACAAACACCTGCAAAACCCTAACTACCTCAAACACACCAAAAAGACAAAATATCCCCACAAACACCCCCAAAAGCCTGAATACCTCAACAAAGCACCCAAAGCTACCCCATATCTACCCACCCAACACTCTGAACATCCCCATACAGTTGCCCCCAAACCCTGTATATCCCCATAAATTCCCCTCAAAACTCGCAATACCCCACAAAGGCCTGAAAAATCCTCTATATCCCCAAAAACATTTCCAAAATCCAAAACACCAGAACAGCACCTAAACCAACTTTGAGACCCCCCCCCCCCCAAAACTCCCCCATATTCCCTAAGCACCCACAAACCGCCTGTAAGACCCAGAATATGCAAACAGGACCCTTTAAGACTCTCAGAATCAACACCCCAAACCCTGAACACCCCACCACCATCCTAAACCCCTATAAACTCAATAACTCTGACCACACACACAGACCACCAACAAAGCCTTGACCACCACCACCACAAACAATCCAACATTCTAAATATCCCCACAAACACCACCAAATCTCTAAATACACCCACAAACACCAGCAAATATCTAAATGCCCCCACAAACACCACCAAATCTCTAAATACCCCCACAAACACCACCAAATCTCTAAAAACCCCCACAAACACCACAAATCTCTAATACCCCCACAAACACCACAAATCTCTAAATACCCCCACAAACACCACCAAATCTCTAAAAAAAAACCACAAACACCACAAATCTCTAAATACCCCGCAAACACCACAAATCTCTAAATACCCCCACAAACACCACAAATCTCTAAATAGCCCCACAAACACCACCAAATCTCTAAATACCACCACAAACAGACCCTGAATTGCTTCGTAACCTCACAAACACTTCCAAAACCCTAAATACGTGTCCCATCAAATACCCCTAAATTTGCCCTCTATACTGCCTCAACCAAAACCGTGAGTAAACAAAAAGGAAACTCTTGAAACACTCAAATTGATTTCAATAATACCAAGCTGACACTGAAACCACTCCAAATACCACCACAAACACCAGGACAAACACACCAGGGGCACAAAGAGGCCGAGATTTAAAAGAGAGAGAAATAAAGTGATAAAAAGATGAAAACTGAAGCGAGTGGGAGAATAATACAGTCATTTCTTTGTTATAATTGTGTGTATGCAAGGCCTTATTATTGTTTATTGTTCACACACACACACACACACACACACACACACACACACACATACACACAACTTTGCGTTTTCTTTCTCAAGGCTTCATAAAACTTTGCCAAGAGCCATGGAAACAACGTTGCTATGGTCACCAGCAGCGTGGTTACCGCTGGCAACAGATGTCCAATCCAAGTAACCTGGCTAAACTGGGTATGTTCACCAAACACCAAACACGCCGCGCATGTGTGTGTGTGTGTGTGTGTGTGTGTGTGTGTGTGTATAGTTATACCCAGTGTATATAGTTATACCCATTTTCTTTCTCCATACAATGACGTGACTAAAAGTAAACAAGTCTGGGGTCCTTTCGTTCCGAACTTAGCATGTTTCCATGGAACACACTCACACACACACACACACACACACACACGCAATTGCATACATAAAACAAAGAACAAATGTGAACTATTTTGACCAAAACACTCACTCTTTTATATTTTACACCAGCACTAGTCTTTCCTACAGAACATACAGTACACACACACACAATAGTCCCTTGATGTGACATGACGCTATAGAGAAAGGAATGCACTTGTTCCTCTGAAGTACATGTCATTGAGACAGTTTCTCTGTGTGTGTGTGTGTGTGTTTGTGTGTGTGTGTGTGTGTGTGTGTGTGTGTGTGTGTGTGTGTGTGTGTGTGTGTGTGTGTGTGTGTGTGTGTATGTGTGTGTGTGTGTGTGCGTGCACTGCAGCACCGGAAGCCTGGGCATCTCCGTTGAAAGAGTGTGTTTTAAAATAGCAGTTACAAATGTGAGGAAGTTCAAGAATTCAAGCACACAGTATGAGCCAGAAAAGTGCAAGCACACACACACACACACACACACACACACACACACACACACACACACATACACATACACACACACAAACACACACAATAGCAAAACTACTAAATGCCCAGCAATGCATTAAAACCAAAAAAAAATAAAAATCAGGTGGTAGTTTTAAAAATATATTAATATATAAGGTTCGTTCAAGTCAAACCAGGACTTTTGAAAATTGATTGTTGAAATTTCTCCAAGACATTTAGAAGTTCCTGGAAGGCCGGCATTTTAGACACAAATCATGGCTCCAGGCACCTTGATGGTGCCCAAGCACTAGTGAAATACTGTGATAAGTGCATTAGTGCATCAAGGGATTATATAGAGAAATAAAGGGAGTTTTTACTCTCAGGACTGTGTTCAGTTATTCTGTACAATCTGTTATTCTGTAAAAGCGTAGGATTCAAAAAGTCCCACTTTGACTCGAGCGTCCCTCGTGTGATGTAATTGCATGAATAACATTATGTTTAAATATATACTTGTATATCAGAAAGAAAGAAATATATACCATATTTCTGGACATTTAATTAGCAAAAAACATTCACTCAGTAGAATAAAATAATTAAAAATACAGCAAATATAAATAAAAAGTGATCATTCTATAAAATTATTGTAATAAATTAAGCACTACATAAGGCTGCAAAGTTCTGGAGAGCCGTCTGACTGTCTTGTCACAGACAAAGCTCATCCAGTTATTTAACAAGATTTTCTTTTTAATAAAAAAAAAATCAATCTATCTATCTATCTATATATATATATATATATATATATATTTTTTTTTTTTTTTTTTTTTTACTTTAATTAAGTGCATGTTGAAAAAAAATGTTCCAGTAAAAAAAAAAAAAAGGAAAAAGCGAGGTGTTGATGAATTTATTTTAATCTGCAGGTTTATATTAATCTACTGTAAATTAACGCACTCATTCTAAATTGTTTTGGTTTCCATAGCAGCGAATCGTGCGCATGGGCGTATGGAGAAGGACGCAGAACGACTTCACTGACTTAAAGATCTGTGTTAGTGTTTATCTGTAAGGAGAGATCTTGTTTATATAAGATCAAAGAAAGGAGTCTCCAGTGTCAGTGCTCAGGAACAGTAAAGCTGTACAGTAGCTCCGATCCGATCCTCAGACATTCTACAGGAACCCAGGGTCAGATCTGCAGGTTCTCCATCATCCTCCAGGTCCCTCCATCGATGAATTTTTACGAGTGTGTGAGTGACGTGTGGAGAAGAAAAATTAAAAACAGAAAACTGGTTCTCTTTCTGTTGATGTGGCAAAAAAAAAAATTAAGCAGAAGCTCAGACTGTAGCTCCAGGTGGTGCTCCCTGCTGAAACAACACCTCATGCTGTGTGTGCATCCTGCAGTCTGTCAACAACAACTCACATCTGTCCAGAGCTCAGTGAGGCAGATAGCAAGTAAGCGAATCTGAGGGTCTGAGTCGATGATTGAGTCATTCAGTCAGTGAGTCAGTCAGTCAGGCAGGGAATGAATCTGCAAGTAAGTCAGTAATTCAGAAAGTGAGTTAGTGAGTGATTATGTCAGTCAAAACTGTGTGAGTTGGTCAGTGAGCCAGTCAATATGTCAATTGCTTACTGAGCCAGTTAGTTAGTCAGTAAAGTGAGTCAGTCAGTGAGTGAGACATTTAGTCAACTAGTCAGTATGTCAGAGTCATTTTATCAGCAAGTCAGTCTGCAGGTAAATCAGCAATTCAGTCAATTAGTGAATGTGTCAGTGAGTCAGTCAGTGATTATGTCAGTCAGAGACGGTCACTGAGCCAGTCTGTATGTCAGGGAGATTAGTCACTCAGTAAGTGAGACAGTAAGTCAGTTAGTAAGTCATTCAGTGACTGAAATGGTCTGTGAGTGACTCAGTCAGTGAGTCATTTAATCAATTAGTCAGTGGGCCATTTTGTCAACATGTCAGACTGCAGCTAACTCAGTAATTCAGTATGTGAGGTAGTGAGTGAGTCAGTCATTGATTATGTCAGTCAGAGACTTTGTCACTGAGTCGGTCTGTATGTCTGTGGTCTGTGTGTCCAGGAGACCAGGTGGAAAGGTAGCAAAGCTAGAAGCTTAGGATCAGGGTTCAAATTGTTTTACCATGGTGTGGATAGGAAAATAAATGGAGTAGGAGTTATCCTGAATGAGGAATTTGTTAGGAATGTTCTAGAGGTGAAGAGAGTATCAGATAGGGTGATAAGTCTGAAGCTGGAAATTGATGGTGTGATGTTCAATGTTGTTAGTGGTTATGCTCCACAGGTAGGATGTGTGTTAGAAGAGAATGAGAAATTCTGGAGTGAGTTAGATGAAGTGATGCAGAGCATCCCCAGAGGTGAGAGAGTTGTGATTGGTGCAGACTTCAATGGACATGTTGGGGAAGGGAACAGAGGGGATGAAAATGTGATGGGCAGGTTTGGTCTTCAGGACAGGAATGTAGAAGGACAGATGGAGGTGGACTTTGCAAAGAGGATGGAAATGGCAGTAGTAAATACTTTCTTCCAGAAGAGGCAGGAACATAGGTTGACATAAGAGCAGAGGCAGAAGCACTCAGGTGGACTACATCTTGTGTCGACGTTGTAATCTGAAAGAGATCAGTGACTGCAAGGTGTTGGTAGGGGAGAGTGTAGCCAGACAACACAGATGGTGGTGTGTAAAATAACCCTGGTGGTGAGGAAGGTGAAGAGGACAAAGGCAGAGCAGAGGACAAAGTGGTGGAAGCTGAGAAAGGAAGAATGTTGTGTAGTCTTTAGGGAGGAGTTGAGACAAGCTATGGGTGGTCAGGAGGTGCTTTCAGTTGACTGGACAACTACAGTCAATGTGATCAGGGAGACAGGTAAGAGGGTACTTGGTGGATCATCAGGTAAGGGAAAAGGGGACAAGGAGACTTGGTGGTGGAATGAGGAAGTCCAGGAGTGTATACAGGGAAAGAGGCTAGCTAAGAAGAAGTGGGACACTGAGAGGACTGAAGAGAGTAGACAGGAGTACAAAGGAGATGCACCGTAAGGTGAAGGTAGAAGTGGCAAAGGCCAAACAAAGAGCATATGAGGACTTGTATGCTAGGGTGGACAGTAAGGAGGGAGAGGTGGATCTGTACAGGTTGGCAAGGCAAAGAGATAGAGATGGGAAGGATGTGCAGCAGGTTAGAATGATTAAAGATAGAGATGGAAATGTACTGACAGATGCCAGGAGGGTGATGGGAAGATGGAAGGAGTACTTTGAGGAGTTGATGAATGAGGAAAACGAAAGAGAACAAAGAGTAGAAGAGGTGACTGTTGTGGAGCAGGAAGTATCAAATATTAGTAAAAGTGAGGTGAGAAGGACGTTGAAGAGGATGAAGAGTGGAAAGGCTGTTGGTCCTGATGACATACCTGTGGAGGTACGGAAGTGCTTAGGAGAGGTGGCAGTAGAGTTTCTGACTAGTTTGTTTAACGAGATCTTGGCGAGTGAGAGGATTCCAGAGGAATGGAGGAGAAGTGTATTGGTGCCGATTTTTAAGAACAAGGGAGATGTGCAGAGCTGTGGCAATTACAGAGGTATAAAGCTAATGAGCCATACAATGAAGCTGTGGGAAAGAGTAGTGGAAGCTAGGTTAAGGGCAGAGGTGAGAATTTGTGAGCAGCAATATGGTTTTATGCCTAGAAAGAGTACATCAGATGCAGTATTTGGTTTGAGGATGCTGGTGGAGAAGTACAGAGAAGGTAATAAAGAGTTGCATTGTGTCTTTGTAGATTTATGCCTCTTTTCCACTGCATAGAACGACACGACACGGTTCAGTTCAACTCACTTCGGTTCGGCGCAGTTTGGCTCGGTTTGCGCTTCCACTGCAATGTAGTAACGCTTTAGCGTGGGCGGGATTACTCACGCGCGCGGCGCCGCTACTGTCGTGACGTCATCGTAAACGCGCCACAAACAAACACAGACCAATGGAGCATATCGACGGCATGGTGTTCTTCATTCTCAGCATGTGGATGTTTTTAACAGCGAGACGAAGGAGTTTGTTTCAAAAGAGGCCGACAGTTAATACGAAAAGGTGCGTGCGATCCTTCTCTGGCTGTTTCTAAATATATCGGTTCTGTTGTGTCTCGTGTCGCAAGTTCGGTGACGCAGTAATGACGATTTTCTCCGGCTAATCAGTGACCAGCCATGATTACACGTCACGTTTTGGTAACGGTTCGGCGCGCTTGGAACCTCGGCTGAGGTGGTACTAAAAAAAGGACCAGGTACTATGTACTGTTCCCAGTAGAAAACCCCCCAAAAGTGAGTAGAACTGAACCGTGTCGTGTCGTACTATGCAGTGGAAAAGCGCCATTAGAGAAAGCGTACGACAGGGTGCCGAGAGAGGAGCTGTGGTGTTGTATGAGGAAGTCTGGAGTGGCAGAGAAGTATGTTAGAGTGGTGCAGGACATGTATGAGAGCTGTAAGACAGTGGTAAGATGTGCTGTAGGTGTGACAGAAGAGTTCAAGGTGGATGTGGGTCTTCATCAAGGATCGCTCTAAGCCCCTTTTTGTTTGCTCTAGTGATGGACAGGATGACAGATGAAGTTAGACAGGAGTCTCCATGGACTATGATGTTTGCAGATGACATTGTGCTTTGTAGCGAGAGCAGGGAACAGGTGGAGGAAAATTTGGAGAGGTGGAGGTACACTGTAAAAAAAAAAAAGCGTAAAAAAAAGCGTAAAAAAAAACGGTCAAATGAATGGCAGCAATGGCTGCCAAACAAAAACCGTAAAATTAAGGTAAAATACTCTAGTTCATATTATGCTCAAAAACATTAAATTTACAGAAATAGTTATTTTATCTTTTACAGAGAAACACCGTAATTTTACAGATTTTTCCTAAATTTATACGATTAAACACCTTCATTAAATGATCAGCAGTAGAAAAATTCAAATTTTATTGGTCACATACACAATCATACACAGTATAATATGCAGTGAAATGCTTTATACGACCGCCAGTGACCTTAAAAAAAAAGAAAATAAAAGCTTGTACGTAAAATAAATAATCAATAAAAAGGAAATACTAAAGAATATAATTTTTACTAGTAAAATTAACTGTGCATAAGGGCATAATAAAATATTGCAGAAATATAGAAATATAGGATTAAAGTGTCAGTGGTTGTGCAAATATGCATGAAGGTGACATGTGCAATTGTCCAGATGTATGAGTATTTAGTGCAAGTGTGTATGAATGTGTCCATGATTGTCCAGTCAGTGTTGTGAGCTTAAAAGATGTTATTAGTCCTGTGTGGAGGTGTGATTGTGTGGTTGAGAGACCTTATCGCCTGCGGGAAGAAGCTCCTCCTCAGTCTCTCTGTGTTGGCCTTTAGGGAGCGGAATCTCTTCCCAGACCGCAACAAAGAGAACAGTCCATTACTGGGGTGACTGAGGTCCTTCATGATCTTCCTGGCCTTAGTCCAGCACCGCTTGCTGTAGATGGAGTGTAGGTCAGGGAGCTCATTGCGGATGATGCGCTCGGCTGATCGCACCACCCTCTGTAGAGCTCGTCTGTCCTGCATGGTGCTGTTCCCGAACCAGGTCGTGATGTTTCCCGTCAGGATGCTCTCTATGGTGCAGGAGTAGAAGTTCCTGAGCACCTTGGAGGGCAGTCTAAAGTCTCTCAAGCGTCTGAGGTGGTAGAGACGCTGCCGGGCTTTTTTCACCACGGTGTTGATGTGACAGGACCATGAAAGTTCCTGCGTGATGTGAACACCGAGGTATCTGAAGCTGTCCACTCTCTCCACTGGGCTCCTGTTGATGACGGGGGTCTGGTAGTTCCTCTCCTGCTTTGTACTAAAGTCCACTATCAGCTCCTTTGTCTTACTGACGTTCAGGAGGAGATTGTTCCTCTGGCACCAGTTCTCCAGATTTCCAATCTCCTCTAGGTAGTCCGACTCATCATTGTTGGTGATCAGTCCGGCCACGACGGTGTCGTCAGCAAACTTGATGATGGAGGTGGAGTTGGTAGTGGCCACGCAGTCGTGGGTGTACAAAGAGTACAGCAGGGGGCTCAGAACACAACCCTGGGGGGCTCCAGTGCTGAGAGTAAGTGTAGCTGAGACATGTCCGCCCATCCTTACTGCCTGTGGTCTGCCAGTCAGAAAATTGGAGATCCACTGACATATAGATGAGCTCAGTCCCAGGTGCTCCAGCTTGGTGGTGAGTGTGGAGGGAATTATGGTGTTAAAAGCAGAACTGTAGTCGATGAAGAGCATTTTAACATAATTCCCTTTCCTAGTGTCCAGGTGAGTGAGTGATGTGTGGAGGAGATGATAGATTGCATCGTCTGTGGAGCGGTTCTGACGGTATGCAAACTGTAGTGGGTCCAGTGTGTCGGGTAGTGAAGAAATGATGAAGTCTCTGATAAGGCGTTCAAAGCACTTCATCACTACTGAGGTGAGGGCTACAGGGCGATAGTCATTGAGGGAAGCAGGATGTGGTTTCTTTGGAACAGGAACAATGATGGACTCTTTGAAGCATGTGGGGATCACCGACTGAGATAAAGAGATGTTGAATATCTCAGTGAACACAGGTGCTAGCTGGTCTGCGCAGGCTCTGAGAATACGACCTGAGATGCCGTCTGGTCCTGCTGCTTTCCTGGTGTTCACTCTCTTGAAGGCTCTCCTCACGTTGTGCTCGGAGATGATAAGCGCGTTTCCGGTGCTGGCTGTGTCTTCCTGTCTGCAGCCGTTAGCATTAGCGCCGTTAGCATTAGCGCCGTTAGCATTAGCGTCGTTAGCATTAGCATTGCTAGCGTCTTTAGCTGCAGCCTCGAAGCGAGCGTAAAATGTGTTGAGCTCGTCTGCCAGAGCCGCGTCCGCTTTCGTCATACCGGATGTTGTTGCTTTATAATCCGTTATTGTTCTCAGTCCCTGCCACAGGCTCCTAGAGTCACTCTGTTGAAGCTGTGACTCTAGTTTTCTCCTGTAGCGCTGCTTCGCCTCTTTCACCGCCTTCCGGACGTTGTATGACGCAGCCTTGTACGGTTCTATGTCCCCCGACGCAAGTCCCGTGTTGTAGGCAGCGGTGCGAGATCTCAGAGCGTCGCGGATGGTTTTATCCACCCACGGCTTCTGGTTGGGAAACGTTCTGATAGTCTTTTTCTCTACCGTATCGTCCACTAGCTTCTCAATAAATCCCACAACCGCTTCCGTAAACACGCTGACGTCATCATCGGAGCTGTTTCTGAACATGTCCCAGTCTGCGTCATCGAGTGCGTCCTGTAACGCGGCCACCGATTGGTCCGTCCAGCGCGCGACCTCCCTCTGAGCCGGAACTTCCTGTTTCAGCCTTTGTTTATATTTTGGCATGAGGAAGATGGCGGCGTAGTCGGATTTACCAAACGCTGGACGAGATTGTGCCTTGTAACCGTCTCTGACCGTGGTATAGCAATGGTCCAGTGTCCTTTCGCCCCTGGTGGGGCAGGTGATGTGCTGATAAAAGTTCGACGCTGCGCGTTTGAGGTTGGCACTATTAAAATCCCCCGACACAATGAGCGCAGCGTCCCGGTGTTGTGTCTGGTGCTGTGTTGTAACGCTTGGATTTATAAAACCGCTTGGTTACAAAAATACGGATTCGGGAATCAAAACTGGGGCTTGAAAATAACACTTCCGGTATTGCGCAACCGCAGTTGGACAAAACACGATGCGACACAAAACAATTATAATAAATTAAACCAAGTGTATTAAACAAGACAGACAGATAAATAAACAAACACGGTGCACCACAAACCAATATATACAAAATATATACAAATATAACGAGTGAGTGTGTGACGTATGCGGGTGTGAGTGTATGATAGTCCAGAGTATGAAAAAACGGCAATTGGGGTGAAATGGTGAGTTGGAGAGATGGGTCGATCTCACCAGATAAAAATGGTAGGTCTGGGAGATCGAGAAACGGAATGAGCTGGGTACTGAATGAAATTAACAAAAGGTAATCCACAAGTAGTCGCTCAGCTTCAAAAAACATGCAGCGCGCTGTCTTCATCTCTCCGTGTCGGCTTCTATGCCGGTTCCGGCTTTATGCCAGATCATGTGACCCACGTCACTTCCGGGTTCCCTTGCGACGCGATCGCACATGCGCGGGAACTTGCCCGGTGACCAAACCACTGTCAATGGGGAAAAAGAAACCGCCAGGGCACGCCTGCGGCCACAGGTGAGCAGCATTAGCTCCACAACCAATTCCCTGTTGTTGAAAACGCCCCTTTTGTGTGGCTGTGCTACAGTGTGAGTGCCTCATGCAGCTCACATAAGGCAGTTTCAGTGTCCGCTTGTGGTGGTATGTAAACGGCACTGATTATGACCAATGTGAACTCCCGTGGAAGATAAAATGGACGACACATGATGGACAGTAGTTCCAGGTTTGGTGTGCAGGAGCGTGTAAGAGGAACAACGCTCGCGCTGTTGCACCAGCTGTTGTTCACCATTAAGCACACGCCGCCTCCCCTTGACTTCCCCGAGTCCCGCATCCTGTCCATGCGGTGAACCGAGAAGAACTCGGCCGGCTGTATGGCGTGGTCTGGCACCGCTGGGTTCATCCATGTCTCGGTGAAGCAGAGGAGATTGCAGTCCCGAATGTCTCTCTGGAACTTTATCCTGGCCCTGAGGTCATCAAGTTTATTCTCCACTGACTGGACGTTGGCGAGCAGGATGCTGGGCAGAGGTGTGCGGTGTGCACGGGCTCTGAGCCTATTCCTCACGCCAGCTCGTTTCCCTCGGGACCGCCGCTTCGCGTCGCGTCCATTGTTCTCCCTCAGGATCTCACTCGGCCAGCTCGGATCCGGAGTTAAAACCGTCGAATTGTGAGTACATTGTATACCAATAGAAACAAGAGTGTCTCTATCATACCTAATGTACTCAATGGTGGTGATTTTGCCGATTTTAAAACACTGAAAACTAACTTAAAGAACAAAAACAAAGAAAAGGTGGTCGGAGCAGTCGTGACGGCAGCCGACCTCACCGGCGCCATCTTGGTATAAGTATCTTCAAACAAAGCAATAACACAAAACCCCTGATATTTAACTTTTTATTTAATAAATTCCTATTAATACACATGTTCAATAAAGTGTTAACACAAACTCAAGATTACAATATTTGTATAAAAAAAATTATCATAAAAAATAAAAAAAAAGTGTCTGTATAACAGTATAGTATACTGATATATACAGTATACTGACACAGTATAGTACAGGTATGAAGCAAAATACAGTAAAAAGAAGTTCAGTTTTATAGCATTACAGTAAAATCCTAAAATGAAAAACAATTAAATATTTAGACTACTGTAACAGTGAAACATTCTCTCTCACAAACTTAAACATTGCTGTGAAATATCCTTGACTAAAAACCTATGAAGAAATGAACAATTTCAAACAATATTCTCAATGTTCCAGTTAAAGTTGGATTGGAAACTTTATTACAAATATAGTACAATGTGGTCCCCCTTTTAACTCTATTGTTCTTATATAATGTATGTGTACAAATAACTTAAACTTTTAGTTCAGAATCCTAATGTCTTAGTGCAATTAAGTCAAATCTAAAACATACCAAAATGGCAAAATGGACGGTCCAGTGTATTCAAGAAAGATCTTCTTCCAAACAGGCCGTAAACAACTTGGTGCATTAGGGTGGATTGGAAGAGAGAAGAAAAGAACACATTAAGATCTTAGATTTAAAAGAAAAACATGGCAGTATTAATAAATGAGCTTTGTTTACAGCAACAACAATAAGAATTAAAATAAGAATAAAAAATATCTTACTGTCATTGTCTCTTGAGCTTGCAGGTATTTTACATTTCAGAGTCTTCTCCTCTGTCCCTCAGAGTCTGCTTTCCTCCTCACCTGTAGCTCAGCAGCGTGTCTTCATTCCTCTGAATTTACACACAACCGTTTACTGGCTGCTGAGTCACACCCACCCCTGCGTGCGCTAAACATTTGAAGGACGCCTGTTTCCCATTGGCTGGTTCATATCACGTTACGTCTGTACCTGAGCAATAAACGTAGCCGTTTTCCGCATCAGGTCCCGCCCTCACTCGCGCGCTTATTTAAATGCGCCAGTAATGAAGCGGTAATTAGAATATCTCCGCCTCCGGCTGCTCATCAGCCAATCAGAAACAATATTAGAATGTTCCCGCCTCCAGCTTCTGATTGGCTGTGGCAGTTAAGCGGAGAGTCCGTGGAGTTTTCTCTAACGTTTTTGGTACAAAAATAACACCATAGTTCCCCTCATACAAGCTAAATATCAAAATGTAACTTAAAGTGATGCTTTAAAAAAGCTACACAGCAAATACATTATCCTTGTGTCAGAATATGCAGGAATGCATTAAGAAAGCTGATGGCTAGATTGCCATGGTGATATTTCAGAACAACTGTAATACAAAAATATATATTTTTGATAAGTATCAGTCTCCTAAATTCTCTTCACATTCTTTGAAGGCATGAAGCAGATACTATAGCCTACATGTAAGTGATAATGTAAGAATAATCTTCCAAAAAGTCATAAAAAATTCTAAACTTGCATCTTAGAACTTAAATATCAAAGTATTATAAAACTACTGTAATATGATTTACCTCAAAAGTACAAAGAAAAACAATAAATTTTTTGTATGGACATTAACCTTTATCTAATGAGTTTTGTATTTAATTACAATTTATTATGGTATTTTTACTGTAAAAATATATTTTTTTTAAGTTAATTTTTCAATATTGAAATAATACTTTAAAAAACAGTCGACTTCGTAATTTACAGATAATGTCTGTAATTTTACAGAGATTTGTATGTAGTTTAAAAAAAAAGAAACTACTATAAAATTTGAAAGTTATTTTCCGTAAATTTAGGACTTTTTTTTTTTACAGTGTACGCTCTGGAAAGCAGAGGAATGAAGGTTAGCCGCAGCAAGACGGAATATATGTGTGTGAATGAGAGGGACCCAAGAGGAACAGTGAGGCTACAGGGAGCAGAGGTAAAGAAGGTGCAGGATTTTAAGTACTTAGGGTCAACGGTCGAGAGCAACGGAGAGTGTTCAAAGGAGGTGAAGAGACGAGTACAGGCAGGTTGGAATGGGTGGAGAAAAGTGTCAGGTGTGTTGTGCGATAAAAGAGTATCAGCGAGAATGAAAGGAAAGGAGTACAGGACAGTGGTGAGACCAGCAATGCTCTACGGCTTAGAGACAGTGGCACTGAAGAAAAGACAGGAGGCAGAGCTAGAGGTAGCAGAGCTGAAGTTGTTGAGGTTGTCTTTGGGAGTGACAAGGATGGATAGGATCAAGAATGAGTTCATCAGAGGGACAACCCATGTTAGATGTTTTGGAGATAAAGTCAGAGAGGCCAGATTGAGGTGGTTTGGACATGTTCAGAGGAGAGAGTGTGAATATATCGGTAGAAGGATGCTGAGGTTGGAACTGCCAGGCAGGAGGTCTAGAGGAAGACCAAAGAGGAGATTTATGGATGCAGTGAGAGAGGACATGAAGTTAGTTGGTGTGAGAGAAGAGGATGCAGAGGACAGGGTTAGATGGAGACAGATGATTCGCTGTGGCGACCCCTGAGGGAACAGCCGAAAGACGAAGAAGAAAAAGAAGTCAGAAGACAAGTGTGTAATTTGATCAGCAAGTCAGTGATTTAAGTCTGTGAGTTAGTAAGTGAGTCCGTCAGTGATTTTGTCTGTTCGGAAGAGTGAGTGAGTTGGTCAATATGTGCGTTACTGAAATTAGTAAGTTAATTAGCCAGTGAGTGAGTCAGTGAGCCATTCACAAAGTGAGTCAGTGAGTCAGTCAGTGAACAAATTAATCAGTCAACAACTCATCAATTTGTCATTCATGAAGATTGAGTGAGTCAGTGAGTCACACATTAAGTGAGTCAGTGAGTGATCAAATTAGTGCACAATCATTTTTTAAAAACCTGCCATACACAGCTTCGCCACGGACACCTGTATGCTAATCACGTTGACAATACAAGCTAATCCCCGTCCTATACACACAAACACACACACACACACACACACTGCTGTTTATTAGCAGTTCTCCACTAAAGAGAAACTGCTTTGAGGTGAACCATGGCCCGGACAGCACCAAGAACACCATCTGCAAGCTGATTGGCTGAGAGGAAGCGTGCAGTGCCAATAAACACCATCAACTGTTCTGAGCCAGAATTTAGATTATTATTTATTTTAATGATGAGAAAGATGAAATTAATAAAATAACAAGAGTAACCCAAAACATGTAAAAAAGCCAGACCAGAGCTCATCATGTCCCAGTTACAGCGCTCGAATTTTCACGTCCACTTTATTATTAAAGCGCAAATACGTTGTTGCTTAGCAACAAGCCAGTTATAGTAGCACTGTTTACTCTGGCTGCAGAAATTAAACAAAACCAAGTAATTAATATTCATATTAAAAGTAAAATATTCATGATTTAATTTGGACTTCTCTCCTTTACTTTGCAAGGCAGTTGAAGAAAAGTCAGATTTATCTCAACTCACAGCAGAATCACACACACACACACACACACACACACACACACACACACACAAAACACCTCATGCTTTTAATGCTTTTAATCTCAACTGAACCCTAAACACACTCTCTAAAAACCGGAAATCAAAAAGCCATATAAAAATGACTAAAACCGGTAGGACTAATGAATATGTATGAATATGCTAATTAGGTGAGTGGATTGTGATGTCATAAACATCTCATCTTCAGTGGTTTCTCCCTGTGTAAGTGTGTGTGTGTGTGTGTATATGTGTGTGCGTGTGTGTGAGACTTTCTGCGTGCACGGCTCACACTCGTCTTGAAATGAGCACTAAGTGGACGACCAAAGCACTGCATTAACAACACACACGCACATACACACACACACACACACACACACACTCAATAATCCTGCTTAGATCCTGTTTCATGAGAATAAATGCTCATCACTGTTTATGATGTTCATGCATCGAATTTCTTAAACAGTTCAATCTGAATCGCTGTTATAAATTTTGGCACCCCCGAATGACGCCCATGGGACCTTCAGGCTCCGCCTTTAACTGAAGGGCATGTGATCATCACTGTTCCAGTAATTGGTCAGTTTGTGTTTGTAATGCATGTTAAACCCTGGAATGAAACGTGATGCTTTAAAACAGAGTAGTGTGTGTGTGTGTGTGCTTCGCAGGAAGTGCACTTTGGAAGACAGAAACTGTGAGAAATTGGTCCAGCCTGTTCGTTTACAAACATGACAGACTGACCACCAGAGAAACAGATGGGGATTATCACACTTACTGTACAAGCACGCACGCGAACGCCCACACACACACACACACACACACACACTGTATACAGTGTATATATATATGCGTGAGTATGTATATATACTCACGCATAAAAATATAGATCATTGCAGAGTGTGAGATAATTAATCTCCAGGGAGACTCTGTGTGCAAGAACATGCTAACCACTAACACACACACACACACACACACACAGTGTCCATTACTCCAAAAGCTTAATGGTGACTTCACTGATGCTTTATTTGCAGTTTATTCCCTCTCTCTGTCTCTCTCAGTTTCTCTTTCTCCCTAACCTTTCTTCCATTGTTTTTACCCATTTTCATTTTCTATCTTTTTGTAATTTCTTTGTCTTTCTTTCATTCACCATTCACTTTCTCTCTCTCTCTCACTCTCTTTGCGCATTGACTGGATTGCTAAAGGTTTATAGAGAGAGAGAGAGTGGGCGGGGCACCATGGACTCTGAGGCCGGTGTGGAGGCGGTCTCTCTCTCCGTCATGGCTTCAGGTGCGTCACGGTGGAAGAGGTGCTGCTTGCGTTGGGAGAGCAGGTCAGGTGTGAGAACATCTACTATGCCTCCTGGATGAACAAGACGGTTCTGGTGTTCCTGACTGAGACAAACCTCGTGAGCAGACTGATAAGGAGTGGAATACGTGTGAAAGGATCTGCTGTCCAAGTTCCCCCTGTCTCTGTCCTTGCAACATCAGTGGAGATCTCCAACGTGCCTCCATTTATCAAGGATAAGGCAATAATGAAGAAGCTGGCCCGCTTCGGGACATTCGTTCACCCTAACAACAGGCTGAGCTGTGCAGCCGGGGAGCTCGTGGGGCGACTCGGCTGAGAAACAACACGGAGCTGGAGCCCACAGTGGGCCGCAGTGACACACCCGAATCACGAAGGTCAGTACTGAACACACCACCAAAACCAGTGTAAAACCAGATGACTGTACAGTAAACAGCGCTCACAGCCAAACCAAGGAGAAAAGGTCAGTGAGTGAGTCATTGAGCCATTCACAATGTGAGTCAGTAAGTCAGTCAGTGAACAAATTAATCAGTAAGTCAGTCAGTGATTATATCAGTCAACAACACATCAATTTGTCATTCATGAAGTTTGAGTGAGTCAGTGAGTCACTCATAATGTGAGTCAGTGAGTCAACAGACAGTAAGTGAGTCAGTGAGTGATCAAATAAGTGAACAACCATTTAAAAAAAAAAACCTGCCATACACAGCTTCGCCACGTACACCAGCACTCTTATAGCTTATAGCTAACATGCTAATCACCCTGAAAATACAAGCTAATCCCCCCCCCCACACACACACTGCTGTTTATTAGTAGTTCTCCACTCAAGAGAGGCTCCTTTGAAGTGACCCATGGGCCGGACAGCACCAAGAACACCATCTGCAAGCTGATTGACTGAGAGGAATCGTGCGGTGCCAATAAACACTATCAACTGTTCTGAGCCAGAATTTATTTGAGGGCCACAGATTAGAACACCATCGCCAACAACGAAAGAGAGCACCGCAGCCAAACCAAGGAGAAAAAGAGAAGATACGTCCAGCACAGAACCCATCACAAAACGCAGGAGATGCAGTCAGACTCTGAGCACCGCAGCACAGGAGATACAGACACACAGTCTGATCCAACATAGACCTCGAGGAACAAATCAACCGTTCTTTACAACTATCCAAAACAGAGAAAAAACATGTGGTAAAAACACTACTATCTGAGTAGAAGTACCTGAACAACGTAAAAAGAACAACGTTACGGGTAACAAACAATAAAACCTCAGTGTCACACAAGAGGAAGAAAAAATGCACAATAGGTGAAAAAAATAATAAACAAACTTCAAACAGAACTGTTAACCAATGAAATAAAATGAGAAAAAGAGGTGTTATTGGTGGTGGTGGTGGTGGGGGGGGGGGTGTAGTGGGAATTACTGTATTTTACAAAAAAAAAAAAAAAGAAAAGACACTGTAAATATGTAAATAACACTTGACATGAAAAAAAGTGATAATTGTTTCATTAATAAAGTGTGTTAAAATTTCAAATCTCTCTCACTGTCTCCAGTATCACCTTCTACAATCTTCATGTGGAAGACCCAAGAAGAAAAACAACTTTAAGTACTATAAAGTTCTGGAAGGTTCTATAAAGTTCTAAAGGAATTTATAAAAATTTCTAGAAGATTCTATAAAGTGCTATAAGGTTCTGGAAGGTTCTATAAAGTTCTAAAGGATTTTATAAAATTTCTAGAAGATTCTATAAAGTGCTATATGGTTCTGGAAGGTTCTATAAAGTTCTAAAGGATTTTATAAAAAATTTCTAGAAGATTCTATGAAGTGCTATATGGTTCTGGAAAGTTATATAAAGTTCTAAAGGATTTTATAAAATTTCTAGAAGATTCTATGAAGTGCTATAAGGTTCTGGAAGGTTCTATAAAGTTCTAAAGGATTTTATAAAATTTCTAGAAGATTCTATAAAGTGCTATAAGGTTCTGGAAGGTTCCATAAAGTTTTCAGATGTTCTATAAAGTTCTGAAATGTTCTATAAAGTTCTATAAGGTTCTATAGGATTCTAGAACATTTGAGAGATTCATTAGACTCTGTACGGCCTCATCCCATCACATCCTGCACTTTAATTATCTCAGGATAATCTCAGACCGCTCTTTACATCCAACACTTCTATTTTTACCCTCTCTCTCTCCCTCTGATGAATGAGTCTGCGGCAGTATAAAAATGGAGACAGTAGACATTTTCTTTTTTTCCCTCTCTTTAAAAAAGACAGAGACAGACAGATGGAGAAGGAGAGGGACGGAACGAGAGTGTGTCAGAGAGACATAAAGAAAGAGAGAGACAGATGGAAAAGAAAGGAACAGTTCAAGAGTGTGTAAGCCGGAGACAGACAGAGACAGGGACGGAGGAAAAGTGTTTAAGAAAGAGACAGGGACAGAGAAGGAGAGAAGACAATGATAGCAGAGAACTGGAAGAGAGAGAGAGATAATGATGCCTCGTCCGTGTTCTATCGTTCCTCTAATCAGTGTAGATGGATGAGTGTGATTTCCTCCTGACGTCAGCCGTGATGAAGTGACTCACTGTGACCCGTCTGTAAAAAAACTCCACTTCCTGTTCCCTCTCTCCCTCTCACTAACCCTCCAGTTCACTCATCCTTCTCTCCCTCATTTCTCCCCTTATACCCGTATTACAACAAGCATTCAACCTCTCATGTTGTGTGTGTGTGTGTGTGTGTGTGTGTTATGGTCAGTTGGAGTGAAAAAATCTTTTGTCCTTTGAGACCAATTAGCATTTTAACGCATATCTCTCCCATGACACACACACACACACACACACACACACACACACACACACACAACATGAGAGGTAGAATTCTTATTGTAATACTTTAAGTTCTGATTTGAAAGTGTTTAGTGAAATTGCAGTCTTATATAGACTTATAAAACCTCCAACACATAACAATGTACAGGTCCTTCTCAAAAAATTAGCATATTGTGATAAAGTTAATTATTTTCTGTAATGTACTGATAAACATTAGACTTTCATATATTTTAGATTCATTACACACAACTGAAATAGTTCAAGCCTTTTATTGTTTTAATATTGATGATTGTGGCATACAGCTCAGGAAAACCCAAAATAAAATATATGAAAGTCTAATGTTTATCAGTATTACAGAAAATAATGAACTTTATCACAATATGCAAATTTTTTGAGAAGGACCTGTAAATACAAAGAATTAACACACACACCCACACACACACATGCATGCACACACACACACACACACACACACACACACACACACACACACACACACACACAGGACTTCATGTATTGAACAAAGCAAAATATATTCGTGCTAGGATACAAAAAAATAAAGCATATACATAAATGTATAAATATAACGTGAATAGGTGTGTGAGTGGGTGTGTGTGCGTGAGTGGGTGCCTGAATGCGTGTGTGACTGGGTGTGTGAAAGGGTGTGGAAATGTGAGTGGGTGTGTGAATGGGTATATCAGTACATGTGGCAGTGGGTGTGGACTTATGAGTGGGTTTATGGGTAAGTGAAGGAGTGGGTGGAAGATTGAATGGGTGTGTTAGTGGGAGAGTGATTGTGTGACCGAGTGGGTGAGTTAGTGGGTGAGTGGGTGAGTGAGTGGGTGTGTTAGTGGGTGAGTGAGTGAGTGAGTGGGTGTATTAGTCAGTCAGTGAGTGGGTGAGTGAGTGGGTGAGTGAGTGGGTGTGTGAGTGGGTGAGTGAGTGGGTGTGTTAGTGGGTAGGTGTGTTAGTGGGTGAGTGAGTGGGTGGGTGTGTTAGTGAGTGTGTTAGTGGGTGTGTTAGTGGGTAGGTGTGTTAGTGGGTGAGTGAGTGCCTGGGTGTGGTAGTGGGTGTGTTAGTGGGTGTATTAGTGAGTGTGTGAGTGGGTGTTTGGGTGGGTGTGTTAGTGGGTGCGTTAGTGGGTGGGTGAGTGAGTGGGTGTGTTAGTGGGTGTGTTAGTGAGTGAGTGGGTGTGTTAGTGGGTGGGTGTGTTAGTGGGTGGATGTGTTAGTGGGTAAGTGACTGGGTGTGTGAGTGGATGTGTTAGTGGGTGGGTGAGTGAGTGGGTGTATTAGTGCGTGTGTTAGTGGGTGTGTTAGTGGGTGGGTGAGTGAGTGGGTGTGTTAGTGGGTGGGTGTGTTAGTGAGTGAGTGGGTGTGTTAGTGGGTGAGTGAGTGGGTGTGTTAGTGGGTGGGTGAGTGAGTGGGTGTGTTAGTGGGTGGGTGTGTTAATGGGTGAGTGAGTGGGTGGGTGTGTTAGTGAGTGAGTGGGTGTGTTAGTGGGTGAGTGAGTGTTTTAGTGGGTGTTTGAGTGGGTGAGTGAGTGGGTGTGTTAGTGGGTGGGTGTGTTAGTGAGTGAGTGGGTGTGTTAGTGGGTGGGTGTGTTAGTGAGTGAGTGACTGGATGTGTTAGTGAGTGAGTGGGTGTGTTAGTGGGTGAGTGACTGGGTGTGTTAATGGGTGAGTGAGTGGGTGGGTGAGTGGGTAGGTGTGTTAGTGGGTGAGTGAGTGGGTGTGTTAGTGGGTAGGTGTGTTAGTGGGTGTGTTAGTGGGTGAATGAGTGGGTGTCTTAGTGGGTGAGTGAGTGGGTGTGTTAGTGGGTGGGTGAGTGGGTGTGTTAGTGGGTAGGTGTGTTAGTGGGTGAGCGAGTGCGTGGGTGTGGTAGTGGGTGTATTAGTGAAAGTGTTAGTGGGTGTGTTAGTGGGTGAGTGAGTGGGTGTGTTAGTGGGTGTATTAGGGAGTGTGTGAGTGGGTGTTTGAGTGGGTGGGTGTGTTAGTGGGTGAGTGAGTGGGTGTGTTAGTGAGTGAGTGAGTGGGTGTGTTAGTGAGTGAGTGGGTGTGTTAGTGAGTGGGTGTATTAGTGAGTGTGTTAGTGGGTGGATGTGTTAGTGGGTGAGTGGGTGTGTTAGTGGGTGAGTGACTGGGTGTGTGAGTGGATGTGTTAGTGGGTGGGTGAGTGAGTGAGTGTATTAGTGCGTGTGTTAGTGGGTGTGTGAGTGAGTGTTTTAGTGGGTGGGTGAGTGAGTGGGTGTGTTAGTGGGTGTGTGTGTTAGTGAGTGAGTGGGTGTGTTAGTGGGTGAGTGACTGGGTGTGTTAGTGGGTGTGTTAGTGGGTGGGTGTGTAAGTGGGTGAGTGAGTGGGTGTATTAGTGAGTGTGTGAGTGGGTGGGTGTGTTAGTGGGTGAGTGAGTGGGTGTGTTAGTGGGTGGGTGTGTTAGTGAGTGAGTGGGTGTGTTAGTGGGTGAGTGAGTGTGTTAGTGGGTGTGTGAGTGAGTGGGTGAGTGGGTGTGTTAGTGGGTGAGTTAGTGGGTGGGTGTGTTAGTGAGTGGGTGTGTTAGTGAGTGAGTGACTGGGTGTGTTAGTGGGTGGGTGTGTTAGTGGCTCAGTGAGTGGGTGTGTTAGTGGGTGAGTGACTGGGTGTGTTAGTGAGTGACTGGGTGTGTTAGTGGGTGTGTTAGTGGGTGCGTGCGTGCGTGGGTGTGTTAGTGGGTGGGTGAGTGGGTGTGTTAGTGGGTTTAGCCGGGACAGCTTGTTACTTAGACCTCTGTGCTAATCTGCAGTTTGCTAAACCTGACAAGCGATGTTTAAAGATAGCGTTCATGTTAAATCTGAGACTTGCTGCAGTTGCTTCAATGTGTGTGTGTGTTCGTGTGAATGTGCGTGTGTGTGTGAGTGTGCGTACTTCCATATGGATGTGTGCCCCGTAGCGTTCCTGTCGCCATGGTTACCACGCCAGAGACATGTGAGCTGCTTTTCATCTGCTTTAACTACTGTTGATTTCTCAGAAATGCTGAAATAAAACAGACCTTACAAATAAAGTGAGACTTTAAAATGTGTGTGTGTGTGTTCAGTAATGGTCTAACGACAGATGGTAGGCTCACATTTGTATAATGATACACTTACAGCTGTGGAGGAGGATAGTGAAGGCCAAGAGAGAATACACACACACACACACACACACACACACACGCGGGCGCACACACGCGCACACACACACACTCACACACTGAATGAATTGAAGCCCAACATGTCCTTGAAAAGGCGAGTTATTTCCAACAGCTCATTATGTGAAAAGTGTGTGTGTGTGTGTGTGTGTGTGTGTGTGTGTGTGCTTCCGAAGTCAGGGACATGTCCAGGTAGAAACACACCCACACAATACCCACCCACTCACTCATCCACACACACACACACACACACAGTATCAGAGACAGTGTTGTGTTCGTCCCTCCTGTCTGTCTGCATTAAGCATCTGTAGTCAGTGTTAAGAGGCCAGTTAAGATCTGCAGTCTGTGTTAATAAACACCGATACACACACACACAGACACCATTATTTCCTTATTCTGACATCTACAGTTATTATTAAGACTATCTACAGTGGTGTGAAAAACTATTTGCCCCCCTCCTGATTTCTTATTCTTTTGCATGTTTGTCACACAAAATGTTTCTGATCATCAAACACATTTAACTATTAGTCAAAGATAACACAAGTAAACACAAAATGCAGTTTTTAAATGAGGGGTTTTATTATTTAGGGAGAAAAAAAAATCCAAACCTACATGGCCCTGTGTGAAAAAGTAATTGCCCCCTGAACCTAATAACTGGTTGGGCCACCCTTAGCAGCAATAACTGCAATCAAGCGTTTGCGATAACTTGCAACGAGTCTTTTACAGCGCTCTGGAGGAATTTTGGCCCACTCATCTTTGCAGAATTGTTGTAATTCAACTTTATTTGAGGGTTTTCTAGCATGAACCACCTTTTTAAGGTCATGCCACAACATCTCAATAGGATTCAGGTCAGAACTTTGACTAGGCCACTCCAAAGTCTTCATTTTGTTTTTCTTCAGCCATTCAGAGGTGGATTTGCTGGTGTGTTTTGGGTCATTGTCCTGCTGCAGCACCCAAGATCACTTCAGCTTGAGTTGACGAACAGATGGCCGGACATTCTCCTTCAGGATTTTTTGGTAGACAGTAGAATTCATGGTTCCATCTATCACAGCAAGCCTTCCAGGTCCTGAAGCAGCAAAACAACCCCAGACCATCACACTACCACCACCATATTTTACTGTTGGTATGATGTTCTTTTTCTGAAATGCTGTGTTACTTTTACGCCAGATGTAACGGGACACGCACCTTCCAAAAAGTTCAACTTTTGTCTCGTCGGTCCACAAGGTATTTTCCCAAAAGTCTTGGCAATCATTGGGATGTTTTTTAGCAAAATTGAGACAGGCCTTAATGTTCTTTTTGCTTAAAAGTGGTTTGCGCTTTGGAAATCTGCCATGCAGGCCGTTTTTGCCCAGTCTCTTTCTTATGGTGGAGTCGTGAACACTGACCTTAATTGAGACAACTGAGGCCTGCAGTTCTTTAGATGTTGTCCTGGGGTCTTTTGTGGCCTCTCGGATGAGTTGTCTCTGCGCTCTTGTGGTAATTTTGGTCGGCTGGCCACTCCTGGGAAGGTTCACCACTGTTCCATGTTTTTGCCATTTGTGGATAATGGCTCTCACTGTGGTTCGCTGGAGTCCCAAAGCTTTAGAAATGGCTTTATAACCTTTACCAGACTGATAGATCTCAATTACTTTTGTTCTCATTTGTTCCTGAATTTCTTTGGATCTTGGCATGATGTCTAGCTTTTGAGGTGCTTTTGGTCTACTTCTCTGTGTCAGGTAGCTCCTATTTAAGTGATTTCTTGATTGAAACAGGTGTGGCAGTAATCAGGCCTGGGGGTGACTACAGAAATTGAACTCAGGTGTGATAAACCACAGTTAAGTTATTTTTTAACAAGGGGGGCAATCACTTTTTCACACAGGGCCATGTAGATTTGGAGTCTTTTTTCTCCCTTAATAACGTAAACCTTCATTTAAAAACTGCATTTTGTGTTCAATTATGTTATCTTTGACTAATAGTTAACGGTTTTTGATGAGCAGAAACATTTAAGTGTGACAAACATGCAAAAGAATAAGAAATCAGGAAGGGGGCAAATAGTTTTTCACACCACTGTATCTATCTATCTACTCCTCTTTCTTCCTTTTCTTTTCCATTAACTCTCCCCCCTCCACCTCCTCCCGCCCCTCTTTCTGCTTCTTCTTTTCTGTACAGAACATTTTTTCCTGTTTTATTTGCTGTATTTTCTTTTTCTCATTTCCTGTGTCTCCTGATGTCTTCTTTTTCATTCTGTGTGTGTGTGTGTGTGTGTGTGTGTGTGTGTGTGTGTGTCAGAGACAGAGACTAAGAGAGGTTTGCAGATCAGTCAGTTCAGCAGGGTTACGAGTGACAGCAGCAAAAACGCTGATGATGCAAGAAATCGTGCAAACACACACACACACACACACACATACACAGGTATACAGCACGGTAAATGCTGCAGCAGCGAAACTATAACCCACAAACATCGATAATGCTACCTACACTGGACAGAGACAGATCCAGGAATTGAGGGATAGAGAGACAGATAGACAGATAGATAGAGAAAGGGGGGAGGGGAGGCAGAGGAACAGATAGAGGGAGGGCTCCTGAAAGTCAAGGTCAAGTCACTGGAGCGGACACACAGCACGAGAAAGTGGAGGGACAGAGGGAGAGATGGGGGGGATAGCAAGAGGGAGGGGGTGGGGGTGAGAGAGAGAGAGTGAGTGGGGTGAGATAGAGGGGGGGGGGTGAGGGGGGGTGAAAGAGAGAGAGAGTGAGTGGGAGGGAGAGTTTTCACATCAGCACTTTTGAATAATTAATTTCTCTTTTAGAGATAAAGAGATAAATCGTCTCTCTGCACAGCAGTTTGATGAATGTCAAACAAGGTCAAGGGTCGCAGCAAAAAATTATTGTATAGAGGGAGGAGTCTAACTTTAATTCGTTATCCCCAAAACTAATCTTAAAAAACACGGAAACAAATGTAAAAAATGTGAAGAACCTGACGGATGAAAGACAGAGAGAGCGAGAGAGAGAGACAAACAAGGAAAGGTAATAAAATAAAAAGAAAGTATGTGTGTGTTTCGCCAACATCAGCCTCCAGTTTATTCACAGCGCCCACTGCGTTACTCGTGCGCTGTTGTGTCAGTGTTGCTCTGCAGTAACACTAACACAGCACTAGATGGCGGTGGAGTTTCTATGCCCCTGTGTGCTGAGTGTCTTCGCCATTCTGTGGTTAGTTTATTTTGAACCGCATACAGCTCTTTTGTTTCTGTTTCTTGAGGAGTTTGGCGGTTTGTAGGCTCACACTTCGTCTGATACTCATACGACTCTGCTGAGTGACGCGTATAGCCACGCGGATTTAATTTCAGGCAAATACTGAAGGACTGTCAAGGTTTCATCAAATTCTGTCTAGCCAGTTTTGTGTCATGCTGGGACAAAATCTGGCTGGACAGACAGACAGAAAATGTTCTAAGACTGAGTTCTGAACAATGTACAGACAAAACCCTTCTTTTATTTATATAGATAATAAATACATTTAATTAGTACAGTGTGTGTGTGTTAGTGTGTGATGGTGGTGTGGTAGTGTCCAAGCAAACCTTCCAATGGTGACATCATGTCCCTGGCCAAAAACAGTCACAGTAGGACAGCATTAATTGGTAAAACTATGTGGCACAGAACATAACATATCTACAGTTATCTGGGGTAGAGCTGTTAATTTGACTTTTGGCTAAAGTATATAACGTCTAAGCAAACATTTGATGACAGTTTATGACATCTGTTGTGAATCAGATAACATCAAACACATCCGTTCAACTTTCATTATGGAACTATTTTTCAACCATGACGGAACATGTCGGAGGGACGTCATTTCAACAGTCATTAAATGTCAGTGTGAATTATTGTGTGTCTCAGAGTGAGTTAGTGTGTGTCAGTGTGTGTTAGTGCGTTTTAGTGTGAGTTAGTAGTGTATCAGTGTGTCTCAAAGTGAGTTAGTGTGTGTTAGAGTGTGTTAGTGTGAGGTGGTGTGTGTCATTGTGAGTTAGTGTGTGTCAAAGTTAGTTAGTGTGTTTTACATTCAAATCAAATTCAAATCTTATTTGTCAAATACACAGTCATACACAGTACGATATACGACCGCTCGTGACCTTAAAAAAGATTATTAATAGGAAATAAATTATGGAATAAAATAAAAATAAAGTATAGAAAATAATTAGCTATAGAAAATATACTGTAGTTATAGACGATAAGAACAAAATATAAAAAATATACACACTGTACAAAATATAGAAAATTTGGCTGTAAAAATATAGAAACTGTTGTGGAAATTGACATAGAATTTAAATAGAAATGTAGATTTATTGTGTGCCAGAGTGTCCTAGTGTGTGTCAGTGTGTGTTAGTATGTGTTAGTTTGTGTGTGTTCGTGTATGTATGTGTCAGTGTGTGTTAGTTTGTGTTTTTCTGTCTGTGTGTGTTAGGTTGTGTTTGTGTGTCAGTGTGTTTTACTATGGGTTAATTTGTGTTAGTGTGTGTTTGTGCTTGTTAGTTTGTATTACTTTGTGTTTGTGTGTCAGTGTGTGTTAGTGTGTGTCATTCTCTTTTTATATATTTTATCTGTCTTGTTCTTTAAGTTTTGTTTTTACTGTGTCTAACTGCTGTGTGTGTGTGGGGGGGGTGGATGTGTGTGTGCGCGCGTGCGTGTGCATGTGCTGCCCCCTTGTGGTACCCATATCTCCTCTCTTTTTCTGCACATTCAGGGGTTTTATCTCATTAAGGACACACAGTGTGTGCAGTTTCACATTAATACCCCTGGATATCTGTGGCATGCTGTGTGTGTGTGTGTGTTAACACAATCAAAAAAGGTTACAGCCTCTGCTTGCTTTTTGTCACATCAGAGAATCATAAATGGGCTGTGTGTGTGTGTGTGTGTGTGTGTGTGTGTGTGTGTGTGTGTGTGTGTGTGTGTGTGTTTTTGCCACAGGCAGCATTTGTCCCATCGAATTAATTGTCAACAACAAGGAGGGCGATAGAGCAAGTGGGAGTGAGCATCAGTGCCTTATGCGCCCACACACACACACACACACACACACACACACACACACACACACGCATACCATAAACTATATTCATCCCTATCCACTCTGTAGTTGACTTGTGTGTGACCTGCATATTAAACACTAACTGTGCTGAGAACAGAACTACAGTAAGTAAATTGCCCTAAACACAAAGTGCCCTAAATGTGAAGTGCTCTAAACATAAAGTGCCCTAAATGTGAAGTGTCCTGAATGTGAAATGCTCTAAATGTGAAGTGTCCTGAATGCGAAGTGCCCTAAACATGGAACACCCTAAACGTGAAGTGTCCTGAATGTAAAGTGGCCTAAATATGAAGTGCCCTAAAAATAAAACACCCTAAATATTATAAATGCCATACATGTGAAATGCCCTGAAGGTGAAGTGTTCTTCATATACTGTAAAGTGCCCTAAATGTAAAGTGCACTGAAAAAATGCCCTAAAGGTAAGGTCTATTAACCTGGGATAAGATCACTAAAGAAACCTCTGCATCAATAGCATCCAGTAGTGAGTAAAAAAAAAATTATATTAGGCAAGAAATTCAGGATTTGAAACCAGACAATTTAAGAGATACAGATGATAAACTAACCACACCACATCAGAACCTAGAATACTTTACTCCCCTTGAAAGTGAACTAATTTCATTCATCTCTTCTGCAAATTCACCAACCTGCATATTAGATCCTCCTTTGGATCTAATATGACCTCCTTTTGGCCTCTGATCAGGGTTGTGTAACTATGCTTGTATTACTCGACCTCAGTGCAGCTTTTGACACCATTGATCATAGTATTCTTCTTCACAGATTAGAAAATGTAGTAGGAATTAAGGGTACAGCCCTCTCCTGGCTCAGATCCTATATGACCGATCGTTATCAGTATGTACACTTAAATGGTGATTATTCTGCATGTTCTCTAGTGGAGTTTGGTGTTCCACAGGGTTCAGTTTTAGGCCCACTGCTTTTTTTCTCTTTTCATGCTTTCTCTAGGCAACATAATTTGTAAGAATGAAATTAGTTTTCATTGTCATGCTGTTGACACACAGTAATACTGTACATATCAGCAAAACCAGATGAGGAAAACCAACTTACTAAAGTTAAGCAGTTGTGTGAAGGACATAAGACACTAATTGTTAGGGGTTGGCAGACCCGCCGGTGGGACCACTTGAATGTTTTTATTTCTGGGAACTGTAAAAAAAAAATAAAAAATTCTGTCATTTGTTTATCATTACATAAAGTATAGTACATCATTTGACTCTGTAAAGGGTTTCAAAGTCTACTTTTATTGATGTACATTTACAATATCACCAAAACATTGTGCTTTTGTAAAAAAAAAAAAAAAAGAAAAAAATACACAGGGCGCACTTTCAGCCGTCTGTCATGAACGGCTGGTAATGGCTGTTAATGCCATGGGCAGGCATAGGCGCCGAGGGGTGTTTTTAAACAAAAGAGTCTTTAATCAGTACACAACACAAAACAGACAAAGAAACAAAACAGACAAAGAAACGAACACTTAAATTATACAACCCATAACTGACCAATACCCAGGCTATCCGGACACTACACAAAACATAAGCAGTATGCTGATATACTCGGTTAACTAACAACCCTAGTAAAAAAAAATGTATGCTAAGTATATTAAATCCTAGCATGCCAAAGCATATTTAAATGTACTTGCAGCCAGACTAATGACTAGTATACTTGAAGTTTGCTATTTTGGAACAACTAATTTTGTACTAAGTGTATTTAAGTTGTAATTAAATTGTACAAAAGCACAATTTTAAGTGTATTAAGTATACTTTTGTGTGCTAAAGTGGAACAACTTTAAGTATACTTAGTACACTTAAAGTATATGGCTGTGTGTGTACTAACGTACATACCTGACAGTAATTAATACATTTTAAGTATATATTTAATGTATTATAAGTACATTACAGCTATTTTTGCTGTATTACAAATACATGATTAATATACTACGAGTATATTCTTATTGCAGCAGTAGCATACTGTTATACTTCTGGACAATTAGAAATACTAAAAAAGTACACATTGTGGTTAATACAAATATACTTTATTGTATCATACAGTACACACAACCTTCTATAATACTGTATTGCAAATGTATTACCAGTACATTAAGTGTTTAGGCCAATTTACAAATGCTAAATGTATTTTCTACTAGGGCTGCACGATATTAGGAAAATATGCGATCTGCGATTTGTTGTTGAATATTGCGATAACGATATTTCTTGCGTCTAGATATTCGTTTGATGTAATTAAATCTAATTCAAGCTAAAAAGAAACTATATATCAAGGAAGTTGCAAATATTTAGACTTCAAAACACTATGAATGACTTAAAACCCTCAGCAGATATTCTGACTTCTGGTTTGCTGTTACTATAAACCTGCCAACACAATATGAATTACTTTCAAACATTACTTTTTATTTACATGTAACCATACACTCATCAATAGTGTCTTAAAACAAGAGCATCTTTTAAACAAAATATTCTCTTTGGCTTGCCTGTTTTTTTTTTTTATAAAAATAAATATTATTAAGGCGGCGCGGTGGTGTAGTGGTTAGCACTGTCGCCTTGCACCTCCAGGGTCTGGGTTCGATTCCCCGGCCAGGCTCGATTCCCGTCTCTGTGTGCATGGAGTTTGCATGTTCTCCCCGTGCTTGGTTGGTTTCCTCCGGGTACTCCGGTTTCCTCCCACAGTCCAAAGATATGCAGGTTAGGCTAATTGGCGTTCCTAAATTGCCCGTAGTGTGTGATTGGGTGTGTGAGTGTGTGTATGTGTGTGTGCCCTGCGATGGATTGGCACCCTGTCCAGGGTGTACCCCGCCTAGTGCCCAAAGTCTCCTGGGATAGGCTCCAGGTCCCCCGCGACCCTGAACACAGGATTAAGCGGTATAGAAAATGAATGAATGAATGAAATATTATTAAACAAAAATTTAATAAAAAAATACTATTTGTCACACACACACACTCGCTCCGCGACCGGCACTAGGACCCGGAAGTAATGCGGGCGCGAACCCAGAAGTATAAGAGGAGTAAACAAACCACCACATACAGCTTAGTCACTGAGTTCGCCATGTCAGTTCAGATTGTTTACTTTCTGATTCGAGTGTGTGTTTATAGGACGTGGGTTAAATTTGTGTTTTTCCCTTGCTCCCCTTCTGTGAGAGTCCTTAAACTAATTCGCGTGGTTATCCTGCCGACTCACGTGCTTCCGCGTTTGGGTTTACCGTCCACGATACAAAAGGGCTAACGGCTAATCTAATTGCTAAGTCTTCTGATCATCCAGGGTTAGTTCGCGACAGAATGAAGTATAAAGATATAAATAATATATATTATATAGGCGGCGCGGTGGTGTAGTAGTCAGTACTGTCGCCTTGCACCTCCAGGGTCTGGGTTCGATTCCCCGGCCAGGCTCGATTCCCGTCTCTGTGTGCATGGAGTTTGCATGTTCTCCCCGTGCTTGGTGGGTTTCCTCCGGGTACTCCGGTTTCCTCCCACAGTCCAAAGATATGCACGTTAGGCTAATTGGCATTCCTAAATTGCCCGTAGTGTGTGATTGGGTGTGTGTGTATGTGTGTGTGCCCTGCGATGTATTGGCACCCTGTCCAGGGTGTACCCCGCCTAGTGCCCGAAGTCTCCTGGGATAGGCTCCAGGTCCCCCGCGACCCTGAACACAGGATTAAGCGGTATAAAAAATGAATGAATGAATGATATATTACATAATTAATATATATAAAGATATAAGCGGGTATAAACATAGTAAGGGCCCATCTGATTGGTCAAATTTGGACACACAAATGCTTGGCAAATAAAGTATTTATCGCAACTCTTTGTGATATGGTTATCGCGCATGCCATTATCGCGATAACGATATTTTTTCGATATATATTTTCTACACTATAACATGTTTTTGAAACACATTACATCAGTAATTATGAGGCAGATTTTATTAATTAGTTCAACAGATTTAATTTGCACAAGGTTACGAAAAAGCACTACTATAGTTTATTTGTGTTCAACAAAAGTCAGGTTGTCTTACAAACACACAAACTAAAATATAAACTATTGTGTGAACACAGACAGACATTAGTATTAGAATCTACAAGTACAGTATTAGTTTAAACCTGGTGTGTGAACACAGACAGTCATTAGTATTAGAATCTACAGGTACAGTATTAGTTTAAACCTGGAGTGTTGATTCTGTTACACAGAGACTGAAAACAGGCCGAGAGCTATGGAGCCATTATGCCACAAGCAAAGTATATGAGATTAAGCAATAACACAATAGACAATACATTTTATAGCTTAAAGTATGTACTTAATGACAAATTACCTAACAAAAACCGTTGTATGATGCAGCTTCAGTCGTTAATTCAAACTAGAAGTGGAGAACTGGGGAGCCAATCAGAGAATGGACAGTCCGAATCTGCCCGCCTCCGGTCTCTGATTGGCTGGTGGGGCGCAGATTCTAGTCTCCGGTTGGCTGGAACAGTTGCAGAGTTCACAACGCTGCTGCAGTTTGTGTAAGTGTCGCTTTATGACAGTGAGCGGACAGAAGAGTGAGAGAGTGCACACATAAATTATCTTGAACGGCAAAAGTGATTTTCAGCACGCAAGAACGAGTTTGAGATCGCGCGCACGAGGGAGAGAGATTCAGCCTGCAAAAACAAGTCTCAAAGCACACACGAGAGAGTAATGCTCTACATATAAGTACATATTAATAAGTACATTTAATTTAATTGATAATATATTGAGACTACCGTATATTAAAATTGTATTCTAATGTATACTTTCTGTACATTTGTACAATGATTATTTCGAGCATATATATTTTTAAATATACCAAAAATACATTGAAAAACAAGTTTAAATAAGTATACTTTGGAAATTAAACCAACCTTTCACTTATATATTTTTACACAATATATTTTTGGAAAGTGTACTATAATACAATTATATTAAAGTATATTTAAAGTTTAATTCCAAAATTTGGTAAAAGCATGATGTTAGTATACTTTTTATATATTAACTGATGGTACAATTTTTTGTTAGTATATTTGCAATGTATTCTCGAGGACTTCAATATATTTGTAATACGCTAAAGTGTATTTTTTTTTCACTGGGGAAGACACGGACTCCAAGACACCAACTACACTTAAGTATATGTAGGGACACATGCTTAAAGACACAACACAAGCTGTAATACCCGTTACTCAGAAGATAAGCATTATGTATAGACACATGCTTAAAGACACACAGACTCAAGCTAAGCATGGAGCTGAAAATGGGGACACGACGAGAGACACGAGACAGGAGACATGGGGAGACTAGAGACATGACCAGAGACGGGACCAGAGACAAGAGACGGGACTCAGGCTAAAGACATGGCAATCAGCTAGACATGGCTATTAGCTAACCATGGCAGTCAGCTACACATACATCTAGCTAAGCATGTCTTTAGCCTGACATGACCATAGCTACACTTACCTAATAGCTAAACATCCAACTCGCTACACTTACCACATAGCTGCCACAACCCTAGGGACTCAGGACACCGAAACACAGAGGCTAAGCTAAGGGAAACCAGAGGCTAGGCTAAGGGACACAAAGAGGCTAAGCTAAGGGACACACAGAGGCTAACTACTTCCCTATTCTCTAACAAACCACACAACATGATTCAACCCCGTATCAGCTCCACATACACTTAAACAGCAAAAGATTTAATGACCTGCCTCGGTTCAGGTGAGCTCCCGCATCACCTGACCGAGGTGCCTTCTGGGAAACTGAGTCTGCAAAGCAAAACTACACAAAACAAAACAGTACCTTCTAGTGGCGATTCCTTACACCGTCTCAATCTTTCTAAAATGAACTGAAACTCCACGAATACGGCACATAGCGACATGAAAAATATATCTACAGAAAGCTTAAAGGGTGTATTTTTAATTGAAGCAAGTTATGCAAAATTAAATATTCTCAGTTTATGTAATCCGTATGATTCCAAGGAGAGGCACAGTCTTTCTGTATCACTTCATTATCTGCTAAGGACCTGATGCAGGACACGTCCTCAGGCTATTCATAGGGAAACAGTCTGGGTAATCTACATACAGTATAAGGCCATGCACGTGCACGGACACACACAAACTGACACATAGATTCAGTGAGTTTCCTGCGCATGTGGAAGATGTCACAGGTTTCTGAAGCTCTACAGAATGTTCGTCAACACTGAGACTCCAACAGAGAACAGGTGTGTTTTAAAGAGTGATTTGCTCCAGCTGAGGAGGAAAATCCAACAAGCTGTTGCCATGGATAAGTTATTAAGTTTTATATAATCTTTATTCTGATCATATAAAACTGATATTTTATTTTTCCTCATTTTGGCGAGCTTTGGCCAGTTTATGTGTAACATTGTCTTTAAAGTAGGGTAACATTGTATCATTGTCTAGGATGTAGGGGGCATGTAGATAACACTGATTCATGACAATAACTATTATTAAAAGCGCCATACAAATAGAATAGAATTGAATAGAATTTGAATAAAGTGTCCTGAATGTGAAGTGTGTTACACGCTGACACTTCCATATCTGGAATCAATTACAATGGAGCTCAAGGGAGGAGACACCGAATCAGCTGACTGTAGTCCACATAACATGGGATGGTGCATCACATTTAGTATGCAATGAAACGAGCCAATCAAGGCCAAGGTCATTTACATATAACATATTTAAAAGCAGGTTACAGACAGAAGAATAGAGAGAGGTGTAGAAACATCAGACAGAAGTACATACAATAAGCAGGTTAAATAAATAAATAAATAAGTTGGAAGGTAAAACTCAGTTCAACACCTCTGGGCCTTTAATGTCTACTGTAATGTTTAAGTGCAGCAGCATGAACAGTTGTAGCATCAAAGTAAAGACTCACCAGAGAAGAAAACAATAAAAGTAATATTAATAATAAATATGATAATAAAAAAAGATGATATTGTGAAAAAACTGACTCAATACAGACTTGAATATCACACTAACCTCATATATAACCATCAAATCTGACTGTTTTATTAAAGTGCACATTTATATCTCTTTCTTAGATCATATCTAATAGCCCCCCACTGTCCAATGTCATATTTACACCTGTGTGTGTGTGTGTTAAATATTTATGCATTTTTATTTGTTTAACAGCTCACACGTCCATCAACAACAGTAAACAATGTATTCTGTAGCAGTGTGTGTGTGTGTGTGTGTGTGTGTGTGTGTGTGTGTATCTACCTGACATTTATCTAGCTAATATTTTTCTCATCACACTAACCCTGTCTTATTAAAAACATTAAACAGAAACTCATTAAATTGATTGTAGTATATACACCACAATTATACAACCTACAGGAAACAGTGCATTTCATGTCAATGGTTAATGTCTGTGTTAAAGACGCAGAAAAATATTGAAATAAAATTAAATTAAATGATGTAGATTAAATCAAACAACAAATGTTTTACTGCGACAGGCTGCAAAGTGCCCAAAGACACGATTTGAAAACTGGTTGTTTATGTAACAACCTTAGCAGCATCTTATTTCCCCTCTCGTCTGTTCCAACCACTCAGTATGTACTGTAGCATCAGCAGTATCAGGTACAGGGACTGGACTGAAAATAGATCCTTCAGGAAACCTGGGGAAACTGTCCCTCAAGACTACATAAAAATACAAGAAGGTACTTTTTATTAAAATGTTATTTTGTTAGCATTTTTTAAACTGTTTTTGTCTTTCTTCTCTCTAAGAGAAAGTCTCCTTTAACTAATTTTGTATACTACTGTATGTTAATATTTTATATACTGTACATATTTGAATATATAGAACATTAAGCTAAACATTTAACATAATTCACTGACTCACAAAACACAAAGCTCTAGATAAGCACACACAGAGAATCTTCAACATCCAGAAAAATATGAGCTAGCTAATGTAAATTTTCATCAATGCAGTATGTCCAGTAGAGTAAATTTGCATATTGTTACCAATTCAGTGAGCTATCTGTCAGAACTAACCTAATGACGACCAAAAAGACGTAGCTTTAGCACGGGAACGATTCCGGAATGACATGGGCAAAACTCAATGACAGAGCGGTGTGCGGCGCCATCTTGTATCCTTTTATGCTTTCAGGTTTGCGACCGTCTTACTTCCGGGTCCTAGTGCCGGCCGCGGCTGAGTGTGCATGACACTATCTTGTTAATTATTTGTAGCTTTCAGTCTCAACAAATGAAGGTTATTATAGTAGATGATATTAAAATAGTAGAAGTAAAGAATTTAAATCTTCAATTCAGCTCCGACATTGCTAAAGTTTCTGAATAAAGTTAGAAATGTTCTGACTTTTCCCTTTTATAAATATATATAGTGCATTTCATAAACATAAAAACAAAAAAAATCATTATAAGACCAAATGAAGATAAAACGTTTATATAAAATAGGAAGAAAACAGTATATAGTGCTGTGATATTTACAGAAAGTGCAGCAGAGAAACAGATCAATCGAAGGCAGAAGAAAGCAGTCGAGTTTTAAGTTTAGACTTGGCTCGAACTGGGGAACATTGAAGGTCATTAGGAAGCGTAAACTACAGCATCGTAGCTACAAGCAGCTTCACCGGGTCCACTTCTGACCTGAAGTTCAACCAGCTGCCTGCTTCCTCAAGATCTCAAGGGCCTGAAGCCACCTCATTAGGTACGCCTGTTCAAATGCTTGTTGACACAAATATCTAATCTGCCAATCACATGGCAGCACCTCACTGCATTTAGGCATGTAGACATGGTCAAGATGATCCGCCGAATTTGAAACCAAGCATCAGAATGAGGAAAAAAAATGAGAAACCAATGGTAGTTGGTGCCAGATGGGCTGGTCTGAGTATTTCCCAAACCGCTGATTTACTGGGATTTTCACAGACAACCATCTCTAAAGGATTTACAAAACATTACTTACAGTAGTCTAATGAGTCTCAATTTCTGCTGTCAATGGTTGGATCAGAATTTGTTGTAAGCCACATGAAAGCATGAATCCATTCTAGTTTAGACTAGTGGTTCAGGCTTTAATGGTGTGGGAGAGATTTACTTGGCACACCTCAGGCCCCTTGAGCATGGTTTAAATACCACAGCTTAGGAGTATTGATGTCCACCAGATTTAAAATCATCTCACACTGGTTTCTTGATCATGACAATGAGGCCCCTGTACTCAAATTGCCTTCACAGTCACCATATCTCAGTCCAACAAAGAAACTTTGGTATGTGGTTAAATCGGATGTGGAGTAATGTTTCAGCACCTTCTTGGGTATGTGCCAAGAAGAGTTAAGGTGGTTCTGAAGGCAAAGAGTACAAGGTGTACCTAATGAAGTTGCCGTGATGAGTGTACGCTCTTCAAGGAGATTCAAGGATTTATTTCAGCCATATATTCTTGAGTGATTTATAAACTAATAACAACACTTTAAATGTTTTGTTTTTTATTCTGCGATCAGGTAGAGATTTATGAACAGAAGTGATGTGTTCAGTGCTCCTGGTTCTTGTTAAAACTCTCTATGAGTCGACGTTGCCCCAAGGTCTTTTCGGAAAGGCCACTGAGTGTCAACTGAACAGCAATGATAGACAGCATTATTGTATTGGGAGCATGTACAAATTAAATAAGAGCGGTCCACAAGTGGAACCCTGGGGTACCCCACGTGTCATGGTGATTTCTTCAGATTTATGATTCCCAATGGAAACAACATACTGTAACATAGCCTCCAGGTTCTGGATATGATCTGACCCCACTGAGGAGCATTCTTGACAATCCCACCCAGACTTCCAGTCTGTTAGGAAGAATTTTATGATCTACACTATCACAATATACTTTCTCTCTCTCTCTCTCTCTCTCTCTCTCTCTCATGGTATCTCTATATTGCTCGTGTTCTCCCTGATGTTTGCTCGTACAGTGTTTATGTTATTGCCTCTGGCCGATTCTGAAGCTGGAGTGGAGTTAAGTGTGGAGGTATTGATTGATTGTGTGTTGAGGAGAAAAACACATTAAAAGAACGTTTTATTTCTGTCCTGCAAATCTAAACATCGATATGAGCTGTGTTTAAACATTAATCATACACACCACTGAATACCAATTTCACAGCGTCTATATTTTACAAAATACACACACACACACAACACAAACTGTAGATTTAACGTTTAATAGTATGAGTGTATGTGACTCTTATAACCTCTAACAGCTGTGTTTTATTCCTCTTACTGTATACCACAGCAACTTTTATTGTATATAGTGTATTATTTATTAATGAACAATTCATCCATTATTTCTGTTCTCATTTTCAGTGCTGTAAAAAAAAGTATTTGCCCCTTCCTGATTTTTTTTTTTTGGCGTACTTGTCCAAAATAAAAAACTAAACGCAGTTTTTAACTGATTATTTCATTTATTAAGAGAAAAAGAACTGTCCAAAAATAATGCCATCTTGCATTTACTCTGGTTATCTTTGTGTAATATTAAAATTAGTTTGATGGTCTAAGTCATTTAAGTATGACAAAATGAAGAAAAAAAATCACAAAAGTGGCAAATACTTTTTCCAGCACTGTACGTTACAGCGGCTATAAACACTCATCTGCTCGCCATCCTCTCTTTATTCTCTCACTCCTCTGTCCTGAAAACTCCAGCTTTACCACTGACTGTCACAGCACTGATACCGGAGTCTCCTTCCTCTTCCTCTCATCCCTCTTATGTACTCTAATGTCTCTGTGACTGATGCATCACTACTGCAACCGTTTCATATCAGAGCATGCGCACTAGTACACAAACATACACGAGCGTCAGAGCCGCTGTTATAGCGAACTAATCAACACCTTCTGACCAATCAGAGTGCGGGACTGTTTAATATATACATGAAGGAACACACAAAACTAAGCATTCTGTGTGTGTGTGTGTGTGTGTGTGTGTGTGAGTGTGTGTGTTGTCAACAAGGGAATTCAAATGAGAAATGAGGTCCAAAATAATGCATTCACACACACACACACACACACACACACACACACACACACATTAAAATCAAAGGGCTATCCAAAGCAAATACAAAGCTAGAACAAAGTGCAGAACAAAGCAACCTTACACACACACACACACACATTACAAAACACAAATAAAGAACACATGAACAAAATAGATATCTTCTGTTTGTACACACACACTTTGATAAATCAAACAGCTATTGGAAACAAAGCTGTGGAACAAAGATGCTTTGTGTTCCCACACACACACACACACACACACACACACACACTAAGTGTTGTGATGCTTTGAATGCAATTGGAAGGATTTAGTGTGTGTGTGTGTGTGTGTGTGTTTGTGTGTGTGTGTGTGTGTGTGTGTGTGTGTGTGTGTGTGTGTGTGTGTGCGCGCACATTGATTGCTCTGTCTCTCTCTCTCACTCCTCTACACTTTTTTTGTCTTCCTCTCACCTCTCTTTATTCTTCACTTATCATTTCTATAAATACTCTCTCTCCCCCTCTCTCTCTCTATCCCTCTACCTTTCTGTCTCTGTCACATTCTGTCACTCTCCTTCTCTCCTTCCCGTTCTTTATCCGTCCACGGACAGGATTAGTTTCTCACGGTGAGTTAATCCTCTCGCGTCAGGACGGTGATTAAAGCGAGGATGTGTTTTCATTAGGCTCCCGGATATTAGCGCGGGTTTGATATTTAAATACTTGTTTTAACGAGTCCTCGTTTCCATAGCAGCTGCTCACTCACAGCAACAGTTTCCATCAGAGACATGTTTGTGGAACGCCAGAGGAAGGAGTCTCCAGTGTCTGTGATGTGAGAGGGTAAGAGGTGGGGCTTATTTTCCCTTTAGAGAGAGAACACAGCTTTTGCAGCCTTCATTCATCAGATACAGCCATTACACAGTGCCCCCCGGGGTCAGGGGCCTTGCTCATGGGCCCAGCAGCAGCAGACTGGCAGAGCAGGGCTCGAACTGGCAACCTTCCGATCTGTAACTCAGAGTTTTAACACACTGAGTGATCACCGCAGGGTCACAAGAGTCAGAACAGGTTACACATGCTGTGTAACATCAGGTGTAACACTTGAGGGAGGTCCCTCAGTACTTTTACTTCATTACTCTCTACTTAAGCAGTTACTTTTTACTTTATATTCCACCACATAGTACAGTAACTACCTGTACTTTTACTTCAAATTCAAATACACAGTCATACACAGTACGATATGCAGTGAAATGCTTATATGACCGCCAGTGACCTTACATTTTTTTTTAAACAATTAACAAGAAATAAATAGTGAAATGAAATAAAATACCATAAGAGTAAGTTTAGCTATAGAAACATAACAAAATAGAACAAAATATAGAATTAAAAATATATATACTGTATATGAAAAATAAAAACTTATCTGTACAAATGTAGACAAAAAGAGCAATACATTTAAATGGAAATAAAACAGAAATGGAAATAAATGGACTGTCCAGGAAGTGTGCAAATGTGCAAAGTCCATGAGTGTCCCCATGTACTGGGGTATGTGCATCCAGTGGCGGTTCTACACTGAATTGCTCCCTGGGCGAGACTCCCTCCCGGCGCCCCCCCATCGCCCCCCCCCCAGTCATCCCCTCCCCCCCAATCATCGCCTCTCTTCCCCCCCCCCAATTATCGCCTCTCCTCTCCGCCCTCTCAGCTTTTGTGCGGCTCCTTCAGCAGCAGGGGCGGCGCGGGCGCAGCGCAGGTATCATAGATGATAGAAAACCGCTTAGCGGCTTATTTTTTCCTCCTGGTTTGTGTGCCGCCCCCACGTGACATGAAAAAATGCCGCCCTGGGCAGTTGCCCAGTATTGTAAGTGTCCATTTCTGTGCATTGTGCAAAAACACAGAGATGATTAGTCCTGTATTGTGATGTGGTTGAGAGACCTTATCGCCTGGGAGCGGAATCGCTTTCCTGACCTCAACAGAGAGAACAGTCCATTGTTGGGATGGCTGAGGTCCTTCAGTATCTTCCTGGCCTTGGTCCAGCACTGCTTGCTGTAAATCGAGTGCAAGTCAGGGAGCTCAGTGCACATGATGTGCTCGGCTGATCGCACCACCCTCTGTAGAGCTCGTCTGTCCTGCATGGTGCTGTTTCCAAACCAGGTCGTGATGTTTCCCATCAAGATGCTTTCTATAGTGCAGGAGTAGAAGTTCCTGAGCACCTTGGAGGGCAGTCTGAAGTCTCTCAAGCGTCTGAGGTGGTAGAGACGCTGTCGGCCCTTTTTCACCACGGGGTGTTGATGTGACAGGACCATGACAGATCCTGCATGATGTGAACACCGAGGTATTTGAAGCTGTCCACTCTCTCCACTGGGTTCTTGTTGATGACGGGAGTCTGGTAGTTCCTCTCCTGCTTTGTACTAAAGTCCACTATCAGCTCCTTTGTCTTGCTGATGTTCAGGAGGAGATCCTCTGGCACCAGTTCTCCAGATTTCCAACCTCCTCCAGGTAGGCCGTCTCGTCGTTGTTCGTAATCAGGCCGACCACGACAGTGTCATCAGCAAACTTAATGATGGTGGTGGAGGTGGTAGTGGCCACACAGTCATACATGTACAAAGAGTACATACAGCAAGGGGCTCAGAACACAACCCTGGGGGGCTCCAGTGCTGAGAGTGAGTGCTAAGCACTTCACTGTATTTCCCGTGCCGTTGCGTTACCCAGCCTCAGCGGTGTGCAGTATTTCAAGCAGGTCACAGTATCTGCTATGCAATATGTTGCATGGTGTTATGCCGTCATGTTGCTGCTCTTGTTTGCACATTTGCATGTGTTTATGTTTACGTTGTCTTTTGGACTGCACTTACACTAGTTTGGTATACTAGAGTTTTTTTTGTTCATTTATGGTGTCAGTTTTGGTTTGTCTTGGGTAGTCAGCTAATTAGGTGTCTTAATTAACTAGTTACTTTATATTCATTTATGTTATGTTGTACTGTATGTAGCCCCTTGGTCCTGGAGGAACGCCATGGCGTGTCACTGTGTACTGAACTGTTCGACTGTACTGGATGAAACAACAATAAACGCACACTTGACCTGACTTGTGTGTAACTCCGTGACTTGGCTTTCCTTCGAGACACGCCTAATAATGCAACAGGTGTTTCAGATCAGAAGTGAAGTTGAAGAACTCATCATGGTTCTAGATGACATGTAACCACAGTATGGATGTAAATAAGGTGAATAAAACCGAGACACATATCAGGTCCAATCCCAGTGCACCACAAAGATTATACTTATAAACATCACTTTGTCATGGAGTGTCAGTGGAACACGCAGGTCAGTGGAGAGGATGAGGAGGTGATGCTGTGTGTGTGTGTGTGTGTGTGTGTGTGTGTGTGTGTGTGTGTGTGTGTGTGTGTGTGTGTGTGTAATTCTCCCAGGAGCTGAGAAGGAGGAGAGCGCTGACACAGCCGATCCTGACGGAAATAAAATCACAGCCGAGCTTCTAAAGATGGAATTACTGCAGTGCAGCATGTAAATCTAATCCGAGCCAAACACACACACACACACACACACACACACATAGACACACATAGACACACACAAAAGGTGCAGCGAGGTTAGACAGAGCGAAGATGCGCAGTCATGCTCCTTGTGTGTGTGTGTGTGTGTGTGTGTGTGTGTGTGTGTGTGTGTGTGAACATTACGATGATTGATTCACATTCTCCTCCACTCGCCGGAGCCTCTCATCCATTCTTCCTGCCCCTAGGGTGCGCGCACACACACACACACACACACACACACACAGAGCTTAAAGATAGACCAGGGAACTGGACCAAAATCCTGCACTGTTGTTTTAAATCATGTAAACCACAGTGTGACTAACACACTAACACACACACACACACACGTCTCACACAGCGGGAGCAAAGTCAAATTATGACTGTGTGACCTTCATGAGGACAACGACACAGAAAAAAAGAGGACAGTATTAACTAATTTAAATGTGTGTGAGTGTGTGAGAGAGAGAGGCGGGAGAATGGAGGAGGGAAATAGAAATGCCTTCAGTAGTGTGTACTGTTGTGTGTACTGTGAAGTGCATAGTGCATAGTGTCGTGTGTATTGTGTGCATTGTGTGTAGTGCAGTGTGTTGTTTGAAGTGTATATTATTGTACAGTATGTAGTGCATATTGTAGTGTGTGTAGTGTAGTGTAGTGTGTAGTGTGTAGTGTAGTGTAGTGTTGTGTAGTGTAGTGTAATGTAGTGTAGTGTGTAGTGTAGTGTAATGTAGTGTAGCATGTAGTGTAGTGTAGCGTGTAGTGTAGCATGTAGTGTAGTGTGTAGTGTAGTGTAGTGCAGTGTAGTGTGTAGTGTAGTGTAGTGCAGTGTAGTGTGTAGTGTGTGTAGTGTACTGTAGTGTAGTGTGTAGTGTAGTGTGTGTAGTGTAGTGCAGTATGTTGTGTAGTGTGTAGTAGTATAGTGTAAGTGTAGTGTGTAGTAGTATAGTGGGTAGTAGTATAGTGTAGTGTGTAGTGTAGCGTGTAGTGTAGTGTAGTGTGTAGCGTGTAGTGTAGTGTAGCATGTAGTGTAGTGTGTAATGTAGTGTAGCATGTAGTGTAGTGTGCATAGCGTGTAGTGTAGTGTGTTGTGTAGTGTAATGTAATGTAGCGTGTAGTGTGTAGTGTAATGTAATGTACTGTAGTAGGGCTGGGCCGATAAACGATATCATATCGAATCGCGATTTATTTGATTTTAAAAACGATGAAAAGCTATAGACATTTTTTGCTCGATATGGATTCATCTAAGAGCCAATCACACAGCAGAACAACACGACAACAACCAATCAGCGTGCAGCTTGCGCGTGCCGTGCAGGTCAAAGTTAATTTCCTGCCGCACTTTGCGAAGCAAACTTGACACCAGGACGACAAAAAAAAAAAAAAAAGAGTGGAAGCAGCGACGAAAGTGAATCTAACCTCGAGTTATTATCCAAAGATGTTGAAATTGTCGACAAAAAAGGTAGCACGAACTCCGTTATATGAACGCATCACCCACACGACCACATAGAGCATGAACATGCGGGCCGATGCTACTCCATCAACTAGCAGGGCTAGCAGTGGGGCTGTACCAAAGCAGATATCCATCGTGTCGTCTTTCGTGGCTATTACACTTTATGAAAGGTGTCCAAAAGGAGCAAGGATATAACCAGGGCCGTTTCTAACTTTCTAGCGAAAGATATGAAGCCCCTAAGCACACGAGGCTGAAGTTTAGCTCCTTATTCGCAACTTCCGGTTTGTTTGGCTCCTTATTGTGCAGCGTCTCATTCCGCGGCTGAAGTTTAGCTCCTTATTCGCCTCGTTACTAACGGGAGTGTTCACGCTGGCCAAAGCTGCGCAGTTTATCAATAAAAGCAGCTTCCGATTCGTTTGGCTCCTTATTGCGCAGCGTCTCACTCTGCGGTTGAAGTTTAGCTCCTTATTCGCAGCTTCCGGGTTTGTTTGGCTCCTTATTGCGCAGCGTCTCATTTTACGGCTCGAAGTATAGCCTCGTGTTCACGTTGGCGAATGCTGCGCAGTTTATCAATAAAACATTATTTTCGTGGCTTAAACCATTCTGGCCAAGCAAATATGAACTATACAACACCTAGCAGGTACCCAACTATATAGTAAAAGTGAAATTGTCGACCCAGATTGATAGCTGCATAATTCATTCCATGTTTGTTGTCATTGCATGCTTAAGCCATTACTGTATGTCAGTTTATTGGGGCCGTGTGAAATAGCCTTCATTTAACTCTGAATTATGGGATAAACAGACAGCCCTAGTGTGTGTGGTCTAAATGTTGTCTCATTATTGTTTAAAAATCTCAAAACATTAATATATCACAAGATACTTTTTATCATCACAAACAAGTATTTTTTTTTTAAATAAAAATCTTTGCCTTGTAAAGATTCTGAGCATGTGCCTATAGTATCTTAATTTTTAAGGCCAAATCTGTCATCTGTTTTTGTTAATAAACTATACTTTAAAATGTAATTTAATGAACCCTTTAATTTTTGTGGCTTCAGTTTAAGTTGTTCAACATTGATGTTCAATAAATAATCATAGATAGTGTGTGTTGCCTTCAATTAATCAATCAAGTAATGCAGCCTTCATTCAAAAATCTCTCAATTGTGAGCATATTTACTGTATAAAAAACTTGTCAGTGAACTATGAGGGCAAAAAAAAAAAAATCGTTTATTAATCGAAATCGAGTTAAAATGTTCAGTTAATCGAGATTTAGATTTTAGGCCAAATCGCCCAGCCCTATACTGTAGCATGTAGTGTAGCGTGTAGTGTAGTGTGTAGTGTAGCGTAGTGTAGTGTGTACGGTGTTCTGTGTAGTGTAGTGTAGTGTGTAGTGTGTAGTGTAATGTAATGTACTGTAGCATGTAGTGTAGCGTGTAGTGTGTAGTGTAGCGTAGTGTAGTGTGTAGTGTGTAGTAGTATAGTGTGTAGCGCTACATTCGGCTACATTCGACTACACTCGACTCGTTACTTTTATAAACATTTATTCTGCACATGCAGTTGGTGGATCTACCACATGACTGTTTCACCAATCAGACATAGCAATAATAATCACATGACTCTGTTTGACCAATCAGGTCTTCAGCTGGTGTTTTACAAATTCATCCTACTTGTGAATCCATCCTACATACACTCACTGCGCCTTGGGCAAACACATCTTTCTTTAATTTTGCGAAACGCTGTAAATCCGTGCTGCTACTAGTGGGATCTTGCGGTTAGTGTACAAAGTATAGAATGTTTTTGTTTATGTTTATGAAATTATGAAATAATTATGTTTAATTATTTTGATTATTATTAACTTTAATTGTACATATAACGTTACTTTAACAGTCTAGGAATATATGAATATATTTCAGTACAGAATTACTCGCCCACACACATGTTGTACATTTTTATGCATCCCAAAAAATATCATGGATCCCTGGCATCACTTGTAAAAGAACAGCTTCATACTGCAGTGTCTTCTGCCAAAACAGACACACACTTCAGCATATATATATATATATATGTATACTTCAGCTGTATACTATACACTATATACTAATATATACATGCATTTCATACACATTCACATCTCATACAAACTTAAATAATACTTTTGATTGTGTAAAGCTGCTTTGCGAAAATGTCAATTGTTAAAATTGAATTGAATTATCATTTCTAAAAAAAATAAATCAGACATTACGACTGTAACAGTTACTCAGTACTGTGTGTTGTGAGTTTTGACGCCCCTTAGACATGAGGTCGTGTGCAGACAGAAAATCAGCCAGACGTCCTACAGAGAGAATCCTCTTCAGAGACACAGACATAAACACTCATCAATACACACATTCATCATCCTGATTCACACACACACACACACACACACACACACACACACACACACACACACACACACACATCATTATTTCAACAGTTACTGAGGGATTCATTATCAGACAGATGAAAAGCACAAGATGATCTTCATCATCATAAGAACGTTTGTAGTGTGGTGTTCCTGAGCACTGGTTGTGTGTTTGCAGTGTTGTGTTCCTGAGCACTGAGTGTGTGTTTGCAGTGTGGTGTTCCTGAGCACTGGGTGTGTGTTTGCAGTGTGGTGTTCCTGAGCACTGAGTGTGTGTTTGCAGTGTGGTGTTCCTGAGCACTGGGTGTGTGTTTGCAGTGTGGTGTTCCTGAGCACTGAGTGTGTGTTTGCAGTGTGGTGTTCCTGAGCACTGAGTGTGTGTTTGCAGTGTGGTGTTCCTGAGCACTGGGTGTGTGTTTGCAGTGTGGTGTTCCTGAGCACTGGGTGTGTGTTTGCAGTGTGGTGTTCCTGAGCACTGTGTGTGTGTTTGCAGTGTGGTGTTCCTGAGCACTGGGTGTGTGTTTGCAGTGTGGTGTTCCTGAGCACTGGGTGTGTGTTTGCAGTGTGGTGTTCCTGAGCACTGAGTGTGTGTTTGCAGTGTGGTGTTCCTGAGCACTGGGTGTGTGTTTGCAGTGTGGTGTTCCTGAGCACTGGGTGTGTGTTTGCAGTGTGGTGTTCCTGAGCACTGTGTGTGTGTTTGCAGTGTGGTGTTCCTGAGCACTGGGTGTGTGTTTGCAGTGTGGTGTTCCTGAGCACTGGGTGTGTGTTTGCAGTGTGGTGTTCCTGAGCACTGCTTGTGTGTTTGCAGTGTGGTGTTCCTGAGCGCTGCTCAACGCTTCATGCTCATTAGCACACATTTAGGCGTGCATGCTCATGTGTTTGTTGGCGCTAGCAGCTACTGGAAGCCCTGAGGTTTTAATTATGAGTCGTGTTCACTCTTAGGAATAAATATAATTATTTTTATAAGTATTTAATAAGTGTGTTCTGGCCTTATTTACCAACGACGTGATCTCGCTGTAATTAAACCGACACACAAACAAGCCGTGCAATTTTCCAGTTGGTGTTTAACGGGCTGAGTAACGACAGCGACGGATACTGGCACAGGAACACAGCTGAAGGCTGGCAGCGTCCGCCAGCAGGACATGGTGAAGTGGGTAATTGAACAGTTTGGGGAAATGAGCGAAGAGGGCAGAGCTGAAAATGCAGCAAGGACAAAGGACGAGTGTGTGAGGAAAGTGAGGAGGAATAACACGCTGGCTAAGTTTCAGGCTCCATCACCGGCGGGAATGAAACATCGCGAGATACGTCTAGTCAGGTGTCTCAGGACATGCTAGCTAGCTAACGCTAACCAGATCAGGTTATTGGTCTATTGTGTGTTAGTGTGAGCGAGATGAGCGCTGAACCAACGCTGAGATCAGGTTTGCGGTTATGATCCTGATTATTACACCGAATGCATGAGCAATTTAACTGTATCTCTTTACAGTACCTTCTTCACTTCATCACGCTCTCCGACCTCTGTCATGTGACTAAGCAATGATGAGCACATTGCATTCACAACTTATATTTCATTTTGATGTTCTGCTTTTTTTCTGCTATTTCTATTTCTTCTTCTATTTTTCTTATCCTCCTCTCCACCATTGCCTTCCCTCCTCACTGCATCCACCTCCCTCCCTCTCTCTCTCTCTGTTTCTCTGATGACTCAGCTCTAATCCTCATCCTGAACGAGTGATAAAAGGTTTTACTTGAAAGTTTGTTCCTCTGTCAGAGTCTCTGTGGTGGTGTCTCTAAACTCTAAAAATAACTTCTCAACTGTACTGTATGTGAACTTTAAACACCAACCTAAATGCTCTCTCTCTCTCTCAATGCCATGCATAAATTCCCAGATGATAATCCCAAGGTTTTTTCTTTCCCAGGATTTGTATTCCCAAGGTCATACTGTACATGTTGTGACACTTGTGATATTCCCAGGACAATATTGTCCTAAAATCCAAAAATCATTGTGTTTTTTTTTGAGCATTATATATTTACAGGACACTATATTAACTGGGTCTTCCTAAGACTTTGCATCCCAATTGGGTGTGTATATTCCTGGGCTCAGTATTCGTAGGCTCAATATTCCAATGCCAGTAATCCTAGCCCCCAAATTCCATGGCTTAATATTCCCATGTTCAGTATTCCCATATTCAGTTTTCCCATGTTCAGCATTACTTGGTTAATTTCCATGCTTACTTCCCCTTAATTAATGAATTCCCATGCTTAAGAATTCCCAGGCTAAATTTGACTGTGATCAGCATTCCCAGTCTCAGCATTCCCATGTTCAGTATTCCTAGATTCAGTATTAACTGGCTCAGTATTCCCAGGAGTAAGGTAAATAAAACCCATCAGTTTTTGTGTATGTATGGGGGAGTCCACGGATTAAACTTTAAATCCAAACACAATCACATGTTAATTTTTTTGAAATGCAATATTTTATTCCTCTCATTTTCTCTCAAAAACAGCTCCATTCATCATTTCGGACAGGAACCTGGCTAAGATTTCAGCAATGCCTTTGGGGTCCACAGCAATGTAGACCATTACTCATCACTCAACACTCAAATTTATCACTCAAGCTGGGAAAGTAATGAAACAGCCTCTACAATGGCAGGAAGTGCATGAGAGTGGGATTGAACACACCTCATATGTCCATGGTGTGTTCCGATAAGGGAAATATCCACGCTCCCCACAGAGCGGGAACTTTAATGTGCTGCAACAGTTAACGCACGTCAAGGCAACTGAGGAATTAACTGGAATTAGAAAGCATTCCCGACAGGGGCGTCCCAATCCTACACACTCCATTTACCAGCTGATCGCACAGCAAAAGAGGCAAAGGACCAGCTAATAGGACACGCAGCTCGTTTTACTGTGCAGCTCAGATTTAAACTTAATCACCCAGTTAACACGGAGCAAATTAGAACCGGATCACAAATTAGAAACAAAAGCAGTGAACCATCAGTGTTTTTAGATTTCTGTTTTTATATGTATTTATGTGTGTAGTCTAATAAAGATAAAAGCAGAGTGATCTGTAACATAAAGCTACAGTATTAGCTCTGATACTGAAAATGTATTAATCATAAGTATACATTTGCTAATTATCCAATTAGCTAGTCAGCCTAAAGGTAATTTATCCTCCATGCTAGTTTCATTCTCTCTGGCAAAAATCCAGCAGTTGTCTATGTGAACATTATCTCCAAACACTATATCCATCTATTTTTTATTTTATGTTTGTTCTGCAAACCTGAGTTCATGTGCACAGAGAGTTTAGTCTCAACAGTGAAGATATCTGGATTAGAATCTGATTCATGAAAACTTTCCAATCAGGATTCAGGCCTGATAATCGGTGTGAAAAAGCACTGGTTAAGGTAGCAAATGTCCGGCTACTATCCTCTGATCAGGGTTCTGTTTCTTTGCTTGTGTTAATCATGGTTGATGAGATTAATAGAAGGATTAGACAATGTTGTAGAAGTTTAAGGAACAACATTACCTGGTTCAGGTTTGATTTGACGTTTTGGTGTTCCACAAGGCTCCGTTAAGGGCATGCTGCTAGTTTGTTTTTTTACATGTTGCATCTGGGTGCGATTCTCCATCCACCCTGAGTTAGCTTCCACTGCACTGCCAAAAACACTTGGCTGCATGTTTCAGCAAGTCAAATTTCTGTTGTTGTGGTTTGTTTATTAGAGTTTTAAATCTACATCTGGATTTTTGTTAATCTTCTTCATGTTAAAAGTCCAGATTCGTTCATGTGACTCATTAGGCATTCATTAATTCCTGATTACTTTACACTGAGCTCTGTAGCAGCCTTCAATAATGACATTATTCAAACACCTGTGCAACATGTGATTGAAATTCTTCATCTGGTGCGATGAACAGTCTGAAACACACTTGGAGCAGAGATACAACAGACAAAAGAAATAAATATTTCAAATAAAACCAAAGGCATGTTCCTGTTATCTTTCACTTTGTAATGATTCCACACACAGCAAGAGTGACGTTAATTAAAGCATCTCCTCGATCCACCCAACTCTAAATAAGCGCAGAGTCAATCCTGAGTATGGGCTTAAGTGTGAATGTGTTGGATTTAATCAAAGTGCTAGACACATTTCTAGTTAATTGCTTTCATTAAACATAAAAAAAGGGAAAGACAAAAAAGTTACTGATACCAAAGGAGGCACATACTTATGAGTAGAGCACACTCTGTTGTGGACACTTATATTTCCAGCCACGATGATATCATATCTACGCTTAGAAGTGCCAGGTGTAGCTCAGTGGTTAAGGCATTGGCCTACGGTTCGGAAGAGCCCAGGTTCAAACCCCACAACCACCAAGTTGCCACTGTTGGGCCCTTGAGCAAGGCCCTTAACCCTCAACTGCTCAGATGTATAATGAGATAAAAATGTAAGTCGCTCTGGATAAGAGCGTCTGCTAAAATGTCTGCTAAATGCCTAAATGTAAAGAAGTATTTTAGGGCAGTGGTGGCTCAATCGGTTAAGGCTGTGGGTTTCTGTGTTACTGATCGGAAGGTCGGGGGTTCGAACCCCAGCATCGGCAAGTTGCCACTGTTGAGCCCTTGAGCAAGGCCCTTAACCCTATCTGCTCCAGGGGCGCTGTAAGCTGGCTGACCCTGCGCTCTGACCCCAGTTTCCTAATTGGGATATGCGAAGAAGAAATTTCGCTGTGCTGTAAAAAGTACATGTGACAATAATTGAATATTCTTCTTCTTCTTCTTCTTCTTACCTAGTATGCTAACAGTACGTCAGGATGATAACGAGACGTGTTTAAGTGTGAGACGCTCGCTCAGAGTTTAAAAGTCGCCGGGTTTCAGCAGGATTGCTGAACGCAGCACGTAACGCCGGTCCTGATATGCGTGTCGGAAGAATGTGTGTTAATTGTGATTAACAGCCTTGCTTTGTTGGCAAAGCGCTTTATTAAAACGTCACACTCTCTCTCGCTGTGTCCTTTTCTCCATCTGTCCCTCGTCTCACTTCGCTCTCTCGCTCTCGCTGGTTCCACCTGCTATTTAAAAAGCACAGCGCGTTAGCGAGCTCAGTGTGCTGTGAACGTCTAACACTCTCAGACACTTGCTTTGTGTGTTTGTGTGTGTGTGTGTTACCGCTGAGAGACATGGCTCATGCTGAGCGCTCTGTGTGTGTCAGTCACAGCATCTGATCACGCTTCTATTTCCATTTTCCACTGGGCCGTGTGTGTCCGTAAATAAAATAACTCAAGGTCTATTTTTAGTGTGTGTGTGAGTGAGCAGGAGAGAGTGATAGAGAGAGAGGGACTTGGTAGCGTTGTACATGAATTATTACTGTGTGTAGTGAAGGTCAGGTGACCAAGCTGTTAGAGCCAGCAGCCAATTACTGATAGAAGCTGACTAATCAGGCGAGACAGGCTGTCCCTGTACAAAAACTACTACCGAACAACCTACACTATTACTGACACCCTGAAGAATTACACACACGCCATCGCATGCTGTAAAAATATCATGTCCGATAGAATTACTGACTGCAGCTCTATAAAACTACTGACATCATTCAGAATGACTGACAGCCTTCAAATTGTCATGTTTTAAAGCATTAAAAACACCCTATAGAATATAACACTATAGGATTACTGGCCTCCAATAGAACTACTGACACTCTATAGAGTATTGTGTTCTAGGGAATTACTGACACCCTGTAGAATACACCATGTTCCAAATGATTACGCAAATTATATCTTTCCCTGATTTTCATAATTAGTCAATGCAAATGACAGTCAGTATAATTTTCAAGTCATCAACCATTAGGGTATAATTTGAATTTTATTGAACAAACCTTCTAATGATAATATTTATTTAAAAAAAAAAATGAAAATGCACTGTTCCAAATTATTATGCACAACAGAGTTAAAACGTTTTATTGGTTGTAAAGAACTGAAAATGGGCTTTTGTTGAATTTGCAGGATTATGAGGTCATATTTACTGAAATCAAAAACTATTTAAATCAAAAACATCCTAACAGGGCATGTTACATCGTAACATAGGACCCCTTCTTTGATATCACCTTCACAATTCTTGCATCCATTGAACTTGTGAGTTGTTGGACAGTTTCTACTTGAATTTCTTTGCAGGATATCAGAATAGCCTCCCAGAGCTGCTGTTTTGATGTGAACCGCCTCCCACCCTCATAGATCTTTTGACTGAGGATGCTCCAAAGGTTTTCAATGGGGTTGTGGTCAGGGGAGGATGGTGGCCACACCACAAGTTTCTCATCTTTTATGCCCACAGCAGCCAATGACACAGAGGTATTCTTTGCAGCATGAGAAGGTCGTGCATAATTTTGTTATGGAAGGCACGGTTCTTCTTTTTGTACCATGGAAGAAAGTGGTCAGTCAAGGTCAGAGGTCATTTTCACAACTTCAGGGACCCTACAGGGGCCTACCAGCTCTCTCCCCATGATTCCGGCCCAAAAAATGACTCCGACACCTCCTTGTTGACGTCGCAGCCTTGTTGAGACATGATGGCCATCCACCAACCATCCACTACTCCATCCATCTGGACCACCCAGGGTTGCACGACACTCATCAGTAAACAAGACTGTTTAAAAACTAGTCTTCATGTATGCCTGGGCCCACTGCAACCGTTCCTGCTTGTGAGCATTGGTTAGAGGTGGCTGAATAGTAGGTTTATGTACAACTGTAAGCCTTTAAAGGATCCTACACCTTGAAGTTCACGGGATTCCAGAGGCACCAGCAGCTTTAGATACCTGTTTGCTGTTTTGTAATGGCATTTCAGCAGCTGCTCTCTTAATCCGATGAATTTGTCTTACAGAAACCTTATTCATTCTGCCTTTATCTGCACTGAATCAGCCACAAATGTCTTCACAGTACGATGATCACGCTTAAGTTTTCATGAAATATCTAATGTTTTTATACCTTGTCCAAGGCATTGCAATATTTGACGCTTTTCGGCAGCAGAGATCCTTTTTCTTTCCCATATTGCTTGAAACCTGTGGTCTGCTTAATAATGTGGAACAACCTTCTTCAGTACTTTTCCTTTAATTGGGCTCATCTGGCAAACTAATTATCACACGTGTCTGAGATTCATTTCAGTGATCCAAAGAGCCCTGAGACACAACACCTGTAAGTGCCATATCGCACTTTTTATGAATTTGTTGTTGTGTTTATTTTATTTTATTTTACTTGCTGTTATTTCATTTATTCTACCTTGTTCTATTCATTAGTAAAGCATTAAGCATTAAGTTTGTTACATAAGCCATAAGCTTTAAATTTCTTAGTTATGCATCATAAGTTGATAATCGTAGGTTGGTCTGTGATGTCATTCTACTATTACATGCATTTGTGTGACTGTGATATGCTAGAAAGCTCAGTATAGATTTGGAAGGCTACGGAAACACAAGCTTTAGACCGTCAGCTAATGAGAGCTCCCGGTAAGCTAGAAATGCTAAATACAGCAACGAGGTTGTTGTAACCGTCAGCTAATGAGAGCTCCCGGTAAGCTAGAAATGTAAAATACAGCAACGAGGTTGTTGTAACCGTAAGCTAACGTAAGCTGGGAAAGTAAGAAACAACAAGAGTGTTGTTAGATACCCAAGCCAAGATTGTAATCTACAAGATACAGCAAACAGGTTGTTGTAAAACTCAGAGATTTGCAAGATGCAGCAACTGGTGTCTGTAATAACAGTGGATTTACTCAAGACGACTGTATGAAGTGTTGATTCTTTGATGCTGACAAATAAACGACAAAAGACAAAGAGATCGGACTTCTGTCATGTGAGTGAAACTTTAAGACATTAGCTACGCGTCAAAACTAGTGAAATAAGCCAACCGCATCTACAAAAGTCTAAAGCTTTTCCGCTGTTTGAACGAAAACAAGTGAACACTGAAATGGAAAGTGAAAGAGAATAGCCGTCGAACTTCACCATGCCGAACAACGAGGACAACGCTCCCGGCACTTGGCTGGGGAGCCTAACGGCGCTCCACGAGATGAACAGAAAAAACCTCAACGAGGCGCTGGATGCAAGAAAAGGCAAGCGAATTCGACTGAATGCAACGTCTACTGCATTAAAGACACCCATGAACTATGCACGTAAGTTAGACATCCTTGAAACTGAGTACAGACCCAAATACGGGAAGCTGAGAGAGGCCTTCATGAGAAGTAACGTTGATGTGCTTGTGTACACTCATGAAGACAAACACAGACGCGATCAGGTCGCTTGCGGCGCACCTGAGGCTCAAGGCCGCACAGAATTCATAGCTACGGTGGGTCGCTGGAAAGCGGACACCAAGGACACTAAGAGCCACTCTGTGACGTCGCGAATACGCGAAGATGTCTCGCCGGGCGTCAGCGTGTCACAGACAACGGCAGCATCCAAAAGGTCTGTAACTTCTACATCATCCTCAGCCCTAATAAAGAAAGCGGAAGCCAACAGAGCAGCCTTGTTGATTAAAGCAGCAGCCTTAGCAGAACGGCGGGCGTTAGAACAGAAGGAAGCACAATTAAAGGCAAAAGAAGCAGAATTAAAGGCTGAGGCAGACCCTTACTAACCCGTGCGCACACTGCAAAGGGGAGCATACCTTAGACGATTGCTTCCAATTTAATGATAAGACACACAAAGACAAAGTAGAATTCTTAAAAAGAAACGGATTCTGTTTCGGATGTTTAAGAACGGGTCATTTGTGGAAAGACTGTACCAGAAAAATTGTATGTTCATTGTGTTCAAAGTCACATCCAAGCATGTTACACAGCGCAGTGCAAGTCACGGCGCAGCCAGGTACACGCGCTGACGAGAATGAAACCGAAAGTGACACAAAAAATACACCACCGGCAGAGAGTCACGAATCAAATGCGCTCACTGGGGCTGGAGGTAATTGCATCCTCCCCATTGTGCCCGTTAAAATAAAGTCCAAGAAAAGGGACACAGTAGAAGCCATGTACTATCACGTGAAAGTCCCCGAGAAGGACACTGATCTGCTGCGCTTCCTATGGTGGCCGAATGGAGATGTGAACCAAGACTTAGTTGAAAATAAAATGGTAGTTCATCTGTTCGGTGTAAAATTGTTGCCTAGTGGTGCTAACTTCGCCCTCAGAAAGACAGCAGAAGAAAACCGCAGCAATGCATCTGCTGTGGCAGTTAACACAGTGCTTAAAAACTTTCATGTAGACGACTGCCTGAAATCTGTTTCGAGTCATGACCAAGCAGTCGCCCTATACAATGATCTCACAAGTCTCTGTACAAGTGGAGGGTCTAACCTCACTAAATGGGCAAGCAACAGCCGTGCCCTACTGACTGTCATTCCCGAGAGTGAAAGGATCAAAGACATGAGAGACTTAGACTTGAGTAACGATGCACTGCCCATAGAGAGAGCTCTGGGGGTGCTGTGGTGCATTAACTCAGACATGTTCAAGTTTAAGATTAGCTTAAAGGAACGACCTGTGACAAGAAGAGGAATTCTGTCAATCACTAGCTCAACATACGACCCGTTAGGCTTTCTCCCACCTGCCATACTGCCAGCTACAATCCTAATGCAACAGCTATGTAAAGAAAAACTTGCCTGGGATGATGACATTCCCGAGCAGTTTGCAACGGCATGGAAAACCTGGCTGCAAGAGCTGCACAGACTGTCCGAGTTCAGCATAGCAAGGTGCATAAAACCAGCCGACTTCGGAGTTACAGCTACAGCACAACTCCATCACTTCTCGGATGCAAGTGAAATGGGATACGGAGCTGTCTCATACCTCAGGTTAGTAAACGCTGATGGACTTACACATTGTACATTCATGATGGGGAACTCCCGTGTAGCACACCTGAAACAAACCACCATTCCACGAATGGAACTGACTGCGGCAGTGGTCGCTGTAAAAAATGACAAAATGTTGAAAGAACAGCTAGAATTGAAATTGCTGGACTCTATGATCTGGACTGACAGTACAACTGTTTTGAGATACAGTGATAACGAAACACTTCGTTTTAAAACCTTCGTGGCCAACAGAATCGCCATTATAAGAGAGTCAACCAAGCCACAGCAATGGAGGTACGTTAATACCTCACAAAACCCAGCTGACTCTGCCTCCGAGGGGGTATCCTGTGAAAAGTTCATGAAAAATGTCAACTGGAGCCAAGGTCCCGCCCTTCTCAAAGAAGCAGAGTGCAAATGGCCTAAAAATATTCATGACACATCAATAAAAGAAAATTTTGATGAAAATGCTGATGAAGTTAAGCTCTCAGCTTTAGTGAATATTGTGAGCATTACAAAATGCACAGACACAGACGCAGTGAGTAAACTGATTAATCATCACTCTGACTGGCACAAGTTAAAAAGATCCGCTGCCTGGATCCTTCGCACCAGAGACATGCTGAAACAAAAAACAGAAAGGGTCAAAACACAAGTAGATGACCCAAAGACAGAAAATCACAAGTCTCTAAAAGCGCAAGACCTAACAAGAGCAGAAAACGACATCATTAAGTTCACTCAAAGACAAAATTTTAAGGAAGAACTTCTCACGTTGCAAAAGGGTAAAGCAGCAGCAGAATTCAAACAGGGAATTCGCACACAGCAAAAACGAAAGGCAACTGTGAAAAGAAACAGCTGCTCGCCCAAACTGAAACCTCCGACACCAAACTACCTGCTGCTGATGAAAAAACAGCCAAACCTGCCACCTGGATTTGTCATCTATGCACGTCGCAGGGAGAAGCAGATCCAGCATCGATCAGACCTGCTCTGGAAGCGATGGGTACGTGAATACTTGCCCTTGCTCCAGGGGCGGCAAAAGTGGTTTCAAAACAAAAAAAACCTTTCGATTGGAGACATAGTTTTAATAACTGATGAGTCTTCTCCAAGAAATTCATGGGTCATGGGAAGAATCACGAAAGTGTTCCCCGACAAAGGGGGACTGGTGAAACGTGTGTTAGTTAAAACTAAGACCAACACTCTGGAAAGACCCATCGACAAGCTGTGCCTCATATGTGAAATGGACTGTTAAATGTGTGGTAATATGTTATGAAATTTGATATGCAAATGTAAACACCTGAGATAAATATTACACACTTAAAAGATTTAAAACGTTTTAGAAGGTTAAGAATGTTTGATTTCATTGCTTTATCAAAAAAAAAAAAACACAAAATTGTAATTGTCAGTCTCCATGCCTGTCAATTAGGGGCTGGAATGTAAGTGCCATATCGCACTTTTTATGAATTTGTTGTTGTGTTTATTTTATTTTATTTTACTTGCTGTTATTTCATTTATTCTACCTTGTTCTATTCATTAGTAAAGCATTAAGCATTAAGTTTGTTACATAAGCCATAAGCTTTAAATTTCTTAGTTATGCATCATAAGTTGATAATCGTAGGTTGGTCTGTGATGTCATTCTACTATTACATGCATTTGTGTGACTGTGATATGCTAGAAAGCTCAGTATAGATTTGGAAGGCTACGGAAACACAAGCTTTAGACCGTCAGCTAATGAGAGCTCCAGGTAAGCTAGAAATGCTAAATACAGCAACGAGGTTGTTGTAACCGTCAGCTAATGAGAGCTCCCGGTAAGCTAGAAATGTAAAATACAGCAACGAGGTTGTTGTAACCGTAAGCTAACATAAGCTGGGAAAGTAAGAAACAACAAGAGTGTTGTTAGATACCCAAGCCAAGATTGTAATCTACAAGATACAGCAAACAGGTTGTTGTAAAACTCAGAGATTTGCAAGATGCAGCAACTGGTGTCTGTAATAACAGTGGATTTACTCAAGACGACTGTATGAAGTGTTGATTCTTTGATGCTGACAAATAAACGACAAAAGACAAAGAGATCGGACTTCTGTCATGTGAGTGAAACTTTAAGACATTAGCTACGCGTCAAAACTAGTGAAATAAGCCAACCGCATCTACAACACCATCCATGAGTTTAATTTAAAAACTAATTATTTAATGTTTATGACACTTACATCCAATTTGCATAATAATTTGGAACGCGGTGTATAAGACTCTATAGGATTTCTAGCATCCTACAAAACTACTGATGTCTTCAGAGAATCATGTTTTGAAGAATTATTGAAAACCTATCAAATATAAGATACTACAGACTTACTGGCATCCCACAGAACTACTGACATCTTATAGAATTAGTTATTGCATTGTATAGAGTATTGTGCTCTAGCGGATTACTGACACCCTGTAGAAAATCTCATTCTGAACTACTACTGATACACTGTAGAACTACTGGACCTCCAAAACATTACTTTCTATAAGATTACAGACACCATCAAGGCCACTCTAGGTTGTTGATGTTGATGCCACTCTAGGTTGTTGATGCCACACCCCACACTACGCAACCACTGCAGTGCCAGTCCCGAGACCATGTATGAAAAAAGACAGGGTTGCATCAGGAAGACATAAAGCCTGTGCCATGCTGTGTGTGGATCGATGGTCTGCTGTGGTGACCCCCTTGATGGGAGCAGTTTTAAAAACAAAAAGTTTATTGTGTAGAATTATGCATGTCATAGACACCTCTGTCCTACACTGACACTGTTGAATTATAACATCAGGGATGTTAATATTACAGGGATGTTAATTCTATAACATGTGATAGTTAATATGAAGGATGTTAGTAACTCTACAGGGTAGGTGAAAATGAACAAGGCCACATTTAATGGCTACAGAACTCCAGTTGTATCACTGATGATGATAAAAAAACAGTCGCTAAATATACGATAGTAAATAGGATTTCATATTTCCTGTTTCGATAGTAATTTTTACAGAGGCAGCACATGGCACATGCAACATAAACAAAAATGGCCAACCGCTTGGCTGTTTAGGAGCGAGCTGGTGGAATTCCATTGTTGTTGTGCAGAAATGGTGGCGTACAGTTTGAGGGAGGAATGCAGCACTATGTCCGGAGATAATAAAAAATTGTTGTGCAAAGCTGATGACCACAGGCTCGATGAACGATGCTGAGGGGAGGAATCGGCTGGTGTTGATGCTGAAATGTAAAGATTTTCCTATATAATAAGCATTAGAAATACGGACTCTATTACCAATTTTTAATGCCTAGTTACCAGCCTGTATAATGTGATACTCTAAAGGAAGTATGCCAGTAATTCTATAGCATGTGATTCTCTATAGGAAGTTGTTCTCTATAGGAACCCTTCCATTTCATCTGGGCTTGGGACCAGTAGTTTGCTGGGGTTTAGGCAGTGGCTAGGAATCGAACCCGGGCCTTCCGCATGTCGGCGAAACACCTACCACTGAGCCACCAGTGCCCCTGGTACTCTAAAGGAAGGATGTCAGTAATTCTATAGGATGTGATACTCATTATGATGCTCACTCCTCCCCTCATTCCCTCAAATTAAAATTTTATTTGTCACATACACAGTCATACACAGTACGATATGCAGTGAAATGCTTACACGACTGCCAGTGACTTTAAGAAGAGAATTAAAGCTTATAAAAATAAATAAATATTAATAAAAGAAATATGCTAGAAAATTTTTATTTAACTAGGATAAAAATAGAAATAAAAATAGAAATATACTGTACATAAAAATAGAAATATACTGTACAATAGAACATTTAAAAAAAATCTAATTTGGTGAAAGAAAGATGGTGTGCAAATATGCATAAAAGGTGTCTTATTAAGGTGCCTTATTAAAGTGTCTTTGTGCAGTGGTCCAGAATGTAAACATGTAAGTGTACAGTGGTGTGAAAAACTATTTGCCCCCCTCCTGATTTCTTATTCTTTTGCATGTTTGTCACACACAATGTTTCTGATCATCAAACACATTTAACTATTAGTCAAAGATAACACAAGTAAACACAAAATGCAGTTTTTAAATGAGGGGTTTTATTATTTAGGGAGAAAAAAAATCCAAACCTACATGGCCCTGTGTGAAAAAGTAATTGCCCCCTGAACCTAATAACTGGTTGGGCCACCCTTAGCAGCAATAACTGCAATCAAGCGTTAGCGATAACTTGCAACGAGTCTTTTACAGCGCTCTGGAGGAATTTTGGCCCACTCATCTTTACAGAATTGTTGTAATTCAGCTTTATTTGAGGGTTTTCTAGCATGAACCGCCTTTTTAAGGTCATGCCACAACATCTCAATAGGATTCAGGTCAGGACTTTGACTAGGCCGCTCCAAAGTCTTCATTTAGTTTTTCTTCAGCCATTCAGAGGTGGATTTGCTGGTGTGTTTTGGGTCATTGTCCTGCTGCAGCACCCAAGATCGCTTCAGCTTGAGTTGACGAACAGATGGCCGGACATTCTCCTTCAGGATGTTTTGGTAGACAGTAGAATTCATGGTTCCATCTATCACAGCAAGCCTTCCAGGTCCTGAAGCAGCAAAACAACCCCAGACCATCACACTACCACCACCATATTTTACTGTTGGTATGATGTTCTTTTTCTGAAATGCTGTGTTACTTTTACGCCAGATGTAACGGGACACGCACATTCCAAAAACTTCAACTTTTGTCTCGTCGGTCCACAAGGTATTTTCCCAAAAGTCTTGGCAATCATTGAGATGTTTTTTAGCAAAATTGAGACGAGCCTTGATGTTCTTTTTGCTTAAAAGTGGTTTGCGCCTTGGAAATCTGCCATGCAGGCCGTTTTTGCCCAGTCTCTTTCTTATGGTGGAGTCGTGAACACTGACCTTAATTGAGGCAAGTGAGGCCTGCAGTTCTTTAGATGTTGTCCTGGGGTCTTTTGTGGCCTCTCGGATGAGTTGTCTCTGCGCTCTTGGGGTAATTTTGGTCGGCCGGCCACTCCTGGGAAGGTTCACCACTGTTCCATGTTTTTGCCATTTGTGGATAATGGCTCTCACTGTGGTTCGCTGGAGTCCCAAAGCTTTAGAAATGGCTTTATAACCTTTACCAGACTGATAGATCTCAATTACTTTTGTTCTCATTTGTTCCTGAATTTCTTTGGATCTTGGCATGATGTCTAGCTTTTGAGGTGCTTTTGGTCTACTTCTCTGTGTCAGGTAGCTCTTATTTAAGTGATTTCTTGATTGAAACAGGTGTGGCAGTAATCAGGCCTGGGGGTGACTACAGAAATTGAACTCAGGTGTGATAAACCACAGTTAAGTTATTTTTTAACAAGGGGGGCAATCACTTTTTCACACAGGGCCATGTAGATTTGGAGTTTTTTTTCTCCCTTAATAACGTAAACCTTCATTTAAAAACTGCATTTTGTGTTCAATTATGTTATCTTTGACTAATAGTTAACAGTTTTTGATGAGCAGAAACATTTAAGTGTGACAAACATGCAAAAGAATAAGAAATCAGGAAGGGGGCAAATAGTTTTTCACACCACTGTAGATGTGAGTGTAGATGTGCGTGAATGTGTCCATAGTGTCCATGGATGTTAAAAGACTGTATTAGTTCTGCATGGTGGTGTGGTTGAGAGACCATATCACCTGCAGGAAGAAGCTCCTCCTCAGTCTCTCTGTGTTGGCCTTCAGGGAGCGGAAGCGCTTTCCAGACCGCAACAGAGTGAACAGTCGATTGTTGGGATGGCTGAGGTTCTTCACGATCTTCATGGCCTTGGTCCAGCATCGCTTGGTGTAGATTGAGTGCAGGTCAGGGAGCTCGGTGCGGATGATGTGCTCGGCTGATCGCACCACCCTCTGTAGAGCTCATCTGTCCTGCATGGTGCTGTTCCCGAACCAGGTCGTGATGTTTCCCGTCAGGAAGCTCTCTATGGTGCAGGAGTAGAAATTCCTGAGCATCTTGGAGGGCAGTCTGAAGTCTCTCAAGCGTCTGAGGTGGTAGAGACGCTGCCGGGCCTTTTTTACCACGGTGTTGATGTGACAGGACCATGACAGTTCCTGCGTGATGTGAACACCGAGGTATCTGAAGCTGTCCACTCTCTCCACTGGGCTCCTGTTGATGACTGGGGTCTGGTAGTTCCTCTCCTGCTTTGTGCTGAAGTCCACTATCAGCTCCTTTGTCTTACTGACGTTCAGGAGGAGATTGTTCCTCTGGCACCAGTTCTCCGGATTTCCAATCTCCTCCAGGTAGGCCGACTCCTCGTTGTTCGCGATCAGGCAGACCACGACACACAGCCCTGGGGGGCTCCAGTGCTGAGAGTGAGGGAGACTGAGACATGTCCGCCCATCCTTACTGCCTGTGGTCTGCCAATCAGGAAATTAGAGATCCACTGACACATAGATGAGCTGAATCCCAGGTGCTCCAGCTTGGTGGTGAGTGTGGAGGGAATTATAGTATTAAATGCAGAGCTGTAGGAGATACAGTAGGAGATAGGAGATTGCATCGTCTGTGGAGCGGTTTGTGCGGTATGCAAACTGTAGAGGGTCCAGTGTGTCGGGTAGTGAAGAAATTATGAAGTCTCTGACCAGGCGCTCAAAGCACTTCATCACTACTGAGGTTTGGGCTACAGGGCGATAATCGTTGAGAGAAGCAGGATGGGTTTTCTTTGGGACAAGAACAATGAATGGACTCTTTGAATCATGTGGGGATCATCGACTGAGATAAAGAGATGTTGAATATCTCTGTGAACACACATGCTAGCTGGTCTGTGCAGGCTCTAAGGATACGACCCGAGATGCCGTCTGGTCCTGCTGCTTTTCTGGTGTCCACTCTCTTGAAGGCTCTCCTCACGTCGTGCTCGGTGATGATGAGCGCGTTTCCGGTGCTGGTAGTGTCTTCCTTTCTGCAGCCGTTAGTGCCACTAGCATTAGCATCGCAAGCGTCTTTAGCTGCAGCCACGAAGCGAGCATAGAAGCTGTTCAGCTCGTCTGCCAGATTCACGTCTTCGTTCGTCATGCCTGTTGTTGGTGTTTTATAGTCCGTTATTGTCCTTAGTCCCTGCCACAGGCTCCTAGAGTCACTCTGTTGGAGTTGTGACTCTAGTTTCCTCCCATAGCACTGCTTCGCCTCTTCCACCGCCTTTCGGACGTTATACGACGCAGCCTTGTACGGGTCCATGTCCTCCGACGCAAGTTCCGCGTTGTATGCAGCGGTGCGAGATCTCAGAGCGTCGCGGATGGTTTTATCCACCCACAGCTTCTGTTTGGGAAACGTTCTGATAGTCTTTTTCGCCACGGTATCATCCGCTAGTTTCCCGATGAATACCACAACCACTTCCGTAAACACGCTGACGTCATCGGAGCTGTTTCTGAACATGTCCCAGTCTGCGTCATCAAGTGCATCCTGTAGCGTGGCCAACGATTGGTCCGTCCAGCACGCGACCTCCCTCTGAACTGGAACTTCCTGTTTCAGCCTTTGTTTGTATTTTCCAGTCCCGAATGTCTCTCTGGAACTTTATCCTGGCCCTGAGGTCATCGAGTTTGTTCTCCAGTGACTGGACGTTGGCGAGCAGGATGCTAGGCAGATGTGTGCGGTGTGCACGGGCTCTCAGCCTGTTCATGACGCCGGCTCGTTTCCCTCGGGGCCGCCGCTTTGCGTCGCGTCCTTTGTTCTCCCTCAGGATCTCACTCGGCCAGCTCGGATCCGGAGTTAAAAACATCGAATTGTCAGTACATTGTATACCAATAGAAACAAGAGTGTCTCTAACTTACCTAATGTACTCAATGGTGGTGATTTTGCCAATTTAAAAATGCTGAAAACTAACTTAAAAAACAAAAACAAAGAAAAGGAAGTCGGAGCAGTCGTGACAGCAGGCGACCTCACCGGCGCCATCTTGGATTCATTTCTTATCCTCTTATCCTCTTATCCAATAGAATCACTCAAATTAACATCTGAAGGTCCCATGATTGCGGATGAATTACAAAGACCTGAGACCATTTTTCCTTCTTCCTGTTTGTGCAGTGTGTTTTATCTTCATTTGGTTTCCCTGCCTTATTCATTTCTTCGTCTTATTATTTATTTAGGAAACAGAACAGATCGGTTGCTGGCGGTAATGACCTGTTAACCATAAACACGGCATGAGAGAGGAATGCGTTATGATTCAACGTCCTTTATAAAAGATTCAAAAATTACATGATGAAAGGGTAAGGCTAGTGAGAGTGGATGGAGAAGGAGAGAAATAAACTACAGACTACAGACAGAGAGAGAGAGAGAGAGAGAGAGAGAGAGATAAACAGACAGATGAGAGTGACAAAGATATGGTGCTGCAGGGCAAACAGTCAGTGGTAGTCAAGTGTGTGTGTTCTATAAGTCATCAGAAGCACTATAAGGCTATGCAATATCAAAGCCCTTCTACTAAATTTTAAAAACTCTACAGCTGACCTGGCTTCTCCTCGCAGCCTTTGATTGGTCATTTGTTTGATTCATTGATTGTTTGTTTTTGTCTAGACTCAAATTAAAAATAAGTAACTAGTGAGAGATAAATACAGTAAACCCAAGGACATAACTTGCATGAAAAATACATGCTTCTCTAATAACAGACCTGACATCATCCACCATATTTACTATTCACTCCTCAATATTTACGACACACTTGTTACCTTTATACACTCAAATACTCTCTACACACTTGTTAATATTCACTATACTGTATGCTTATCAATATTCACTATACACCTTAATTTTCACTATAAACTAATTAATATTCATCACACATTCACAAAAGCAGTACTAAACATGTCTTTCATGCAGTTTATGTAATATAATTTGGCAGCTGTAGGATAGTGTGTGTGTGTGTGTGTGTGTGTGTGTGTGTGTGTGTGTGTGTGTGTGTGTGTGTGTGTGTGTGTGTGTTGGTCTGAATGTAAATGAAGCTGTAAATGTCAGGGACACAGGGAGAGCCATAATGAGAAAAGTTTGACGTGGATTACGAGAGTTTTAATGAACACTTTATGCTCAATTAAAGCTGATTTAAAGGAAAGTAACAAACACACACAGATGTGCACACACACACAATTTATATTTAATCTTTGAAAACTGAATTGTGACCATATGGATTTGAGTAAAGAGATTTTTTTTCTCCCTAAACCTCTCTCTCTCTCTCTCTCTGTCTGTTTGTTTATTTCATTCTCTTAATCCATCTAAAGGACATGATGAGGCAGGGACCACGCTGAGACAGGACAGTGAGCTAAAATCACTAAATCAGTCTAAACGGGAGTCGCCCAGGGTCTGAGTGTGTGTGTTACAGATGCTGTAGACATTCCTATGGTCCTGTTTCCACCTTGGGTTCTGAGGCAGGTGAAAACTCACCTCTGCTCTCCGTGAGACCTACAGTACCTGCATGGGTCATGACTGGCTGCAGGGTTAAGGCATTGGACTTAGGTTCAGGTTCAAATCCCACGACCACCAAGTTGTGCCTGTTGGGCCCTTGAGCGAGACCCTTAACCCTCAACTGCTCAGATGTATAATGAGATAAAAATGTAAGTCGCTCTGAATGAGGGCGTCTGCTAAATGCCTAAATTTTAAATATACCTGCAGATGCTCAGGGAAGCTGCAACCAACACCGACGTTCCTAACTTGGAGAACTACACAGCATTAGTCATCCTCAGCAAGTGCATCATTGATGTCACTGTCTCCAAGACCATCACTCCATGCTGCTACCAGAACCCCTGGATGACTGCAGAGGGGTGTGAGAACCCAAGACCTTGCCTTCAGAGCAGCCCTATGACCCCTATCACCAGAAATCCAGATGTGCTGAACCTCTTCTAAGCTCAGTTTGAGGTTCAGAATGAGTGGTTCTGGGTCTCAATCTCACTAATGATGTGAAGAAAACCCTATACACACAATAAGGGTTTGCAGACCAGCTTGTGGATCTTCCCATGGACATCATCAAGCTACTGTAGTTCCAATATGATTTAAGACCACCACTATAATCCCTGTCCCCAAGAGATCTCCAGCGTCCTGTCTCAGTGATGTCTGAGTTCCATCCCATCTCACTAATACAAAATGAAGAGGTTGATCATTAAGAAGATCAAGAATCTGCAGCCCCCCTCACTTGACCCCCTGCAGTTCAGGTATCATTAACAATACCATTGCCACTACCCTCCATCTACAGTAGCTCTCACACACCCGGACAATTAGGAGAGATTTTTCTGAATGCCTCCTGGCCTGGAATGCCCCCTTCTGTAACAAGATCTTGGAGCTCCTGACTGGGAGACCTCAGTTGGTCCGGATCTGGAAAAGCATCTCCAGGACCACCGACCATGCTGAGCACTGGGATTCCACAGGGCTGTGTGTTCACTCCCATACATGGCCCCCTCAGCAATAATGATAACTTAGCATACAAAGAGGAGGTGCAGCAGAAGGAGAACAACTATTGGGTGCATTCTAATAAGCTGCACCCAATCGTCCATGGTTTGGGAACTGCACCTTCTCAGATCTTAGTGGATATAATGAGGGCAGCTGGGAATATGCACCCAATAGTGCATGGTGATGATGGGTGAAGGTACAGTAGGTCATCAGGCTTCTCAGAAAGTAGAGATGCTGAGATGCATAATCCCTGGTTATGGAGCAGGTGTTGAGGGACCAGTAAAGGTTCTCCTCTGAGGATCTTGGAGTGGATGTAATGAGGGCAGCTGAGAAGATCTCTCTTCTCTCTATTACAGACATTTACACCACACACTGCATCCATAAAATCACACACTCTTCAACATCTGAAGGACTGGACACACACACAAACACGCACAAACACACACACACACACACACACACACACACACACACAACACTACTTGACCAACTGTACAAATGACAATTGAAAAAAGACATTTGACTAAGAATTCCTCCCTAAAGCCCCGCCCACTTTCATGATAGGTCGTACAGTGTCATTACACACACTCCCTGCCGTGCATTCTGGGTATTTGGGGCATGCTCCCTCTGCAGTGCAATGTGGGATTTCAGGAGCGCTACAAATTGGTTCCTAAAGTAGCGCACAAGGTTTGTGTGTGTGTGTGTGCATTCTCCTTTCCTCAGTGCTCCTGTCATTTCTGCTTGTCGCTTATCATGAATTTTTGCACATCAGTACACACACACACACATATACACACACACACACACAGGGAGTGTGTCAGTGTCAGTCAGATTCTCCATGTCTTTCTGCTGGGTGTTAAATCTGCGCTCTATAAATATCTGTGTGCTGATGCTGAATATTTTTTCCCAGCGTGTGTTAATTAAGAGGCGCGCGTGTCACCAGCACTGCATGTGATGATCCGCACACACACATTCTCACACACACACACACACACACGTCTTCATCACCAGCTGCTCTTCTTTAACTCTCTTCTTTACTTTATCCTCATGATAATGTGTGCGCAGCTCAACTTCAGTGAGGAGAGATGATCATCTTGTGTTAACCCCAGCACACAACAAATTACCGATCAACTGTTAACAAGTGTGTGTGTGTGTGTGTGTGTTTGAGTCAACATAATAGAAGGTAAACTAGGCTCTTTGCTCATTTGGAGTCTCTCTCTCTCTCACTCATACACACACACACACATACACACACACAGAAAGACGGATGGTGTTATTAGTCAGCAGATCAGTGACATTCATCATGAAGTGTTAGGAAAAATCAATGATCCAATCAGAGAGAGAGACACAGTGGTATAGACAAATATATAGAGAGAGACAGAAGCAATAAGGGGAGATGAGTGCATTGTTTATTTCTTACAACAGTCCATGACATTCCACTGCTAATCTCACACACACACACACACACACACACACACACACATCTCATGCATAATGTAAAACTCATCATAATTTGGCTGTTAATGAGAATTTAAATCTCCCAGAATGCATTGCTGTATTTATTACACACACACACAACGACAGTGCACAAGGACAGAGAGAGAGAGAGAGAGAGAGAGAGGCACAGAGTGAGAGAGGTAAATTCATAAACATGCAGTGAGATATTCAGAGTGAGAGTCTGTTTCTCTCTGTTCTATATTTAATATGTTTCTGATGAGAAAGTGTGTGTGTGTGTGTGTGTTAGAGAGAGAGGAGAGAGAGAAAGAGAACGTGAGAGATTAGACAAGTGACTGACAGCTGTCATTTTCTCATCAAAGAACGAAGACGAGTGAAAAACAGAGAGGAGGATGTAGAGACAGACAGAGTGAGAGACAGACACAATGAGAGACGGACGCAGTGAGAGACAGACACAGTGAGAGATGGATGCCGATGAGAGACAGACATAATGAGAGACAGACGCAGTGAGAGACAGACGCGGAACAGCAGGGAGAATGCAGAGAGAGTGAGAGAGAGAGAGTTTCAGTGGTTTTGAAGTTCATTTGCTGTGTAAATGACTGCACTAGTACAGCTGAGTGTACTTTAGCCTCACACAGAGAAAACACACATACACACACACACTCTCTCTCTCTCTCACTCTGTGAGTCAGCAGGAGTCGGTGTGACGACTCTGAATCAGAGGGAAAACGATTCGTTTGGCTTGTATACCACACTGAACAGAAAAGATCTTCATCAGTTTTCACAATCGCTCAGATTTTACTCTGTTGTAGGAGCCACACCACAATCCTTCCAGGACATGGAGAACAAACGTGGAGAACACAGAGAGCTTGGAGATCACAGAGAACAGACCAAAAAAAAAAAGGAGAACACAAAGCGCATGCAGAACACAGAAGGCACAAAGAGCATGAAGAATACTAAGAAGTTGGAGGACATGGAGAGGATGGAGGATTCACCCGGGGTCAGAGCGCATTGAGGTCTTGACATCTCCAATAAAAAGTAGATCATCACACTGGTTCCTTAGTGTTCTGATTACGAGTAAGGACAGAAAACAAAACAGTTCTGGTGCAGGTCTTTATCGATCCCTGAGAGATGGTGGGACCAGTCGAGCAGTGCTGGAGGATCAGTGGGAATGTGCTGCAGTGCGGTCTGTGATTAGTGCTCTGAGGCATCACGCAAGATCCTGAGAGGGAGGGGGAGGGGGGTGAGTCATCTGGGATGAACAGTAGCTCGGTTTTGCTGAAATTTAGTTTCAGTTGATGAGCTGCCTGGAGACATGCTGAGATCTGAGCAGAAACCTAAGAGTCTGAATGGGGGAAAGGAAGAAGATGAGTTGAAGGTCATCCACATAGCAATGGCATAAGGATATGACCTCACCAAGAGATCTGGTTATAGAGGAAGAACAGAAGGAGACAGGGTACTGAACCTTGTGGGACACCAGTGGAGAGCCCCAATGTGACCTCATGTGACTCATGCCACAGATTTTAAGGATAGACAAGATAACACTATGATTTAACATGTCAGACAGACACTGCTGAGAAGTCCAGAAGGATAAGGACAGGAAACTGTCCTCTGGCTAATCTATAGGCATGGACAGAAGAAAAAGAGAGATGTGAAAAAAAGAGATGTGATACTACAGTAGGTGATGTCTGCTGGATCCAGGCAGGGTTTCTTGAGGATGCAAGTAACCCTCACCTTCCTAAGTTAAATTCAGCCCTTATTCATCACGTATACATTAGTCCACAGCAACATACTGTATGCTAGCTTCTTGTTAGCAGGCCAGGGTCAGAGTGCAGGGTCAGCCATTTTACCACCACCCCATGTAGCAGGAATGGGGCGGTGCACATACTGTACAGAGAGGTTAATGATAGTTGAGTTGAAGGTGACGAGGTCTTTGTGAGATGGTCTGGAGCATCGTGGAAGGGATTGGAACCAATGGACAGGTGAAGCTGAAGGATGAGCTCCTGGTGCCTGGCTTCTGCTTGGATATTTCGTCACATGGATGCCCCGTGTGTCTGGTGCCTGGCTTCTGCTTGGAGATTTCCTCACATGGATGCCCTGTGTGTCTCTTTGGTATGCGTCTGGTGCCTGGGGATAATTCTCTCTACCTAGACGACGGTTCTGGCCTCGACTGGTGTTGGCAACTGTTTCTCTGGGGACTTGACAATCCGATAGTTCAGGACTGGAATTCCCTACAAGTCTACCTGAGTCTCCAATAACTACATGGACTCCATATTAACATCAACTAACATCAACTGTTATAGCTGACCTGCTTTCCACCTAACACACAGTATAAATGCAGATAATTTCATGCAGATAATTTTTCACCCAAATAAAGATGGGTTCCCTGTTGAGTTCCTCTCAAGGTTTCTTCCTATCACCATCTCAGGGAGTTTCTCGGCTTGCTCACCAGGGACAAACTGACCATTTTGATTCATACACATTCACATTCCATACAAACTTAAATAATTCTTTTGATTGTGCAAAGCTGCTTTGAGGCAATGTCAATTGCTAAAAGCGCTATACAAATAAAATTGAATTGAATTGAATTGAAATTGAATTGAACTGAGGGGTTGGGGTGAGAGAGAAGCTCCTGCAGTCTTCCCATCATGAATGGTGAAGAAGTTGGAGAGAAGATGTTGTGGAGCTTGTGAGGATCATGGAGAGAAAAGAACCACACCCAAGGGGGAGAACAGACCAGGGGCCTCATGTACAAAGACTTGCGTTGAATTCATACTAAAACATTGCGTACGGACAAAGCTGTAAATGTGCGTTCGCAGTAAAAAAATCTGATGTATGAAACACTGCGTACGCGGAATCCCACCCATATTCTCTTTGTACATCCGAATTAATGTGAAATTGAGCGCACGTGCACGAGCGCAAAACCCTCCCTGCCTCCTCCCCCGTATAAATATGGTAATGACTCCACTTTGGCAAAACCAAACGAAAAAGCAATGGCAAAAGCAAGCAAGAAGAGAAACTTCACAGAATGTGAATTGGAGGTGCTCCTACTGGAGGTAGACCGGAGAAAAAAACTGTTATTTGCAAGTTTGTCCTCCGGAATTAATAAGAAGATAAAAAAAACTTAGCTGGAATAATATCTTTAAATACATCACTCATCAAGAAGCCACCCAACGCGCACCCTGCCACCTTGGAGCCTCATCCCAACCATGCTGTTTGTGAGGATGAATGAATCATGGGTTGACCCAGGCCACCTTGCCACAATATTTGTTAGGCGCATTTGAGCAGGGCCGGTTCTAGAGCAGACCATATGGGGGGGGGGATTTCGGGGTGCGCGCGGTCAGATCATGAGACGGGGGGGGGGGGGTTGTGCGCGTGGTCAGATCATGCAACGGGGCGAGGGGGGGCCGGATTGGCGCGCGGTCAGATCATGCGACGGGGGTTTGCACGCGCTGCAGCCTGTGAAATCTAATACCGTATTATGTAGTGTCCCTTTTTAGGCGGATTTTTCCGCTAAAACGCAGATCATTTTATCAACTTGTTATAAATAAATTTTCTGAGTATTTTAACATGTGCTTTCTCAACATTTCAAATTTTTTATTTGAGGGGGCAAGACATTTATTTGAGGGGGCGCTGCCAGTCATCATCGTGGGCCAGAAAATCACTGTGATCCCTAAAAACGCGTTCCCTTCAGATTCGGCCATTGACAATGTCCTCTAATAAGGCCAAGGCTCGTTTCCCTCGGGGCCGCCGCTTCGCGTCGCGTCCTTTGTTCTCCCTCAGGATCTCACTCGGCCAGCTCGGATCCGGAGTTAAAAACATCGAATTGTGAGTACATTGTATACCAATAGAAACAAGAGTGTCTCTAACTTACCTAATGTACTCAATGGTGGTGATTTTGCCGATTTAAAAATGCTGAAAACTAACTTAAAAAACAAAAACAAAGAAAAGGAAGTCGGAGCAGTCGTGACAGCAGGCGACCTCACCGGCGCCATCTTGGATTCATTTCTTATCCTCTTATCCTCTTATCCAATAGAATCACTCAAATTAACATCTGAAGGTCCCATGATTGCGGATGAATTACAAAGACCTGAGACCATTTTTCCTTCTTCCTGTTTGTGCAGTGTGTTTTATCTTCATTTGGTTTCCCTGCCTTATTCATTTCTTCGTCTTATTATTTATTTAAAAACGCGTTCCCTTCGGATTCGGCCATTGACAATGTCCTCTAATAAGGCCAACACTGCCATTGCCATAGACTAAGGGTTGTATACATTTGCAAATGCTTTTATATGTTCTAAATCACATCATTGGTAGAAAAATATTGTGTCAATTAACCCATTTTATCAATTATAAATGAATAGCAATGTTTTTCATGTGTTGGTGCGATACTTTGTAGTGTGCAATTTAACATAATTGCCTCTAGGAGTCGCCAAAGGAAATAAAACAAACACACAAGAAATACACGTACGCCAGACATGAAGTTGGTGTGGAAGAACGCACATTATCACGTTAATTTCACTGTTAGTAAATCCGACCGTGAGCGTGAAAACTGCCGTAAGCAAAGTTTTTGTGCGTACAGTACGCAGCATTGATACATGAGGCCCCAGGCCTCCCAAACGTCCTGTGTGTGAAAATTTTGAATTTTGTAATCTATTCTAATAATAAACACATGATACATGATACTCGGTACTCATAAACCAAGACTTGTTCGTTTGCCAAGATAAAATTTATTTAAAATCTTTGCTCGTCTTGTGGAACACTCACAAACCGCGTTACTCGCAATCCGAGGCTTCACTGTATACAGCGGTGTGAAAAACTATTTGCCCCCTCCTGATTTCTTATTCTTTTGCATGTTTGTCACACAAAATGTTTCTGATCATCAAACACATTTAATTATTAGTCAAAGATAACACAAGTAAACACAAAATGCAGTTTTTAAATGAGGGGTTTTATTATTTAGGGAGAAAAAAAATCCAAACCTGCATGGCCCTGTGTGAAAAAGTAATTGCCCCCTGAACCTAATAACTGGTTGGGCCACCCTTAGCAGCGATAACTGCAATCAAGCGTTTGCGATAACTTGCAACGAGTCTTTTACAGCGCTCTGGAGGAATTTTGGCCGACTCATCTTTGCAGAATTGTTGTAATTCAGCTTTATTTGAGGGTTTTCTAGCATGAACCGCCTTTTTAAGGTCATGCCACAACATCTCAATAGGATTCCGGTCAGGACTTTGACTAGGCCACTCCAAAGTCTTCATTTTGTTTTTCTTCAGCCATTCAGAGGTGGATTTGCTGGTGTGTTTTGGGTCATTGTCCTGCTGCAGCACCCAAGATCGCTTCAGCTTGAGTTGACGAACAGATGGCCGGACATTCTCCTTCAGGATTTTTTGGTAGACAGTAGAATTCATGGTTCCATCTATCACAGCAAGCCTTCCAGATCCTGAAGCTGCAAAACAACCCCAGACCATCACACTACCGCCACCATATTTTACTGTTGGTATGATGTTCTTTTTCTAAAATGCTGTGTTACTTTTACGCCAGATGTAACGGGACACGCACCTTCCAAAAAGTTAAACTTTTGTCTCATCGGTCCACAAGGTATTTTCCCAAAAGTCTTGGCAATCATTGAGATGATTTTTAGCAAAATTGAGACGAGCCTTAATGTTCTTTTTGCTTAAAAGTGGTTTGCGCCTTGGAAATCTGCCATGCAGGCCATTTTTGCCCAGTCTCTTTCTTATGGTGGAGTCGTGAACACTGACCTTAATTGAGGCAAGTGGAGCCTGCAGTTCTTTAGATGTTGTCCTGGGGTCTTTTGTGGCCTCTCGGATGAGTTGTCTCTGCGCTCTTGGGGTAATTTTGGTCGGCCGGCCACTCCTGGGAAGGTTCACCACTGTTCCATGTTTTTGCCATTTGTGGATAATGGCTCTCGCTGTGGTTCGCTGGAGTCCCAAAGCTTTAGAAATGGCTTTATAACCTTTACCAGACTGATAGATCTCAATTACTTTTGTTCTCATTTGTTCCTGAATTTCTTTGGATCTTGGCATGATGTCTAGCTTTTGAGGTGCTTTTGGTCTACTTCTCTGTGTCAGGTAGCTCCTATTTATGTGATTTCTTGATTGAAACAGGTGTGGCAGTAATCAGGCCTGGGGGTGACTACAGAAATTGTACTCAGGTGTGATAAACCACAGTTAAGTTATTTTTTAACAAGGGGGGCAATCACTTTTTCACAGATTTGGAGTTTTTTTTCTCCCTTAATAATGTAAACCTTCATTTAAAAACTGCATTTTGTGTTCAATTATGTTATCTTTGACTAATAGTTAATGTTTTTTGATGAGCAGAAACATTTAAGTGTGACAAACATGCAAAAGAATAAGAAATCAGGAAGGGGGCAAATAGTTTTTCACACCACTGTATATACTCAGCAAAAAAAGAAATGTCCTCTGACTTTCAACTGTTTTTACTTTCAGTAAACTTAATGTATAAATATTTGTATGAGCACTAAAAGAGTCAACACCATAAGACATAAACTAAAAATGTTTCACAATGTGTTTCTGAATGAAGGGAGGCTCAAAATCAAAAGTACCAGTCAGTATCTGGTGTGGCCACCAGCTGCTTGAAGTCTCCTCCTCATGGACTGGACCAGATTTGTCAGTTCTTGCTGTGAGATGGAGGGATTGTGTGTTCCTGGTGTGACTCGGGCAGTTGTTGTGGCCATCCTGTACCTGTCACGCAGGTGTGATATTCGGATGTACCCATCCTGTGCAGGTGTTGTTACACGTGGTCTTCCACTGTGAGGATGATCAGCTGTCCTTCCTGTCTCCCTGTAGCGCTGTCTTAGGCATCTCACAGTGCGGACATGGCAATTTATTGCCCTAGCCACATCAGCAGTCCTCATGTCTCCCTGCAGCATGCCTAATGCACGTTCACGCAGATGAGCAGGGACCCTGGGCATCTTTCTTTGGGTGTTTTTCACAGTCGGTAGACAAGACTCTTTAGTGTCCTGCGTTTTTAGAACTGTGACCTTAAATGCCTACTTTCTGTAAGCTGTTACAAGGTCTTAACGACCATTCCACAGGTGCATGTTAATTAATTGATTATGGTTAATTGAAGATGCATGGAAAACATTGTTTAAACCCTTTACAATGAAGATCTGTAAAGTTATTTGGATTTTTACAACATTATTGTTGAAATAAACAGTCCTGAAAAAGGGGTGTTTCTTTTTTTGCTGAGTGTATATACAATAGAGTATTTATGCAAATTCATGGCCTTTTGATCAGGAAGATCACGGTGCATTTCAGAATGATCAAAGTTCAAACCAAAAAAGTTCAAGATGGCTGTCTATCTCTGTCGCTCTCTCTCTCTCTCTCTCTCTCACACACACACACACACACACACACACACAAACACACACGGCAGTCATTATCAGTGACAGGCCTTAATCTGGGTCCTGAGATTGTCAGCTATAAAAGGCAACAGTCATCACCTCGCAATTAACACACACACACACACACACACACAATGAGTTAAAGTGCAAATTTAGAAAGACAGAGAGATGACAGATGGCTGCGGAGAGGATTCAGGAATCTCAGACTTTTATAAACGCTCAGTAAACTGTGTGTGTGTGTGTGTGTTTGTGTGATACTACAGCAGCTTATTATCGACTGATCTTAGGTCCTGCACTAAACAGTGTATCAGTTTTGCGCTACGTCTAATTGCTGTTGTGTGTCTCGTCTTTGTAGCAGCGGTGTTGTGTGTTTGTTTGTGTTGTGTGTGTGGAGTGTATAGTGAGTATTCAGGACTCTCCTGCTCGTCACATGTGTGGAAGTGGAACGGCGTCGTTGCAGCAGATGGAACAGAGACGCTGAAACTGTATGATTTTTCTCTTTAATTAGCAGAAAACGTCTCTGTAAGGGTGAGAGGAGAAACGCGGCAGGTACATGACGACAGACAGAGCGCTGAGAGTGTGTATGTATGTGTGAGTGTGTGTGTAGGTGTGCGTGCGTGTGTGACCTTTTCACCCACGTCTGATATCAGTGTTAGATCTTATTTTGAGAGATGAGCATGTTGTTAATTAGCACGTTTCCATCATCGACTCGTAAATTACACACTGTGTGTGTGTGTGTGTGTGTGTGTGTGTGTGTGAGAGAGAGAGGGAGAGCGAATATGTAAACTCCACAAACTGACTGAACGCAAAGGTTTAGTATTTCTTTAGAAAGACATGAACAAAACATTTGGCACCCAAGATCTCCTCGGAATTTGCTTATTTGTTGATTAATAAATACTTAATTCTTTATATTGTTAATATGTGTGTGGGAGTGACACATCACACACACACTCACACGCTACTATGTTAATCCATCGTATTTTTTTTTTGCTGTTCCATGGTCACTCCCACAGTGCGAGCAACATGAGCTAATCGACGAAACACTAGCGCATAGCCTAGCATAGGAACAGGAGTTAGCATTGCTGATAATTAACTCGCCGTACAGAAGGAGATCCGATCTTGCTAATTGAATCAAACGCTGAATGATATTTCACTCCAGTCACCCTGAGCGCCGTGGTGTCATCACCCACTCTGACCTTCTATATATGATCCCTGTGCTGTAGCTAGCACTGCCGTATGGACTGACGGTAAACACAAGCATTTAACACTCAGTGATTCCACTAGAGGGCAACGTAAAGCAACAGACTCAGAACAGAATAGTAACTGCGGAGAAAATGGGATTACTAAGCATTTTTGACTATGCAGGAGTGTGGATGTAGGTGTGTGTGTGTGTGTGTGTGTGTGTGCTTGTGTGTGTTAGAACCTGGGGAGGAACTTCCACTCTTTTCCTCTATGACAGTTTAAATGGTTGTTTATTCCCTTGTTCTCTCAGTGTCCCGGGGGAGGAAGGCAGCTGAGGGAGGGTAATTATCTCTTTAGAGAGAGAGAGAGAGAACATAAAACTAACATATGTGTGTGTGTGCGTTGTCCCTCAGGTGAGAATCCTCATCCTAGCGAGTCTTTAGCGAATCTTTAGCAAGACAACCTCAGTAAGTGTGTGATTAGTTACGCAAAGTTGTCATAACACATTCACTCACGTGTGTAAAGTTACAGTGAACTGAATTAACAAAGTGTGTATGAGATGTGAGTGTGTGTGAATCAGAATGATCAGATCGTCCCTGATGAACGACTCGAGTGTGACGGTGCTGAGGGGAAAACTCCCTGAGATGGTAATAGGAAGAAACCTGGAGAGGAACCAGACTCAACAGTGAACCCATCCTCAACGGATAGCAGGGATTGATCTGCACTCATACTGTGTGTTCGGAGGCTGGAAGTTCAATATAACAGGAGATGTGGAGAAGTTCATATGGAGTCCAGTTCGTTATTGGAGGATCAGGTAGACTTGTAGGAAACTCCAATCCTGAACTGTCGAGCAAGTCAGACAGGTCCAGAGGGCAGAGGGGGGTTCCGGCAGGACTGACTATGACATCATAACTAAAAGGGAGGAGCCAGAAGGAATCACAAACATGAGGGGTCCTTGAGATGTACTGTAAAGCAAACAATCACCTCACCGTCAACAAATCTGAGTGATCAATGAGAGTGAGGAAGACAGCATCTAAACATATCAGTTCACCATAATACTCTACGTCCATGAGTACCCCAGATCTGCTCAATTACCTAAGGCTAATCTATTTATAAAAATGCTGGACTACAACACAACAACAAGGGTTCCATTTTTTTAATTATACTGAGCAATTCTAATATTGAAATAGGAGTGAGAAATGTTCGGTTCCAAAACGGTTCCAGTTACCCTTCTGTAACCTCTGCCCCTGGAAAACGAGTGCTAATCTTGAACGTGGCCAAATTCATTAAAGATAAACTGACTATGAGGGAGCTGGTCCACTTCTGGAAATGTGAGTTATCCTGCTGGTGAAAAAACTGATGCAGCACAGAAAACTACAGTGAGATTGTGGGGGTAACAGACTGGAGAAGTTACACAACACAGAACGAGCAAGAAGAACAAAGGAGAGCGACAGAGCATGGTGCAACTCAGAGGGAGAACCGCACAGAGACATGGAGAAACTAATAAACCTCTTTTTTACTGCTGACCAAAGGAGAAAGGAAACAGGTTGTTAATAAACTTTTTTTTTACTGGACAAAGCAAAATACATAAGTCTGGGCCAACAGGCAACAAATAACTGAAACCTGCTCTCAGTGTGGAGAACCTGCAGGTTATGGAGATGGACAGTGTGAATATAAGACAATTTGACATTATTAAAAGACAGTCACATTGCTTTGTGACAATGGCTACTGTTAAAAACGCAAGTAAATTGAATTGAATTGCGTTTTAGAACAGGATGGGGTTATTGGGGGTGTGAAGTGATTGATGGGGGTGAGAGTGAGTATTGCATGTATTATTACGAAAAGTGAAAATGTAAAGAGCTTTTACTTACACAATAAAGAGAAGATAAAACTCTCCTCTGGGTCCGTCCCTCTGTGTGCACCCAGAAAAGTATACTTTAAATAAGAAGATTTACCTTTATTAAAAATATTTTTTAATTAAAAATAAAAAACTAAAAATAGTTTAAACTAAATGAAAGTTAAATGAAAAATTGGTTCCAGCGCTGGAAATTCTATCTGTTTGTAATGTTTTTTTTTCATTCATTCTATTCAATTACAGTACACACACACACACACGCACTCACTCACACGCACTCACACTCGGGCCATATAACCCTTTAATTGAAGATGATGCTAACGGCACGTGATGTCACTGGGGTTTAATTTTTACGCTCGTTAAAATAATTAGACGAGCACTGGTTAACAGATGTGCAGGTCGAGTGTGTGGGAGGAACGAGCTGTGTGTGTGTGCATGTGTGTGTGTGTGTGTGTGTGTGTGTGCGCGTGGGTGTGCTGTCATTTTAATCATAAGAATAACACGCAGCACATGACACCACAACTCCTATCTCTGGTCTGTTTCTTTCACTATCTCTCTCCCTATCTGTCTGTCTGTCACACTGTCTGTCTCCTTATGTGTCTGTCTGTCTCCGACACTGTCTGTCTCCCTATGTGTCTGTCTGTCTCCGACACTGTCTCCCTATGTGTCTGTCTCTCACTTCACTTTCTGTTTCCCTTTATGTCTGTCTGTCTTACTGTCCATCACCCTATGTGTCTGTCTGTCTGTCACACTGTCTGTCTCCCTATGTGTCTGTCAGTCACACTCACTGTCTCCTTTTATGACTGTCTGCGTCACTGTTCATCGCTGTGATGTCTCTCTGTCTCACTATCTGCCTGTCTGTCTGTCTCACCTATGTTTCTGTCTGTATGTGACACTGTCTGTCTCCCTATGTGTCTGTCTGTTTGTCAATTTGTCTGTCACACTTTCTGTCTCTCTGTGTGGTTGTGTCTGTCACACTGTTTGTTGCACTGTCTGTCTCATTGTCTGTCTGTCTGCCTGTGTGTGTCCGTCTCACTGTCTGTCTTTGTCTCAATGTCTGTCTCAATGTCTGTCTTTATGTGTCTGTCTCTCCCTGTAGGCCGGTCTTTGTGTTTGCACGTCTCTGTGTGTCTCTGTGTATCAGTTTGTCCCGGTGTGTCTCTTTTACTGTCTGTGTGATTGTTAGTTGTTATTTGACATGCTTTAGCAGTTGACCTTGTATGGCACAAAACACAGGAACGAACACACACACACACACACACACACACACACACACAAACACACACACACACACACACACACTCACACACACACACACAGTCCATTATGCATGCAGAAAGTGAAAGTCCAGTTCAGCCAAACACACACGGTTCCAGTTCAGACAGCGTGAAAACATCTGCTCAGAAACCTGACTGCACATTAGCATATGCAAATCAGCCTAACAAAGAAATTAGCATAAACTCAAACACACAACATAACCACACACAACCATGCAAATAAGAATACAAACAAACAAACAAACACTCATGTGCACAACCACCACAGTGTAAATATTTAGTTTGTGACCCACAGACGGATTGAGAGGAAGACAGATAGACAGATTGAGAGAGAGACAGACAAAGTGAAAGAGAGACAGACAGATTAAGATAGAGACAGAAAGAGTAGGGGAGAGAGAGAGAGAAAGATAGATAATTAGATGGACAGTGAAAAGGAGAGACAGATCGAAAGACAGAATAAGAGACAGACAGACAGAATAGGAGACAGACAGACAATAAGAGACAGACAGACAGAATAGGAGACAGACAGACAATAAGAGACAGACAGACAAAATAGGAGACAGACAGACAGAATAAGAGACAGACAGACAGAATAAGAGACAGACAGACAGAATAAGAGACAAACAGACAGCATAGGAGACAGATAGACAGAATAGGAGACAGACAGACAGAATAAGAGACAGACAGACAGAATAAGAGACAGATAGACAGAATAAGAGACAAACAGACAGCATAGGAGACAGATAGACAGAATAGGAGACAGACAGACAGAATAAGAGACAGACAGACAGAATAAGAGACAGACAGACAGAATAAGAGACAGACAGACAGCATAGGAGACAGATAGACAGAATAGGAGACAGACAGACAGAATAAGAGACAGACAGACAGAATAAGAGACAGATAGACAGAATAAGAGACAGACAGACAGAATAGGAGACAGACAGACAGGATGAGTTCATCCGTTAAAAGGCCAAAGAAGCCTCTTACACATACAAGCCGATTATATCAGCTCCAAAACACTTCTGAAGATCATAACGTCTGGCACTGCTGTGTGTGTGTGTGTGTGTGTGTGTGTGTGTGTGTGTGTGTGTGTGTGTGTGTGTGTGTGTGTACAAACAGTAAGCTAACCACTTTAGAAAATGAAAACTTTCTCTCTCTGTTTGTCTCTCATTAACCCCATCAGTGTATTGTTCTTATGTAAAACTCGAAAGCACCAGATGAAACAGAAACACACTCTCTCTCTCTCTCTCTCACACACACACACACACACACACACACACACAGACACACACACACACACACACAGAGTAAGACGTGATGTGAGATGGCTCTGTGTAATTAAATAATCAAAGTGCAAAAATACACATCAGACAAAATTCATGTCTAACATGGCCTAAAGCACAGCCTCTAACACACACACACACACACACACACACACACACACACACACACACACACACACACACACACACACACAGCTTTCGCTATCTTATTTAATTACAAACAACCAGACATCATTTAAAATGGCAAGTGTTCTTTATAGTGCTGATTTATCGTGCCATGTCAGCGTGTGTGTTACCCAGAATGCATTATGATCAGCTCATGTGAGGTTAATTACAAGGAGTGTTCAAGTCAAACCAGGACTTTTGATTGAACAGAATAACAGAACACAGTACTAAGAGTGAAAACTCCCTTTATGTCTCTATATAATCCTCTCAATAGTGCTTGGACGCCATCAAGGTAGAAAGTTCTCTCAGTACGTTTGATTTGTGTCTCAAACGCCGGCCTCCCAGGAACTCCTATAAAGCATTAGTGCAATCTGCTCTCCCAGCTTTCATATACAGCAATGGATCAATGTTACATCAACACAGAAGTGTAATAATGTAATCGTGTAATAACGTAATGTGGTTATAGAATAACGCTCTGAAATAATATAATGTAATAGTATAAGACCGTGTTAGGGTGGTGTGGAGGGTGAAACTGAAACACACACATCCTTCAACAGACTATGAACGGTGGTCTTATAGACACTGGACCTGCTGGACCTGTGATTGGCCAGAACTTGCTGGATGCGGTGCACTGGGCTAGAACTTGGCATGGGAACACAGCCAGAAGTTGACAGAGAACTTCAGAGGGCTTTGGGGAGATCTTTGCAGATGAGCGAGCATGATGTTCTCAAAGCCAGCCAGTGGAGCCCGCAGGACATTCTCAGTACCAGAGGTGGCAGCTGGGTTTGGCTGGATGGTACAAAGCACAGTATGACTCTGGGTCAGCAGGGTGTAACTGGAGCACTACAGGGCTTAACTGGGACTCTTGGCAGGTGGTATAACTCGACACGGCCTTGCATGACTGTGGAAGATCAGGGCATGAATCAGAAACACAGGATATAATCCAGGAAAAACAGAACTTACCCAAGGGTGGAATTCAGCATAGGTGGTCTCCAGGGGGTTTTGGGGCATCTCGTCAGACCGTTATTCGAGAAAATGTCCTATTCTTTGTGATTGTTTTTACTTTTCTTTAGTCAAATATGAATAAATTTATACATTTATAAATAAAATGTAAGATTTTTAACACAGATGTGATGAAATTATTGCCTTCATCAGCTTCGTCACAGAAGAAAACACTGCATCCAGTCTTTGTTCTCATATTGGATCACTGCTACCCCCTAGTGGTCAAGAGAACAACAGAGCACAACAACACAACACAAGTGTTTTCATATTGTTCAGCATAAAAGTATAGTCGCAATATAATAATGTAAGAAATAAACACATCAGAGAGTGCTGTTCTGGAAAAAATAATCAACAGCTTCTGTCCAATCAGAATAGGAAAGAAAGTCGTAATACAGTGATACAGAATAATTTAATCCGACTGAAGAAACCTGACTCAGACATCTGACTCATAGAGTGAGGAAGCTCAGGTTTACATCATGCCATGAATGAATCTAATGTAAACAACAACAAGTAAACACCATGTAAACATTTCCCATGACTGATAAGGGGGAAAAAACTGGGCTCTCAAAGGTGAAAACCAAGGAGAAGTATGACCAAAGAAGAGGGACACTAAGTGCGTGACAGCCACTGATTAGATCAGGCCTCGAGTATCTTATATAGAGTAGATCAGACTATGAATACTGTATCTTATAAAGAGTAGATCAGACTACAGATATCATACTGAAGGTCTCTTATAAAGAGTAGAGCAAACCAAAGATATATTATATAGAGTAGATCGGACGAAATATATCTTATATAGAGTAGATCAGACCAAAGCTGTCTTAAATAGACTAGATCAGACCACAGATATATTATATAGAGTAGATCAGACCACAGATGTCTTAAATAGAGTAGATCGGACCAAAAATATATTATATAGAGTAGATCAGACCAACTATATCTCATATAGAGAAGATCAGACCAAATATATATTATATAGAGTAGATCAGACCAAAGATATCTTAAATAGAGTAGATCAGACCACAGATATCTTAGATGGAGTAGATCAGACCGAATATGTCTATATAGAGTAGATCAGACCACAGATATCTTAGATGGAGTAGAGCGAACAAAGCTGTCTTAAGTAGAGTAGATCAGATCAAAGTTGTCTTATACAGAGTAGATCGGACGAAAGGTATCTTAAATAGAGTAGATCAGACCAAATGTATCTCAAATAGAATAGATCAGACCAAAGGTGTCTTATATAAAGTCGATCTTAAAGTCAAAGATATCTTATATGGAGTAGATCAGACCACAGATATTTGATACAGTATACAGTAAATCAGACTCACATAAAAAAATATGTAATTGTTTCAGAGTAAAATAGACATCATTACTCAAGCATTAAAAAAATGCAAGATGTAAAAATATTTAAAATGTAGATCTTATTTGCCTAACTAATGCTGCCTTCTGTGTTATTCTGTGTTACAGGACTTTGAGCTGGTCTGTGATTGGTTACATCACCACCACTGTTAATCGTTGGGAGTTAAAGGCAGCTCGGTGAAGCGGTTTAGCACCAAAGTTGTTGGTTCTGTGTGAATTACAAAGTGGGAATATCTGCCTTTATAGCACACACTGTAAAAAAATATGGTAACAATATTGCACATATTATTTTTAAGCAGTTTTTAAGGCTTGATTATTTTAGTAGAATTTACTTGTATAAATCATGTAAAAAAGCCTAAATGATTTAGCCAGAGGCATATTATTTGTAAGTATTTACGGCTTGATTTTTCCCCTAGCAGAATCTACTTGAATAAATCATACTAAATTTTTTAGCCAGACACATTATTAGTGGAATAATCTTTTTTAGTTTAAGCAGATAAAACAAAAGTTATGCATACAGTATGTATTAAGGAAAATTACTTAATAATATTAAAAACATTTTATAATGAAAATGAAGGTGACTTAATAAAACCCGGATAATTGGGCCAATTCTCTTAAAATAAATATGAAACCTTTTTTCCTCAAAAATTTTGACTAAATGGTTCCTCAAATTAAGTCTAAAAATTGCACTCATTTCCTTAAAAAAAATATGAAAAATTTATTTCTTAATTTTATTAGTGAAATGTTCTCAATATATTATAAGAAACACAGAAAACCATTTTTTAAAAATGAAATATGCACATTATTTTTAATGATTACATCAATTAATTTTTTTATGAAAACCACGGGGGGGATGGGGGGTCATGGCCGGGTTAACAATGACCGCCACCGGTGCTGTTGACCTACAGGGTGCCGGTGGAAATTGGGCTACTGTTGGTCGAAAAAGGAGAGGAGGAAGGCGTGTTGGAAAGCAGAGAGAGAGAAAAGGAAAGGCAAGAGTTTAGGAGTGATAGTAGGGACTTTGAATGTTGGGACCATGACAGGGAAGGCAAGAGAGTTGGTTGATATGATGCAGAGAATGAAGGTGGAAAGAAGGTGTATCCAGGAGACCAGGTGGAAAGGTAGCAAGGCTAGAAGCTTAGGATCAGGGTTCAAGTTGTTTTACCATGGTGTGGATAGGAAAAGAAATGGAGTAGAAGTTTTCCTGAAAGAGGAGTTTGTAAGGAATGTTGTAGAGGTAAAGAGAGTATCAGATAGGGTGATGAGTCTGAAGCTGGATAGGTGTGATGTTCAATGTTGTTAGTGGCTATGCACCACAGGTAGGATGTGAGTTAGAAGAGAAGGAGAAATTCTGGAGTGAGTTAGATGACGTGATGCAGAGCATCCCCAGAGGTGAGAGAGTGGTAATTGGTGCAGATTTCAATGGACATGTTGGGGAAGGGAACAGAGGTGATGAAAATGTGATGGGCAGGTTTGGTCTTCAGAACAGGAAGGTAGAAGGACTGATGGTGGTGGACTCCTGCAAAGAGGAGTGAAATGGCAGTAGTAAATACTTTCTTCCAGAAGAGGCAGGAACATAGTGACATATAAGAGTGGAGCAAGAAGCACTCAGGTGGACTACATCTTGTGTCGACGTTGTAATCTGAAAGAGATTAGTGACTGCAAAGTGTTGGTAGGAGAGAGTGTAGCCAGACAACACAGGATGGTGGTGTGTAAAATAACCCTGGTGGTGAGGAAGGTGAAGAGGACAAAAGCAGAGCAGAGACAAAGTGGTGGAAGCTGAGAAAGAAAGAATGTTGTGTAGTCTTTAGGGAGGAGTTGAGACAGGCTATGGGTGGTCAGGAGGTGCTTTCAGTTGACTGGAGTAGAGCCAATGTGATCAGGGAGACAGGTAGGAGGGTACTTGGTGTATCATCATGTAAGGCAAAAGTGGACAAGACTTGGTGGTGGAACAAGGAAGTCTAGGAGTGTATACAGGTAAAGAGACTAGCTAAGAAGAAGTGGGACACTGAGAGGCCTGAAGAGAGTAGACAGGAGTACAGAGAGATGCAGCGTAAGGTGAAGGTAGAGGTGGCAAAGGCCAAACAAAGAGCATATGAGGTCTTGTATGCCAGGCTGGACAGTAAGGAGGGTGAGGTGGATCTGTACAGGTTGGCGAGGCAGAAAGATAGAGATGGGAAGGATGTGCAGCAGTTTAGAGTGATTAAAGATAGAGATGGAAATGTACTGACAGACACCAGGAGGGTGATGGGAAGATGGAAGGAGTACTTTCAGGAGTTGATGAATGAGGAAAACGAAAGAGAACAAAAGGTAGAAGAGGTGACTGTTGTGGAACAGGAAGTAGCAAATATTAGTAAAAATGAGGTGAGAAGGGCGTTGAAGAGGATGAAGATCGGAAAGGCTGTTGGAAATGATGACATACTGTACCTGTGGATGTGTGGAAGTGCTTAGGACAGGTGGCAGTAGAGTTTCTGACTAGTTTGTTTAAAAAGATCTTGGACAGCGAGAGGATTCCAGAGGAATGGAGTAGAAGTGTATTGGTGCTGATAGGGTTAAGCGCTAAGACAGTGGTAAGATGTGCTGTTGGTGTGACAGAAGAGTCTGCATCAAGGATCGGCTCTAAGCCCGTTTTTGTTTGCTCTGGTGATGAACAGGATGAGGTAAGATAGGAGTCTCCATGGACTATGATGTTTGCAGATGACATTGTGCTTTGTAGCGAGAGCAGGGAACAGGTGGAGGAAAATTTGGAGAGGTGGAGGTACGCTCTGGAAAGCAGAGGAATGAAGGTTAGCCGCAGCAAGATGGAATACATGTGTGTGAATGAGTGGGACCCAAGAGGAACAGTGAGGCTACAGGGAGCAGAGGTAAAGAACGTGCAGGATTTTAAGTACTTATGGTCAACGGTCCAGAGCAATGGAGAGTGTGGAAAGGAGGTGAAGAGGCGGGTACAGGCAGGTTGGTATGGGAGGAGAAAAGTGTCAGGTGTGTTGTGCGATAAAAGATTATCAGCGAGAATGAAAGGAAAGGTGTACAGGACAGTGGTGAGACCAGCAATGCTCTACAGCTTAGAGACAGTGGCACTGAAGAAAAGACAGGAGGCAAAGCTAGAGGTAGCAGAGCTGAAGATGTTGAGGTTCTCTTTGGGAGTGACAAGGATGGATAGGATCAAGAATGAGTTTATCAGAGGGACAACCCATGTTAAATGTTTTGGAGATAAAGTCAGAGAGGCCAGATTGAGGTGGGTTGGACATGTTCAGAGGAGAGAGTGTGAATATATCGGTAGAAGGATGCTGAGGTTGGAACTGCCAGGCAGGAGGTCTAGAGGAATACCAAAGATGATATTTATGGATGCAGTGAGAGAGAACATGAAGTTAGTTGGTGTGAAAGAAGAGGATGCAGAGGATAGGGTTAGATGGAGGCAGATGATTCGCTGTGGCGACCCCTGAAAGGGAACAGCCGAAAGACAAAGAAGATATTATAAATATATGTGATTAAAAGACTTTTCTTTTTTGCTCATACATACTCTATGTTTGTATGAGTGTGTGTGTGTGTGTGTGTGTGTGTGTCACATCCTGTACATTATACTGTATATAATCATGCTCTGTTAACATCCTGTGCACATAATCTGCATCTTCTCTCCTGCCACATGTGCACACCGTCTGCTGGACTCCAGCACAGCTTCATCCGTTATACCTCCTACACCCAGGCAGATATTGTGAAGAACTGTAGAGGATGTGAGTGCCTTTGGTGGGAATCACTGCATTCAGTGGCAAAGTCTGAAGAATAATACGTAGCTCTCCAGTGGGCCTTCATCCTGCCAGAGGAGGTCTCAGTAGTGCTCCTGGCTCATACCGTAAATGTTGGCCGCTGAGGCGAGCTTGGATTGGCCCCTGGACCGGCGTCCTGTAGGGTGTGATGGTGCGAGGAAATCCTTCATCACCAAGCAGGATGTGTTCAGCAGGAGCAGGTTTATTGTGATCATTAATATGACATCATAATCATTTATGAATAATCTACATATATTTAATAATACTTACTTTATACATGTGTAAATAATCTGCGTAATAGTATTAATCTCTTAAAATATATAATTAACGTATCAGGTTTTGTTTCATATTTTAGTTCAGACATGTGAAACTGCTACAGTAGCAGTAGCAGGAATCATAGGCGCTTATTGTATGTTACCATGGTGACGCATGAAGGAAGTGATGTCTGTGTAGGTCTTAGAATTTTCAAGGTCACACGGAGGTCACACAGGGGTCACATGTGCATGCCGCAGCTCTATAAACGCCTGGGCATGTGGGATCGAGACATTAACGAGGTCGTTGTCTAAATTAGAGAACTGATCCTACACGGGTTAATCACTTTTTTTTCCCGTGCTTTCCGCTTTCAGAAATAAAGATCAGGAGCCTCATCTTTGGTATCTTTAACCATCAGGAGGAATCTTGTACAGATTTAAAGTAAACTTCAATTCCTTTAAGGAGCCGTGATAAAACCTGATAATTCCAAGTCCAAGTAAACACTATAAACACGGGTGTTTAAGGGTGCTTTCACACCTACAGCATTTGGTGTGCACCAAATGTGCTTGGTCCCTTGGTTCAGTTCGTTTGCATTGATTGAATGCAATCTCGGTACTTTGGTGCGCACCAAATCAATCGATCTGAGACCTGCCTGAAGGGGTGGTTTCGGACCGCTTTATCCGCTCTACTTTGGTACAGTTCGTCTGGTGTGAAAGCAACCAAACCAAATCTGACGAAATGGTATACTTTAATGCACTTTGGGTAAGATACGGGGTTGCGGGTAAAATAATTTTCCCTTCCTGATGACTCGATTAAATTTTTCAAGCTCGACTCGCGATGAAATCAAACCGCGGAGAAACGTGGAGTGCCGAAGAAATGAAGTGCCTCTCTGTATTCACATTAAAGATGAAAAAATGTGTGGCTGGGCTGTTTCGATCGGCCAACGGATTACCTGATGGATCTGCAGGAAGATCGCCGGCTAATAACAAAGTGATCATTCAGGAGGAGGGCACGTCTCTTCTCCCTGAAGTGGCGCGCAATGCGCCGTCGGCGAGATGAATAAACCAGAAAGCTGGTTTGGAGTCGCAGCCGTGAATCGTGTTCGAAATTAATTATCTGAAAATAATGATTTGCACGTACAATGCAGTGCGCGAAGATCAGCGCCACGAGAGCAAAGCAAAGCTGTTCCTCCATGATTATTGAAAGTGCCGCGATTTTCTGAAAATAGTCTGTTTCCGGTGCCGATGGGCTTCGCGGTCTATTTTGGTTCGTTTAGAACTCTGCATATGTGAAAGCGAACCATACCCACGTCTGTTTACTACATTGTAACATTTTTCTGACTGGTGCGGACTAAAGTAATCGAACTATAGGTGTTAAAGCACCCTAACTTGCAACTTATTAAGTGGTTTATTTTGAATCCTGACTCTCTCAAGGTCTGTTTGATAGAAAATCTTAACAAGGAAAGAAGCATTATTTATTATACATATTTTTTAATTTTTTAAACTATTTTATAATATAATGATGTTCTATATTGATTTGTTTACAAAATAGTAATTGAACTTATTGACATTTATTTATAAAAATAGGAATAATAATCATTTATTATTATGATTATTATTATTATTTATTTAGAGATTAATTGATTTATGCACATGAGCGCCATAACCCTGGAAGAGCATCTCACATCCAAACCCAGGGACTGTGGACTAGTTGAAGTCACTGCCCCCTGTTGTTCATCTGAATGTACTGTAATGTAAACCATAAGTGCACCACATTCCTGTAGTTGTATCTCTGGGATGGGGTATGTTGCAGGTTCCTTATACTGTAGGAGCACTAACAGCAGAAATTTTACCCCCACTGACATCAGAACAGGGAATCCAATGTCAAGTATTCATGTGATCTTAAGGGCAGTGTCAGCTTCGTGAAATGAAAAATTATATGTGACAAATAAAGGCTTAACTTAACTTCACATCTCCCACAATGTTTTCCTTTGCGTTTGATGCATTTAATAAAAGGCATTAGATGTCACTGAAAAGGGGCGGGGTTGATGAGGCAATGGACAGTTTCAGGCCTGGCCGTGGTAGAGCAAACCTGAAAGTGCTGAGATTCCTGGCTTGAGGAACTGATACATAACGCCTGCTTGTGTGGAAGTCTAGCCTTTCAGCTTTAAATCAATACCTATTGCGGAGCCCTTCACATTGTCTGAGACACCAGTTCCTCCAGCTGTGTCCTCTGTGTGGCACCGTCACCACAGTCCAAATGTGCAGCAAGCACATGGATATTGATTCGTCTGCGTCAAATGATGTCTGCGTGAATCAGTCCATCCATTCGATCGACGTTCGTATCATGGTCTCCCACTGTGTGTGTTTTGTCTTCCATGTTGGACAGCCTGCACACACCCATGTTAGGAACTCAATGACGAAGAAAACATGCGTCTGTCTGGAATTCATTATTTTCCTGTAATGAGGAAGAACACAGGAGTTGTGTCCCACCAGTGGGGAATAAAGACATGACAGGTGGGACGCAAAGTTCTGAAGGAAACTTTCTGAGTCCATCTTCATTAATGTTTTTCTTTGTTAACAATAAAAGCAAACACAATCAACACACACACAAACAACAAACACAAAAAGGTTCTGGAGAAGGAGTGGAACTGTGGTGTAATAATAACAGGCGACTCATCACCAGCAGACAAAAACAGGACAGACAGTGTATGTGTCAGGCAATGATCCAGCCAAAAAATAAACTACGACGAGGCTTTTCTTGCTCTCATATTCACGGTGACACAAACTATAACGGACACAATCGCTGAGCAGCTCGTTCTCATCACTGCTGTAAACAGTGCCAATAAAGTGGTGCCAATTATGCTGTATGAGACAAGTGGCGCAATATTGAAAACTATCTTCCTGTCACACGGTGGCGAGACGTTTATCCGATATTTCACACACTATTGAAGAGAAACTCATTAGTCACACGTTCTACATTACGGCTGGACGAGGCGATTGACAGTAATGATGTAATGACTGTTTGTTCATCTTGTACGTCAAGAGTTCTGAGTCCCTGAGTGAGAGGACGTGATGTTCCACAAGTACAGTACGTCCCAAAATAGAGCCGCAGCTATTGAGCTCTTCAAGATTCTCAACAGTTTCCTCACAAAACATAAGCTGAAATGGGAAAACCTCACAGACCAGGGCAGAGAGGGTTACACCAAGTGCACCATGTCCTCATGGGTTCTGATGAGATGGGAGCTGATCATTCAGCCGTGCTGTTTTCACAGGAAGTCGAGTTGGCTCTCTGGAGTGGAGATTCACATCATTTTGGCTCCTGGAGATTTTTCTTTCTCAAAGTAGAAAAAGTTTTTGGGCAGAAATGAAGTATACGATCTGTCACATCAATTGGATCATTGAAAACAAAATGTGGGTGGAAAACTAATCATTTTCTGGACAAAACAAACAAACAAACAAAAGTCCCAATTGTATTTATTTAAGATCAATATTACCACATGATTGTAATATACTACTTTGTTTTTTACTACCTATTAATATAAGATTTTATTTTTGTGGCCGCGCTACAATACAGTAATTAAAGTCATGATTTTCCCAAGTGATAGCTTTGAACACGTTAGCGGTGCGCTGCTCAGGAGCTGTTTAAATGTCATTTCTAGTTACTACAACATGTAACATGTTACTATACTGTAACTGTGTGACTATATTGAAGAGTAGTGCCTTACACACTACTACTGTAGGTACTGTGTAGCCCTGCATAACCAATCATTCAAGACTTTATCTCCAAAACATCTCACATGGGTTGTCCCTCTGATAAACTCATTCTTGATCCTATCCATCCTTGTCACTCCCAAGGAGAACCTCAACATCTTCAGCTCTGCTACCTCCAACTCTTCAGTGCCACTGTCTCTAAGCCATAGAGCATCGCTGGTCTCATCACTGTGCTGTACACCTTTCCTTTCATACTCGCTGATTCTCTTTTATCGCACAACACACCTGAAACTTTTCTCCACCCATACCAACCTGCCTGTACTCGTCTCTTCACCTCCGTTCCACACTCTCCGTTGCTCTGGACCGTTGACCATAAGTACTTAAAATCCTGCACCTTCTTTACCTCTGCTCCCTGTATCCTCACCGTTTCTCTTGGGTTCCTCTCATTCACACACATGTATTCCGTCTTGCTGTGGCTAACCTTCATTCCTCTGCTTTCCAGAGCGTACCTCCACCGCTCCAAATTTTCTTCCACCTGTTCCCTGCTCTTGCTACAAATCACAATGTCATCTGCAAAGATCATAGTCCATGGAGACTCCTGTCTAACCTCATCTGTCATCCTGTCCATCACCAAAGCAAACAAAAAGAGGCTCAGAGGCGATCCTTGATGCAGACCCACCTCCACTATGAACTCTTCTGTCACACCTACAGCACATCTCACCACTGTCTTACAACTCTCAAACATGTCCTGCACCAGTTTAACATACTTCTCCACTCTTCATCCTCTTCAATGCCCTTCTCACCTCACTTTTACTAATATTTGCTATTTCCGGCTTCACAACAGTCACCTCTTTTACTCTTTGTTCTCTTTCGTTTTCCTCATTCATCAACTCCTGAAAGTACTCCTTCCATCTTCCCATCTCCCTCCTGGCATCTGTCAGTACATTTTCATCTCTATCTTTAATCACTCTAACCTGCTGCACATCCTTCCCATCTCTATCTCTCTGCCTCGTCAACCTGTACAGATCCTCCTCTCCCTGCTTTCTGTCCAGCCTAGCATACAAGTCCTCATATGCTCTTTGTTTGAGCTTTGCCACCTCTACCTTCACCGTACGATGCATCTCCCTGTACTCCTGTCTACTCTCTTCAGTCCTCTCATAGTCCCTCTTCTTCTTAGCTAGCCTCTTTCCCTATATACACTCCTGGACTTCATAGTTCCACCACCAAGTCTCCTTGTCAACTTTTCCCTTACCTGATGATACACCAAGTACCCTCCTACCTGTCTCCCTGATCACATTGGCTGTATTTATCCAGTCGACTGAAAGCACCTTCTGACCACCCGTAGCCTGTCTCAACTCTAAAGACTACACAACATTCTTCCTTTCTCAGCTTCCACCACTTTGTCCTCTGCACTCTCCCCTACCAACACTTTGCAGTCACTAATCTCTTTCAGATTACAACGGTGACACAAGATGTAGTCTACCTGAGGGCTTCTGCCTCCACTCTTACAGTGGGAGCCACGCCAAATAGCCGCGACCGTGTGGCTGACGTGTGAATGGCATGTGAATGCCCTATGCACGCCATAATCCCCCCTCCCTTTTCTGCCAGAAAGGCGGGTCAAGATTTCACAGTAAACACGCCCATTCAAGCCCTATTTATTCATTGACCTGGTGCCACCACTAGATGGCGCTTCGTTCTCAACTGACGCTACCAAACTACAGAGATGAAGATGGCGGCTTAACAGACTATTCGTGGTAAGTGATGTTTTATTTTATAAAATGTGTTTGGGGTAGTTTACAGTTTATTTCCCAGTTTAGTTTTTTATTGGCCGTTTTAAATACCACTGGCAGCACCAGCAGCGGTCAGATGTGACTTTAGATAACTTAATGGTCTGTTTACCAAGTCTGGAGTTAATATTACAGCTAACTGTCAGTGTCACAAACGCACAATGTCACTCCACTTTAACTCAAAAAGATGCTCAAGCTTCGAAAATACTATTAATGTCCCTATTACAAGAGCTGCACTACCCGATGAAGAGTGTTTGTGTCCTATGTAAATACTGGGAGAATCTCACCCCGTGTTGTCTGGATAAATTCAGCGGTTATTTATTCTTTGGTTAAGAGTTAATCTGCAGGTTATTTCTGTGACTGTACTATAACGTGATGCTGTTCATGAGGGACACAGACTGAGGGTAGCTGTACAGGAGCTAGTAACGCTCATAACCGGGTTAATATTTTATCCACTTTGGCCGTGACTTTCCGCGGTAGCGCGAGCGCTTAGTTAAAGAGCTGAATAACAACACTGAAATGTTTATTAGTTAAGGAGGAGGAGGGGGGAGGTGTGTGTGGGGGGGGTTATGAGGGGCTTCAGTAAGTTACAGTGGGAGCCACGTCAAACAGCCGCCTGGAGCATGACGGCTCCATGGCAGGTTCATGAAGGGTTAATGGACGCCTCGTGCATGGAATGTGATCCCCCGCGATGACGCAGTTAACAATGCCCCGCCCCATAAACGCCCCCATGCGCTTTCTAAAAAGATGGTTGCAATGCCGTATAATTCCGCCAGATGGAGCATTGACTGGCACAGTTAACTGCAGTGTCCAGGAAGCCCAATACCGTATCTTTAATATACAGACAGTTCTTGTATTGTCAACATAGTTTCATAAATAGATGACATGGTAAAAAAAAAAAAAAAAAAACGATTAATAAAACAGATCACTCAATACACAGCCCATGATGATTATGCTATTTATTATTTAATAAAATTAGTTAGTGAAATATTTTTTAAGACATCCTGAAATGATCCTTAAAGACATGGTAACGTCTGTAATTTGTCTACACCGATCATTGTAGGTACGGAATAAACACGCGGGCTACGTACAGTATTTTATGTATTTTACCTCGTTCCATTTAATATACTGGTAGATAATATTTTGCTGCAAACTAAAGCTCAAAATGTAATGTCTGCTTGGGATTGTTTTCGTTATATTTTTGATGATGTTTTCGCTGATTTTTTTTTTCACTGATAGTCAACAAGTGGCATAAGAAAGGCAATTAATGGCGCATGCAGCCTGGATAAATATCTGCCCATATGGATCAGTATTTCTTTAGTCATTTAATCATGCATAATGCTCCCCCGTCAAAAAATCTGATGGGGCATTAATCACTTATCACAACTGTGAATGGATGTGGCAGCAGAGACAAATTAAATCCTCATAAACACTTGGAAACAATAGTAAAAAAGTTCCAGAGGGTTAGCGCATTATTATTATTGAAACATTATTTCAATTTAACTCATGGGTCCCAATCACAGATGACACGACAAATTATATACTCTGAAACATTCATTTGAACATTTAAAAATATATACAAAAACATTAATACTAATGTTATCATGGTGTAAATTATTAACATTAGATTAGGTCCTGCCATTAATTAATTCATATTATAATTACTTTTACATAGTATAGTTGCTGGACTGACATTACCAAAAACTAGCTATTTCATTTAGCCTTTCTAAAATCAACCCATATATCATTTATAATCAGAAAACATAAAACATATTATGATCTGTTCAATAGCCCATCTGTTTTAATTTAGTATGTATTTTTTATTATTCATAAGACAACCTTTCAGTTTTGTAAATATTTTAGTTATAGTGTGTTAAGTCTTACTTTAGGTTAAACATTTTTGAGAAATTGACCATCCACCTTAGATGAATGTTATGTCATTGATTGATAAAATCTGGATTAAGGATATTTTATTTTATTTCTTTAATTTTTATTTTTTAGTTTCCCCCCTGAGGGATTGCCACCTTATTGTGGTCAGGTGGTTTGCGTGCCTCAACACAATTCAGCAAGGACAATACTGTTACTATAAGCCCAGGGAAAAAACAGTGCTCGAACATGATGCCCCCTTCACATTTCTGACTGCGCCCCCCACCCCGTATGGTCTGGTCTAGAACGGCCCTGCCTCTGACCGTCTTTTGTCTTGTAAATGAGTATTCTCAGTCACCTTCCAATCCCCCCAGCACACACACTTTGTTTGTTTGTCCTGTAAACTGTAACTGTGTTTGCTAGGGCACTTGGTTATACACCGTACTTTAATGTATGGAACACTTACTTAACTTACTGGTTTGGTTTAAATATCGCTTATTACCTTATTCAGCAAAATAAATTCATTATTAACGTATTGAAGTATTTTTTTTTTAGTTAAGGACAAAAACAGACCCTGCGCTTGTGTTTAGAACTGCTGAACAGCCGTGTTCATAGGTTTAATCAATGATGGATGAATGGAGAGATGTGTGTGTGTGTGTGTGTGTGTATATATATATATATATATATATATATATATATATATATATATATATATATATATATATATATACGCGCGCTCTCCTGAATTTCTCCGTTGGCTTCAACACGCACACCCATCCCCCCGCCAAAAACACACACACAGAGCAATTAACAACATGTCATACTCAGTATTCTCCATTGAGGTTTCTCACCTTCCACTCCTAAGTTTGTCTTTGCTCTTTTGGAGTTCTTAAAACCCAAAACATTTATTTATACTGAGAAAAAATTATTATGGGTCACATAATCACAAACACAAATACATTTACATATGATCAAGTGTTTAACTGTTTTCATTTGTTTCTATGACCAATAATTATTATTATTATGATTTTCAGCCCAACTCTTTGACTATTTAAAACAAAGTTGTGTCCCATTTTTTGCCCATTGAAGTTGTTGGTTCAATTAAACGTTTTTTAAATACCCAAACAATCCCCCAAAATTAAAACACGCAAACATGACTTTACCAATTCAATTTATTCTTCCAAAATTAGTCAAAGTTAAAACAGTAATTTGTATAAAACAGGTGAATACATGTTGTCTTTTTGCTTAAAGTTCATTAAACAACCCGGATACACCAGCTGCTTATACAGATGTCGCCTTTAAGACTGCGCGTGTTTTCCCGCGGGATGCCGCAATTTAGCGCGCGGCGTGCCGCGACTTGCCGGAGGCAACATTCGGGAATTTTAAATAAATGTGTTGCGCTTCACTGAATATCCGCCAGATGGCGCATGGAAGGACTTTATCTAAAAGCCGGACCAAGTACAACAATGAATGTAAGGACGCAGATGAACAGTGCTGAAGCGAACATGAATTTTATTTTGTTTTATAATAGATCTTTCATGATGAATGAGTGTATATGTGCTTCACATTATCAAACACAGGCAAAGGAGACAGAAATTATTGAGGGATCCTCTGAAAAAAGTAAACCTAGCTATCGTTCGTTTAATGTGTTTTTTTTTTCCTCATTCCATTAGTAAAAAAAATAATTTGCTCTTTTTAACTAAAGTGTCTAATTTATGCTTATGGGTGAATCTTTTTTTTTTTTTTACTTTAGTATAATTCTGTTTAGAGCAGTGAAATATTTCATTTTGATCAAGGTACTCTTATTAGGTTGAGTGTGATTTGCGCATGCGCAGTCTTTAGACCATAGTTTTGCCGGTATAATTTTATTTCCGCCTCAAACCGGAGCATGACGTTGAAACAAGGAAGGATATCAGAACCTGTATTTCAGTTACTGTTAGTTAAAGCCCCTGATTAAACTTAAATCTAATCCATTCACAAAGGACATTTCTGCTTCAAACCGTGTCACATGACCTCATGACGCAGCATTATCACGGACTGAGTCACCTTCTGCTGCGGGCGGAGATTCTCAAAGAAAATTCCTTTAAACCAGGTAAGAAAGCAAACTCGTGTCATTTCTATGTTAAATGTATCTCTTATATGAGCAAATTCATGATTTATGTCAGGAACAACTACTTTGTAGATTGAGTTTTGTGTCCGTGTTTGCTACTGTAGCTAAAACCACCTATATTACCTGCATTAGCATTAGCTAAGTAACGTGGTGATTTTCAAAAACACCGGAGTTTCTACAGTAAGTCAGCGGCGCCGAAGAAAATAATTATATTTAAGTACCGTTGGTTAACGATGTAAAAATTAATAGGAAAGTGACGTAAACATAGAACAAGCTAATTTGGAGTGAGTGCTGTTTGTAGTGTACTGCTTTCTATACTTTATACACACTGTAATTAAGATTTGCTAACATAAGAACTTGAGCCAGTCCAATCTTTGTTTTTACCTTTTTTTTTTTTTTTAAGATCAGTAATGAGTTTCTGAGAATTATATCTGCTCCACTTCAAGCAAGATTACTGGTTTCCTTGGACAAGCAACACTACAAACTAATTGAGATCATCAGAAACTAGGGAGGAACCCGTCAGAGAGAAGACCAGAGATATAATCTTCATCTTCAAGTTCTTGATCTGGTATGTACTCACTCAAAAGCAGAAATTAGCTTGGTGTCAAATGTAATCTTGTGAATGGAAGCCACAGGACCTGAGCAAGGCATCCACATCAAGTTGGCTGTGATGCACTAAATTAAAACATAACTAGCAGAATAAAACTTTAGTTTAACTTGTTCACAGGTTAGTGTATGCTGTCTGAATACAGGTTTCAATGTCTGCCATGTTCATTTTTTCACGCTTTACAAGCCTAACATAACCAACAATACTATGTTTGTTTTTATGTCCCTAGAGCCTGGAGGTGATTACCTCCTGAAATTAATACTTAAAATAATAAACTTTATCATTAATACATAATGTGTGTATATGTATGTCAGTTATTTTGGCCTATTTATTGAGCTAATTACATTTATCATGCTGCACCATAATCCTAGGTGTTTTTTTCACTCATAGGGAGCATTAAGTGATTTTACATGCATACATCAGACACTGTTTTGCCAAATAGAGCAATTGTCTAACAAATGTCCTTTCTTTTATTAGGTTGTTCAGGAAGATGAAGCTCAGGCAGAACTTGTGAGGTGCACAATGGCCCTGTTTGTCCTCAGGTAGGAAGAGGACTGTCTTCAGCCTCCACAGGAAATCGGGATTGTGACTTATTGAGTTTCCATCAGTCGCACATGAATGTTCCATGTTTTACCTCTGCTGATTTTGTTTCAGGAACATTTTCTAATTTTCTTTTCAGTCCAATTAATAAATGTATGTTGCAAAGTTGAGTGTTACTATTTGTAATTTTATTCATTCATTCATTTTCTATACCGCTTAATCCTGTGTTCAGGGACCTGGAGCCTATCCCAGGAGACTTCGGGCACTAGGCGGGGTACACACTGGACAGGGTGCCAATCCATCGCAGGGCACACATACATTTATGGAGTAATTTATTTTAGTCGCAGAGTATTTAGTTTGGTTCTTCTTCAGCAGGTTTGACAAGGACAAAATGTACCCATTGCAAAATTTCATTTGTGGATAAATGCAGACATCTTTTTTTTTCCTCTCAATTTCAAATTCAGTTAACAGTGTTGAATGACTGTTGGTGTTTATACATTTTGAAAAAAATAAATCTTATTGTTAACATTTTGGATGAAAATATGTTCATTCCACAATAAATATTTATATAAAGAAATGTGTTTTGAGTGTAAATCAATATGTAATTAAGTTTTTTATGCTTTTATATTTAAATTGTGAATGCCTTAAATCTTTTTGATGCAACTTAAAAAAAGGTAATTTGCTCAACCATTCAAAAGTGGTTTATATCAAGTTTATAATTTCAGGTTAGATTTAGTAGAATATTTACATTAAGTAATATAGCCAACTCATTTATTTCTGGAATTGATGCACGGGCTTCATCTTAGGCCTTTTTTTTCTTTCGGTTCTTTCGTTTCTCAGCGCCGGACTGTTGATGTCTCTTTCCAGGACCAGGCATATCGTTCAATTATTATAATTCTTTTGGCCAAATACTGTAGGCAGCCGTAACAGAGGTGAGGGCGCGCGCGTCATCACGTCTGCTTAGCCGACTCTGCGTTCACCGTAAACTTCAATATAGACGTTTATATTTTTGTTTATTTGTATATGTATGTTATTAATATACATTTTTTAGAGATTGTGTGTGTGCATGGAGAGTTTGTGTGGATAAGTTGATAAGTGTATGTTGTCAAAGTATTTGTGGACATAATTAGGGAATTTTTTTTTAAATTAAGGATGTCTTGAAACATAATGCAGTAACTCTACAGTATTTATTTGATCACGGAAAAGGTGTTAATGTTTCGTACATTCCTTAATTTGTCCTTTCGGTTTGTGTTTTATGCTTCACTGTTTTCAATATACTGTACATACTGTAAAACGTATGGACAACAATGTTCCGGAATTATTATTATTATTAAATATTCAATAAGGCACACACACAATTTAGTTGCAATAAAGTTTTATTAAATTTATAATAAAGCAGGCAGTACTGTATATGGCAAATGGTCACTCAAAATCTTTACAAAAGTAAGAGTATTCATTAATTTTTTTTTTTTAGAAAAGAGGAAAACTCAATCTTTTCTTTCTAAGAAGTTCGTTAATTATGTCTCTTATTTGTTTGTTGTTGTGGGCTGTGGGGTGGAATTTCCTCGCAACAGCATCGGAAAGTGCTTGAAGCAGAATTACCCCATCAGCGAAACCGGTTTGATAACTTCACACCAAGGATACAGTAGGTGAGAAGGGGGATTACAGTAACGGTTTCTGTGGGTCTTCACCAAGAGGTGATGTGGGTCGCGTTGTATTCAGCGAATAAACTAAAACAAAATCATGTTTGCTTCAGCATTGGAAACAATATTGTATTAGGCCAACTTTATTTAAGATTAAAATAATAGTATATAATATATAATTATATATATAATAGTTTATAATATATAAAACATAATGTAAAATAAAATAATATAAAATAAATAAATATATAACATAAATGGTTAATGATAGCAATAAAATCAGACTTTAATAGTTGGATTTGATACTTTTATTTTTATTTACTGTATAGACATCTTATTATGCTTTATCTGTTATTAATCTCTTCTTCTTCTTCTTTGTCTTTCGGCTGTTCCCTTTCAGGAGTCGCCACAGCGAATCATCTGCCTCCATCTAACCCTATCCTCTGCATCCTCTTCTCTCACACCAACTAACTTCATGTCCTCTCTCACTGCATCCATAAATCTCCTCTTTGGTCTTCCTCTGTTATTAATCTCTCTATTCTCTAATTATGACATCAATAAATCGGCTCACATCGGAGCGCGCACGGAGCGAGTACTGTAGTCTATATATTTGTGTTTGTTGTTTTCCTGGGGGGGGGGGCGTTTTTATGTCTGCATTTTATCTATAAATCGTGTGTGTGTGTGTGTGTGTGTGTGTGTGTACGGAGAGTTTATGTGTGTGCACACTGAGAGCTTATGTGTGTGCCCCTTTGATGTGCTGGGTATGGCGGGGCATCGACTGCTGATCAGTGTAAAGTAGCGTACTTTACACACACTGATCAGCAGTTGACGCCCTGCCGTACCCAGCAGATCAAAGGGGCAGTTATCGGCTATGACACGTTGAAGGAGAACTTAATAGTGTAAATGTCTGCAACAATCACTGACCATTAAATTTTTTTTTTTTTGTAATTAAACACGAAAATAAAATATTAATTATATTTCCATATATATATATATATATATATATATATATATATATATATATATATATATATATATATATATACACACACACACAAGGGCGTAGGTTTGCTACCTATGACTCCAACTAATACCCCATCCCCCAATCCCCTTTTCCACCCACCAACCTCCCACCCCAACTATGTCCACTGAATACATGTTTTTCTTAATATGGTGCGAAATCACTTTACATTAATACTAGCAATGCTTCGATTGATATTAATCCATGCAATTCATTAAGTTAAATGAAGGAATAGTGTAAAGTTAAAGGAATGTTTCATAACTGACAAAAAGATAGTCTTTAATAAAATAAAAACTATTCTTTATTGAGCCCTAGTGCAAATGAAACATCTCAATCATCTGTATATATATATATATATATATATATATAAAAGTAGATTACATCTAAACATGAACTACTACTGTAGGTACAGTACCACACAACAGCTCAATGCCTATTGCTCCTATATGAAGGAGACAAAAACATGCCTTCGCCTCTCGTTAACAGAAATAAACTGCTGGCATATTTGTTTGACATCAATATTGTCCAGGCTGTTCTTTTTTTCTTCTGATAAACACTAAAGATGATATTTTGTAGAATGCTGAAAACCTGTAATCATTGATTTACATAGTATTTGTTTTTCCTGCTACGGAAGTCAATGTTTTCAGCTTTTTTCCCCAATATCTTATTTTGTATTCAACAAAATAAAGAAAATCATTAAAGTTTGGAACCACTTAAGGAGTAAATAGTGAGTAAAGTTTTTTTTGGGGTGAACAATGGCTTTGACCCTAACTCTTCCCCTCTGACTGCACTAGGACCGGACAGCATTGCCACCTGATGAAATAGCGTGACAAAAAAGTGAAATGTCAGTTCAAAACTTTTGCCAAAAACACTAATGAATCACTTACATCCTCAGCCTATCACTCCTCATAATGCTAAATATTAGTATAATCAACATGTATAATACACGCACACATATTATATGTTATATATATAATCAACATTCAGATTGACCTCCTGTGAACTCGCCTCTTCACCTGAACTACAACATGGCTGATCTGCTTCTGTCCCCTAATTGAAAAACATTGAGGGATTCCTTATGAGCATGGACAGAGAATGCCTCAGCCTATTATTGGTAACAATGTTAAATCTCAGGACAACTACAGTGGCTTGCAAAAGTATTCGCCCCCCCCCCCGTGAACTTTTCCACATTTTGTCACATTACAGCCACAAACATGAATCAATTTTATTGGAATTCCACGTGAAAGACCAATACAAAGTGGTGTACACGCGAGAAGTGGAACGAAAATCATACATGATTTAAAACATTTTTTTTTTTACAAATAAATAACTGAAAAGTGGGGTATGTGTAATTATTCAGCCCCCTTGGGTCTGAGTGCAGTCAGTTGCCCATAGACATTGCCTGATGAGTGCTGATGACTAAATAGAGAGCACCTGTGTGTAATCTACACTCTCTCCATCGCTGTCTGATATACAGCACAGGTGTTTAGGTTCTGTTACCTGACAAAACAGGATAAACACATGGCATTTAAACAGCAATAATTTTATTTCACTTTTTCTGAGTCTTAGTGTGCAAACCTCGAATCAAATCATTAATGTTCGCCAAGTAAGTGAATGCATTTTAAAAACTATTTTTCTGAAGTGGATTGTCTATTGGTGTCAACAAAATTCTAGCCATATGGCAATATTAGTATATTAGTTTATCAATTTCTTTCACAATACTGATTTCTGACAAACAGTCATTAGATTAGGAGACTGACAGGGATCATATTTATACTTTTACATTTAGCTGTTTAATCTGCTGTTAGTTTTAAGTCCGTATTCACAGACTATATCCTGGCCTGCTGTAATGAATGTGAGTCCACTGCATTTGGCGCTGCTTGTGTCTGAACGCAGCCATAGTCTATCACATGATGGCAGGGAAAGGCACAGCCAATCAAAATGTTCATATTTGTTTTGGGGGCGGGAGGACTCAAGGAGAGAACGTGATTTATCCCTTTCTGCGTGTCTAGGTTAATGTTGACAGAACGATTAAAAAAAAAAAGTGGATTAAATTATTGGTGGGGACATTTCAATGGTCGGAGGATATTGGTGGGGACACATCCCCTCCGTCCACCCTAAATCTACGCCCCTGTATATATATAATTTAAAACTATTTATTCATTTGTCTTTTATTTACTTACTTACTAGCGAATGCTTTTTTAGGGCTCTAAAAACTACGGCAGTATGAGTGACAATGGAATAGGACGTTTGAGTTGCACCGGTCTCACACACACACACACACACACACACACAATAAATAAATATATATATAAAATTAAATTCTTAAAACATCGTGTTCACCCATGCACTGAAAAAAAGAACTTGTAAGATTTACTTGATAAAATCCTCATAACAATTTGGACACATAGATTTTAAGTAAATTTTATTGCTCCAATATTAAGGCTGAATCCCATTTCTACCCCTTCCCCCTACCCTTCCATTTGGCGCGTTCACGTGCAGGGGTAGTGGTGTCTCATTTCTCTTTTGGTTGGAGGTGTAGGGGGAGGGGGAAGGGCCAGATAGCCCTCCAAACGAAGATTTTTCAGGACCTCACTTCAAACGAAGGGCTAAGCGAAGTTTTCAACATGGCTGCTCACTCGAGCAAGCAGACCCATAAATGTTGTCATTTTTGCCATTAATAAAGTGTTTTATGACAAGTTTTCATTATATGTATATTACCTTTAGTCTTGTGTTTATGGTGATGTTCTGTAAAGAAACGTTTGCAAAAAAAAATCGCTAAAGTTTGCTAGCGGATAGCACATATTGCACAATATTACAAATATATATTTTTATGTCACATACACTTTACTGCATGCTACAAACAAATATGAAAGTTCAGTAGCACGGCAGTTTGCCGAGCATTTGATAACGCATTGTTTGTTTTGCTTACGGCCATATGTGTACATGTAAATGAACGGTGCTTACACTATTCTTACTTATTGCAACGTGACCACAGTTTTGTAATTTATATTCTGTATATGGACGGCTGAGGACACCCGAAGACTCATCCGTGTTCGTGGTGAAAATGAGCAACTTTTTTTAAAAATCGAAATACGGCGCAAAAAACCTTTGGGAGTGAGTAGTCTCTCTCTTATTGGAATGTGTGATAAACATCGGCGCATGTCCTCTGACGTAACATTAGGAACCAGCGACAACGTATGATGACGTATAACAGTGCTGTCCCATTTCTTAGGGGAAATATTTATACCCTTCCCCTTTCCACTTCGTTTCAAGGGACAAGGGGAAGAAAATAGAATTGTGATTCAGCCTAAGTAAAACTCACCCATAATTGTCAGGTAAAATTTACTTAATTAAATTAACAATAAAAGAAATCAAGTAAAAGTTACATAATTATATTTAATGCACAAATTAGATTTATTTAAAATAATCAAGTAAAGTTAATTCATTATTGTATCAGCAGGAACCTTAATTTTATGAAATTAATATCATTTTGTTTTGTGAGATTTTCCCTTAACTTGGTTTTATCAATTTATATTACTCCCTATAATAATGTAAACATTGCTAATTTATGATTTGGAAAGAAACTTAAGTAATTATTTCATCTATATCTTTCATAAATCACACAACTAAAATATAATTAAACAGTTTATTCACCAACATTACCAAATATTTGTGACGTTCACAGTCTAGATCCAAGTTGTCTTTTTAATAAAAGTGCATTCAGCTAAATTTTGCATCCATAGAAAAAACTGCACGGCACCAGGACCTGAAATACTTGTTTTAAACAAAATTGTGTAAAATAATAATAAATAAAATACAGCATTCATTTAGAAATAAAATACAGCAGAAAATACATTAAACAAACTGTAGAATAAACGTTAAAACTTAATAGCCCTCGGAAGCAGTGAAGTTGCAACATTCAAATCAGCACTCTGGACTAGTGCACTTAAAAGTATGCCATTGAAACCATAACGCATTAAAACATTAAGCTGAACATGTAAACACAACATGTAAAGACTTGTAGTCAAGCCAAATCAAATGTTTTAAGATAACTTCATCTTTAAAGCTTGCACTTTTGGTGATAGTTTAATCCCATCAAGTTCTAGAAGAACTTTCTGAAAATAGCTCAAATGTGTAGCGCAGTGCTCGGAGCTATTGCCACATTCTTGCAAAATTTCCTCTCCTTCAAGGATTATGGATACACCAACTGGTCCTTCCCCTTCAACAGCACAGACGACAAGGATTTTAAGAAGGTGCATACTGGCATCACTTCGTCTGTCCCCCTGCATAAAATGTACAAGAAAATAAATAATTTCTTTTGAGAAACAAAAAAAAAAAAAATCTGAATTGCTTCAACCTGTGCTGACTTCATTTCACAGAGGAAAAAATAAAAATAATTGATAATAAAAAATGACCATCACTTCATATACTTCAGATTGTTAAACTTGGGTTAAATTGCTTTAGCAATAATCTTGCATCACTAAAACATTGTAAAACATGGCATGAGATGGCTACACTCCATAGATTACTCTGCACCTTTACAGTGTCAGGAAATCCTATGATGAATGCTGAGTTTGTATTTAAAGGGTTAGTCCAAACATGAAAATTCATTCAATAATTACTCATATTTATATATTCATTTGCATTTATATGCTTCTGTCCAATACAACAAACACTATATTCAAGGTATTAATAAATTGTATAATTAATAAGAAAACAATGCTTTACCAGGCAATCATCAAAGAGATCCTCTTCAGATTCATGTCTCATCTTTACGCTTTGTTTCTGTAAAAATATTTACATTGTATCATTACATAATCTTTTATTCGTAAACTACATTTAGGCATTTCTTCATCTTTTGTAAGTTTGCCTTTATCCAAAGCAAATTACAAAAGAGGAAGGCATCAAGCATGTCAAGCAGTGCTACTAACACAAAGTTTCTGACACCGTTAGAAAAATACAAGATAGATCAGCGAGGGATTAAGGAAAAAGTGAGAAGCAAGAATCATGTGTGGAAAGATTAAGCATGCAGGGTCACAGGATGACTCGACTTATTTTTATTGTCTGCAATGCGATTTAGACAAATTAGAGCTGCTGTCAATACTGTATGAACATATGTACAGGTTCTTTACTCGTAACTCATTAATAAAGTTCGGCTTCAGAAAAAAAACGTTTATTGCTAGTGCTCTTTTACCATTTAATGCTTTAACACACACGACACAGTTTGTTCAGAAATGGCATCTAACTGGCGAGCCTTTGTCTGAACACGCCGTTTTCACGAGGTGTGGGGGGTAAGAAATACACATCTCGGTGTATTAATCCGCGTGCTCGGTTCGTTATTTATTTATTTATTTATTTATTTACCACAGGACCCCTGGGGGGCTCCGTAGGTTCAGGTTTTTACACGAAAACAGTGTTTTGTGAACATTTTGTACTTTATGATTTTTAAATATGACCGTTAGATACGTTGGTCAGGAAACTCCTGAAGTCAGATGCAGACACACTTTCAGTCACAAACTGCTGTGACAAAAATAGAGATAGATATTCAATTAAAATTCATGATACTTAATTTAGCAAATGAACAATATTTATACTTTGTTCCTCTCGCTTCACAACTCATGAGAACAGACCGAAACCAGAACCGAACCGCAGATTAAGGAAAAAGTGAGAAGCAAGAATCATGTGTGGAAAGATTAAGCATGCAGGGTCACAGGATGACTCGACTTATTTTTCTTGTCTGCAATGCGATTTAGACAAATTAGAGCTGCTGTCAATACTGTATGAACATACTGTATGTACAGGTTCTTTACAGTTGAAATTTAACTTGTAACTTATTAATAAAATTCGGATTCAGACAAAAACGTTTATTGCTAGTGCTCTTTTACCATTTAATGCTTTAACACACACGACTCAGTTTGTTCAGAAATGGCATCTAACTGGCGAGGCTTTGTCTGAACACGCTGTTTTCACGAGGTGTGGGGGGTAAGAAATACACATCTCGGTTTATTAATCCGCGCTCGGTTCGTTATTATTTTATTTATTTATTTATTTACCACAGGACCCATGGGGGCTCCGTAGGTTCAGGTTTTTACACGAAAACTGTGTTTTGTGAGTTTTTAATATCTCCACACTATTAAAAACTGAAATATTGCTAATTGTACGTCCTGAGATTAAGATGAACATTAATTGGGAGTCATGAAAGCGAGAATCACATCCAAAAAAGAAAGCTAAACTTACCTCAAACACGACAAACTCCAGCTCCAGCCACGCCGTGTTGTAACCTCCGTGATGATTCCCAACCGACTGATACACAGCGCGGGCACAGCGTCTCCAAACACGCATGTTTAATTTGCAGACATTTTCGGCTTCAGTAGACACACAATACTTCAGACTAAAACATGACTGCCCCCTACAGGTAATGAAGGGCATGTTCACAGCTTCCCGCACGCAGCCGCGGCAAGTCACGGGATCCCTTTTCTCGAAACGCGCGTTTTTAATGGCGACATCTGTAAGTCTCTATCAGAGGTGGAAAGTAACGAATTACATTTACTCGCGTTACTGTAATTGAGTAGCTTTTTTGTGTATTTCTACTTTTTAAAGTAGTTTTAAAAATCAGTAATTTTACTTTTACTTAAGTACGTTTTGTTTGAAGTATTGTAATTCGCTACATTTTAAATCATATTCGCTACTGAGTAAAAAATAAATGAATGAAAATTATAAAATAATAAAAGATATTATGCTTTATAAATGCCCCGTTGCGCTCGCGTGTGTGTATCATGTCCTGGTCGCGCGCCGCTCCAGACTCCACTCCAGGTTTTCTGACATCGGCAGCTACCTGACCTTCCACACGGTCGCTTCCGCCGAGTGACGTCATCGACTAGCGCGACCATGTATAAACCGGAGAGAGACGCGGGAAAGATGAAAGAGGTTGTGATTTTGGCGTTTTGATATTTGGTTGTGTATTCTGGTTTTGACTTTTTGCCTCCAACTGACTTTGATTATTGCTTTGTCCCTTTGGTTTGGTTGGTCTTTGTATATATTTGTAGATAATTTCATTGTTTTTGGTTTAGGGAGTCCGGGAAGGTACCTGTATTTTTGTGTGTGTGTGTGTTTTTTTTTGTTGTTTTTTTTGCAGGTAATCTAGCTACTAAATATAAATACCATTTTGTTTATTATTTTGGCCTGGGTCCAACCTGAATCTGATCCTCCTCCTGGTGTGTGTGTGTGTGTGTGTGTGTGTGTACAAACCTCATTATTTCATCAGTTAATGATTGGATCTAGTTCTTTCTGCCATATACCACCATTTCCATACAGTTATATATATTATAAATAGAACCCTGAACCATTCTTTTGCTGTATGACCCTAGACTGGGACGTAACACCATATTTAAGTGACCACTTTGATTTTCAAGCACAAGAAAGACAACAGCTTTATTATGCAAAGGTGTTCCTTCAGTTAAAAACAACTAGTTTGAGATTTACATCTGCTCATCTTTTTTGAACTACGAATGCCTCATCCCACCCCGCTGTTAAAAAAAAAAAAAAAAAGTAACTCGGTAACTTTTACTCTGAGTACATTTTTTAATGAGCTACTTTTTACTTTTACTTGAGTAGATTTTTATAATTGTAACTTTACTTGTACTTAAGTAAAATTTCACTGAAGTAACAGTACTTGTACTTGAGTACAAAATTTTATTACTCTTTCCACCTCTGGTCTCTATCTATAGGTCTTTTATATTAAAATATAAATTTTTCAAATATCAAAACTATTAAAGATGGAACAGTTTAAGTCTTTGTTTCCCCCAAAGTACTGTATCAGACATTTTGCAGTTCTATGTTCAGAATATACAGTAGACCTGACCAAACATCATTCTAAAACTGTTGCACTGTGACATCATCCCTCCTACAGCTCCCTCAACAGCTTGTTCAGGCTCCTCCAGTACTGTAGCTCCAAAAGTCCAGCCGTCAGCCGTCTGATCCCCCAATCCTCCACAGCGGGGCTCTGCTTAAAGACAACAGGAGAATTTAGTGAAGACAAAGATAAATAAACTTCACAGAACATATAGTTCTAATAAAAATAATATAAATGAATAAACCTATTTACCACAGAGTGTGTAAAATACTGTTTTGGGAATTCTGGAATGTAAATAAACTGCCTGTGCTAATGTTATCCAGTGAACAGTGTTAGTGTTAACCGCAGTCTGTCTGTATTATCGTCTGAATTAAATTAACCGAGAATTTACTTAATGCGCTTCTCATACAAATAAGTTAAGCGATATAACACTCGTATATGAGCATTAGTTTATCTCTGAAGCCAAACTATAACTTACTGAAGCCCCTCATATCCCTCCCCCCACACACACACACCTCCCCCCTCACCCCCCCCCCCCAAAACGCACACACACCTCCCCCCTCCTTCTCCACACACACACACACACACATCTCCCCCCTCCTCCTCCTTAACTGATAAACACTTCAGTGTTTTTATTCAGCTCTTTAACTAAGCGCTCGCGCTACCGCGGAAAGTCATGGCCAAAGTGTATAAAATATAAACCCGGTTATGAGCGTTACTAGCTCCTGTACAGCTACCCTCAGTCTGTGTCCCTCATGAACTGCATCACATTATATTACAGTCACAGAAATAACCTGCAGATTAACTCTTAACCAAAGAATAAATAACCGCTGAATTTATCCAGACAGCACGCGTTGAGATTCTCTCAGTATTTACAGAGAACACAAACACTCTTCATTGGGTAGTGCAGCTCTTGTAATAGGGACATTAATAGTATTGTCGAAGCTTGAGCATGTTTTTGAGTTAAAGTGGAGTGACACAGTGAGTGTGTGACACTCACAGTAAGCTGTAATATTAACTCCAGACTTGGTAAACTGATCATTAAGTTCTCTAAAGTCACATCTGACCGCTGCTGGTGCTGCCAGTGATATTTAAAACGGCCAATAAAAAACTAAACTGGGAAATAAACTGTGAACTACCCCAAACACATTTTATAAAATAAAACATCACTTACTGTGAATAGTCCGTTAAGCCACCATCTTCATCTCTGTAGTTTGGCAGCGTCAGTTCGGCGTGGGTGGAGGCGGGTTGTTAAAATCACGTGATTGCAACTCAGCGCAGCTGGCTTGTTTTAACGTGTTCTTGAGAACGAAGCGCCATCTAGTGGTGGCACCAGGTCAATGAATAAATAGGGCTTGAATGGGCGTGTTTACTGTGAAATCTTGACACGCCTTTCTGGCAGAAAAGGGAGGGGGAATTACGGCGTGCAAAGGGCATTCACACGACGTTTACGCGTCAGCCACATGGTAGCGGCTATTTGGCGTGGCTCCCACTGTACTATAAAGTTTTAAGGCTATAATAATCTGTGGTTCGGTTTCCTCTGGAAAACTGTTCATTTTCTGTAACAACGTGGGGTTTCACAAGGGGCAGATCAGCAAGGAAATGCACTGTGCTCTTGAGAAGGGGCCGATCTAAACAGGCGGATCCCCTTCACACTCACAGAGGGTTGCTACAGTGGTTACTCAATCGGAATCGTTATTACCGTCGTGCTCACCGCCGTTTAAAGGCAACAGCGGCCAAAATGAATCAGTTGCATTTCAAAGTCATTCGTAAAATGGCCGCCAGGTGGCGAAAAGTGACATTTTCATTCATCGCAGTAAATACAACAGTGACGGTAATTTCCACAACAAACATGAAAAATCTCAACCAGAGCTATTGATGTGTACTGTACAATAATGAGTAAAAAAAAAATTATAGTAGATTTATTAACTGAAATAAATGACCATTTTTTTCAAGAGAATTTTCAAGCCCCACTCGTCAAAAAAAATTATAACGAAATCGGCCAAGTTTACTATTTATTGAAATATAAATTTCTAAACCAATAAGATCAAATAACACCAAGTTATTATTATAACAGGCTTACTTCGTCACTTATCTAGAGCTTGCTTTCAAAGTCAAGTGGCTTATTAACGTGACTGGGGTGCATTGTCCCTACAGTGGGTGCACAGGCAGTATGCGACTTCTACCGTCGCAGCGTATGGCGTCAGCATTTGGGTTTGTGCGTTTGCTGGCTTTTACCACTGAGTGGCGCTATATAACTATAGACTGACGCCTCAGGCATCAGCTCGTTCTCTCCAGGCTTAATGAGGCGCAGGTCGTCCACAGCTGCACGTCGTTGCAGATAAAATAAAGTGAAACATTGTAAATAAACGAATTCATAATCACAGTAGTAACATTACAGTACAAATTTATAATTAAAATTAAATTCAGTTTTTTAGGATCGAATTTAAGCAACGTAAACGTTGTAAACTGTGTAATTATAGTAGAAAGGCTACACGTGTAGGGTCTTGTGTCATCTTAGAGCTTTCATAAGACTCATAAGACTCTACTTTTATTTAGGTGCACACACAATGACGAAAAAACTTTATGATTTTGTTAAATAAATAAAGTAAACGGGGTTCTGTATTGATTTTGGTGCGTCAGAAAATGAACCCAAACTCCGTGTATACTCGCCGCACAGACGTGAAAAATATATACTTATAGAAAGAGAAATATCTGCTTTAATAAAAACTAATGAAAAAAAAAATTAGATTATGTAATTCGTATGAGAAGTGAATTATAGGCGCGCTCACTGACGACGAGATGACATGATCAGCACAGCCGTAACCAAAGGAATCACTAACTTATCAATGAATTATTAAAATGGTCAGAGTGAGTTTCCTGGCTGTTTTAACAAATATTTGAAGTAGATAACAGTAGCCCACATTTATAAAAGCATTTTTATTTATATAAAACTATAAATAAAAAAAATAATGATAATCCGGCATTTATTATTAGGTGTGCCCGCTGCCAAAGTTCTTCAGTAACAAACCTATAAAACATGTACATCTGTATGAATAAATTGTTTAAATGTGATCAGTGATTTATGTAAATGACTCAGTTTAGATGTAAGTAAATGCTAGGGACTGACATCGGCGTGCGTTTCTCCCAGCGCCGCATAGCGCTTATTTAACACCATTAATATGTGTTTGCTGAAAGAGATATCTAATCTCTCATATCGGCGCGCACGTTCATCTGACTTTAGATCAAAACTCGGCAAAGTTATAAGACTCTACTTTTATTTAGGTGCACTCACAATGACGAAAAAACTTTATGATTTTGTTAAATAAATAAAGTAAACAGGGTTCTGTATTGATTTTGGTGAACTTGAGCGCGTCAGAAAATGAACCCAAACTCCGTGTATACTCGCCTCACAGACGTGAAAAATATATACTTATAGAAAGAGAAATATCTGCTTTAATATAAACTAATGAAAAAAAAATATTAGATTATGTAATTCGTATGAGAAGTGAATTATATGCGGGCTTATTTCAATGATGAAAAATAGATCAAGATGGGCATAAAATCAATGTTTGTTCAACATAAATTCAATCACTTATTTTACATTGAATCAACATTGAATCAACATTGAAGCAATTATAGTTTAGTCTTGCTTTATGAACAGCAAGATTCTATGACAGTAAATCATGTCCGTTTTGATTTATTTCTTTAAATCAGAGACCATGTAGGGCTGAAAAGCTTTTTTTTTTTTAAACAAAAAGTCAGTAACTCAACATCCTTCAGTTTACATGTAAACATATTTATTTATTTATGCTCCATACCCATTTAAACAGGAAGTAACATCACAATTACAATAAAACAACTATATAATAAAACACACTACAACTTACATACAAATTATTATAAACTGGATGACAACATGACTTTTTAGAAGAGAACTATTAGAAGAGATTGTTAATGTAACGGTTAACCCCTAGATGGCGCCAGAGCGCCATTTATATTTATGTTGGTTTTTGTGTTGTAGTTTGTTTTCAGTTTCATTTGGACTTCATTTCCCAGTTTGCCCCTCGGTCAGGTGCCGTAGAAGCTCACCTGAACCGAGGGAAATTAATGAGTTTAATTAGGTTTGTTTTGCTATAAATAGCCTGGCTGGACTCCAGTCAGGCGTCTGGCAACCGTTACAGAAAGTTTAGTTTGTGTTGGAGTGTTTTTGTTTATGTTTTGTGTAATTATAAAATAAAGGACTTTGTTAACCGTCAGCTTGCCTCTGCGATCATGCCTCGCAACCACGGCCGACACAGACACCGAAGCATAGTAGTGAAGCGTGACAGATTGCCAGACCTACCAAGAGGCATGGCGGAGGATCCCCTCCTGAAGTTTTTTGGGGGGGGCGCAGTGGCCATCTTGCCCGAGCTGGCGAACTGGCGGGACAGCGAGGAGGAGTACTACGGCTGGGACTATAACATCGGGCTGGTAGAGGACGAGGAGGAGATGTACCGCAGCTGCGAGTACAGATTGCTGGAGGAGCAGGAGCACCTGCGAGAGAGCAGCGAGGAGAGAGAGAGAGACACCACAAAGCTGGGAGGGCTGCAGGCTCGCCATTCGGCGGACGCCATTCAGGGGCGACGCGGCACGGGGTCACGTGGTTCCCCGCACTGGCCGGAAGAGAAGGGCGAGGAAGCCCAAGTACGGCGGTGACGAGGGGGAAAGAAAACCCCAGGCAGAGCAGCAGCAGAGAGAGGAGGAGCTCATGTGGTGGATTCCGGAGCCGGAACGGGTGAGTGAAATGCTGGAGCATGTAAAGGAGCTCCAGCAGATGATCCTCCACTTCCAGGAGAACCGCGAAGCGGGCTCGGAGCTTTCTCCTCTCTTGCCAACACTCAGCAGCGAGCTAGCGTGTCAGCAGCCGCTGCCCGACGCACCGCCACCTTCCAGCTTCGAGGACAGCGAGCCAGCGTGTCTACAGCTGCTGTCCGACGCACCCGTCTTACTGCCGCCTTTCGGCTTTGAGGACAGCGAGCCAGAGTGTCAGCAGCTGCTGTCCGACGCACCCGTTTCACCGCCGCCTTCCAGCTTCGAGGACAGCGAGCCAGCGTGTCTACAGCTGCTGTCCGACGCACCCGTTTTACCACCGCCTCCCGGCTTTGAGGACGACGTTGAGCCGTCGTTGAGCGCCGTGCACGCTCCAACGCTGCAGGAGAGCGCCGGGCACGCTCCAACGCTGCAGGAGAGCGCCGGGCACGCTCCAACGCTGCAGGAGAGCGCCGGGCACGCTCCAACGCTGCAGGAGAGCGCCGTGCACGCTCCAACGCTGCAGGAGAGCGCCGTGCACGCTCCAACGCTGCAGGCGAGCGCCGTGCACGCTCCAACGCCACCGCCCGGCTTCGAGGACAGCGAGCTAGCATGTCAGCAGCCGCCCACGCACATGTTCTGCCGCCGCCTCCCGGCTTTGAGGACGCTCCAGGGCCGTCGTCGAGCGCACTGCACGCTCCAGGGCCGTCGTCGAGCGCACTGCACGCTCCAGGGCCGTCGTCGAGCGCACTGCACGCTCCAGGGCCGTCGTCGAGCGCACTGCACGCTCCAGGGCCGTCGTCGAGCGCACTGCACGCTCCAGGGCCGTCGTCGAGCGCACTGCACGCTCCAGGGCCGTCGTCGAGCGCACTGCACGCTCCAGGGCCGTCGTCGAGCGCACTGCACGCTCCAACGCCCGCGTCGAGCGCACTGCACGCTCCCACGCCGTCTACGAGCGCACTGCACGCTCCAACGCCCGCGTCGAGCGCACTGCACGCTCCCACGCCGTCTACGAGCGCAGTGACCGCTCCCACGCCGTCTACGAGCGCAGTGACCGCTCCCACGCCGTCTACGAGCGCAGTGACCGCTCCCACGCCGTCTACGAGCGCAGTGACCGCTCCCACGCCGTCTACGAGCGCAGTGACCGCTCCCACGCCGTCGTCGAGCGCAGTGACCGCTCCCACGCCGTCGTCGAGCGCACTGCACGCTCCAACGCCCACGTCGAGCGCACTGCACGCTCCCACGCCGTCTTCGAGCGCAGTGACCGCTCCCACGCCGTCTACGAGCGCAGTGACCGCTCCCACGCCGTCTACGAGCGCAGTGACCGCTCCCACGCCGTCTACGAGCGCAGTGACCGCTCCCACGCCGTCTACGAGCGCAGTGACCGCTCCCACGCCGTCTACGAGCGCAGTGACCGCTCCCACGCCGTCGTCGAGCGCAGTGACCGCTCCCACGCCGTCGTCGAGCGCAGTGACCGCTCCAACGCCTGTGTCGAGCACCTCTCCAGCTCTGCAGCCGCCGAGCAATTCTCCAGCTCTGCCGCCGCCGAGCACTTCTCCAGCTCTGCCGCCGCCGAGCACTTCTCCAGCTCTGCCGCCGCCGAGCACGCTTCCAGCTCTGCAGCAGCCGAGCACTTCTCCAGCTCTGCAGCAGCCGAGCACTTCTCCAGCTCTGCAGCCGCCGAGCACTTCTCCAGCTCTGCAGCCGCCGAGCACTTCTCCAGCTCTGCAGCCGCCGAGCACTTCTCCAGCTCTGCCGCCGCCGAGCACGCTTCCAGCTCTGCAGCAGCCGAGCACTTCTCCAGCTCTGCAGCCGCCGAGCAATTCTCCAGCTCTGCCGCCGCCGAGCACTTCTCCAGCTCTGCCGCCGCCGAGCACGCTTCCAGCTCTGCAGCAGCCGAGCACTTCTCCAGCTCTGCCGCCGCCGAGCACTTCTCCAGCTCTGCCGCCGCCGAGCACGCTTCCAGCTCTGCAGCAGCCGAGCACTTCTCCAGCTCTGCAGCCGCCGAGCAATTCTCCAGCTCTGCCGCCGCCGAGCACTTCTCCAGCTCTGCCGCCGCCGAGCACGCTTCCAGCTCTGCCGCCGCCGAGCACGCTTCCAGGCCTCCAGCCCCGTCACCCAGCCTCCTGGATAGGAGGCTAGAGGTAGAACATTGGGTTGGGTGTCCGGGGCCTCCGGTGATGCTCCGGAGGAGCATTTTTGGGAGGGGGGGTAATGTAACGGTTAACCCCTAGATGGCGCCAGAGCGCCATTTATATTTATGTTGGTTTTTGTGTTGTAGTTTGTTTTCAGTTTCATTTGGACTTCATTTCCCAGTTTGCCCCTCGGTCAGGTGACGTAGAAGCTCACCTGAACCGAGGGAAATTAATGAGTTTAATTAGGTTTGTTTTGCTATAAATAGCCTGGCTGGACTCCAGTCAGGCGTCTGGCAACCGTTACAGAAAGTTTAGTTTGTGTTGGAGTGTTTTTGTTTATGTTTTGTGTAATTATAAAATAAAGGACTTTGTTAACCGTCAGCTTGCCTCTGCGATCATGCCTCGCAACCACGGCCGACACAGACACCGAAGCATAGTAGTGAAGCGTGACAGTTAATTCTGAATTCATAAAACAGAATCTAACTGCCAAGAGAAGAGACTGGGAAACCATAATATAAAAATGGCAGCCTGCCTCAGCAAAATTCAGTCAAATGCAAATAGAAAGAACCAAGTCAGAAACACAACAGATGACTGAAACATTATTCGTAAGTTGAAATGTATTTACTCAGCAAAACAGATAATAAGACATGAGTCTGAACTTATGGTTTTCCACCACGAGCAATTCCCCCAGCCGTTCTGGGGCATAACGAAGCCATTTCTGAACTGTTGAAGCAAAGAAACTCTGTGGCCTCCTTTTCTTCAGCTTTCAGCTGTTGTTGTTGCAGTGCATCTAAAGAATGAAAAACAAACAAAAGGTTAGAACTATACAATGCTCTAAAAACTTGGAGTGGTAGTTTGGAAATGTGACTTTTACAAATGTACATATATGCAACATATGTTTTGAAATGTCCTACAATCTTCCATAGATACAATGCACACATTAGATTTTTTTTTAATATATAGGTCCTTCTCAAAAAATTAGCATATTGTGATAAAGTTCATTATTTTCTGTAATGTACTGATAAACATTAGACTTTCATATATTTTAGATTCATTACACACAACTGAAGTAGTTCAAGCCTTTTATTGTTTTAATATTGATGATTGTGGCATACAGCTCATGAAAACCCAAAATCCCTATCTCAAAAAATTAGCATATTTCATCCGACCAATAAAAGAAAAGTGTTTTTAATACAAAAAAAGTCAACCTTCAAATAATTATGTTCAGTTATGCACTCAATACTTGGTCGGGAATCCTTTTGCAGATTCTTGTGTCTTGCGTCTCTCAACTTTCTCTTCACAAAATCCCACAGATTCTCTATGGGGTTCAGGTCAGGAGAGTTGGCAGGCCAATTGAGCACAGTAATACCATGGTCAGTAAACCATTTACCAGTGGTTTTGGCACTGTGAGCAGGTGCCAGGTCGTGCTGAAAAATTCAATCTTCATCTCCATAAAGCTTTTCAGCAGATGGAAGCATGAAGTACTCCAAAATCTTCTGATAGCTAGCTGCATTGACCCTGCCCTTGATAAAACACAGTGGACCAACACCAGCAGCTGACATGGCACCCCAGACCATCACTGACTGTGGGTACTTGACACTGGACTTCAGGCATTTTGGCATTTCCCTCTCCCCAGTCTTCCTCCAGACTCTGGCACCTTGATTTCCGAATGACATGCAAAATGTGCAACCTGTAGCCCATTTCCTGCACACGCCTGTACACGGTGGCTCTGGATGTTTCTACTCCAGACTCAGTCCACTGCTTCCGCAGGTCCCCCAAGGTCTGGAATCGGTCCTTCTCCACAATCTTCCTCAGGGCCCGGTCACCTCTTCTCGTTGTGCAGCGTTTTCTGCCACACTTTTTCCTTCCCACAGACTTCCCACTGAGTTGCCTTGATACAGCACTCTGGGAACAGCCTATTCGTTCAGAAATGTCTTTCTATGTCTTACCCTCTTGCTTGAGGGTGTCAATGATGGCCTTCTGTACAGCAGTCAGGTCGGGAGTCTTACCCATGATTGCGGTTTTGAGTAATGAACCAGGCTGGGAGTTTTTAAAAGCCTCAGGAATCTTTTGCAGGTGTTTAGAGTTAATTAGTTGATTCAGATGATTTTCATGATATGCTAATTTTTTGAGATGGGGATTTTGAGCTGTATGCCACAATCAATATTAAAACAATAAAAGGCTTGAACTACTTCAGTTGTGTGTAATGAATCTAAAATATATGAAAGTCTAATGTTTATCAGTACATTACAGAAAATAATGAACTTTATCACAATATGCAAATTTTTTGAGAAGGACCTGTATGTGTTGTTTCACAATCTGCAAATGTTGTCCTACAATGCACATATTCAATGCTATGAAAACAAATATACTTAATGTAACAATGTAGTCTGTTATGTGCAAAAAAAAAAAAAACCTGTAGGACTAAAAAAATTAATAAATAAAAAAAATCAATCCGTGGCGACGGTTTTGCAATTTGTCCCCCGCACTCACAAATACTTAAACTGTTCCCTCAGTTTAACAAATCGTGGCCACGGATTAACAAACTGTATGCACAAATTTCCAATCCGTACGCTCAGATACCGTACTGTTTGCATATTTATTCTTAACATGAAGACTTATTTTGGTGATTTTATTATAAGCTTTTTACCCAGAGTTAGATGCATGCTGCACTGTTAATGTTATTATTAAATAACGCCTATTATTACATTGCATTTAGTTTGAGAGCGAAGTAATGACAACATAAACTGTACATTATTTGTTTTGCATTGCTTTTTACCTTCTCCTCAAACTCACACTGCATGATTTTCAAAGTCATCGGATCACCGTTGTTTTCACACTGTACTATCTGTGGTAGCATTTAGTTGCTGCTGTGTTCACACTGCACAATGAATTGGCGACAGGAGATTACACACTGCATGACTTTACAATAGGATGAATCGCCAACAACTCTGTCTGGTGTGCAAGCTACAGCCAAACGCAGACAAGAAGTGATAAGGAAACAACCCAAGATCATGCTGACATTGTGGTCTATAATTCCTCCCCGAACAAACAATAATTAAAAAAAGATGACGTCCTTGTTTAAGATCCCATATGGTCAAAACTGAAATTTCATGGCTTTTTTTATGGTAACTGAGGTCTAGGGGCTATGTAACTACCATACAAGTTTCAAAACAGTCAATCCACAGTAGAATGCACACAGCCTGCATAAAGTAGCTCTGCCTTTTCACGAGCTGCTGTGACATCCAATCTACTCAGTCACCGCTTTCAGTCACCATCAACCACCATCCCACCCTTCTTTTGCCAAAACATCATGTCCATGCCATTGCTGAACAACAATAACATGAAAACAAGTCGAAAAAACGCTGTTCAGTCGATAGATGTCGAAACTACATCATTACACAGGCTTCCGAACAACATTAATATAAAAGACCAGTGGCACGTCAGCTTCAGCATCTTTCACACAGCCATTCCATTAAACTTTAAAAATTTACATTAAAAATTTTATTTAATTAATAGAAGTTAATTGATAAAGAAAATCTATTTATGACATTATTTTTGACAGCATTATGATTATTTATTAAAACTTCAGACAACAACAATTAGTGCCACGAGGTTATTTGCAACACTATATGTTCTACAAAATAGAGGACTACACACCTTACAGCGCAATATAATGTGGCTTTAGAAGAGGAAAGGTAGGATTAAGAAGTGAGCAAGTGATGAATTAGTATTATAGGTCACAAGCAGATACAGTGACAATAATGGGTGCCCTACCTTATGCAGTCTCCATTGATGGCTAATAAACATTGATACAAGTAGGCTATGGTTAAAGTGGTGAACTTATAAAGTCTTAAATGTTTTGTTTTCCCTTCTCAACGCATTATGCATTTACTCACCAATAATGGCTACCTTTTTAATTTGGTCAAGTCTCCATGTCGAAGGTGCCCAGCAGCAGATTCCGTACCATGGCAGTAGCAGAGGTGGCAAGGCGGGCTGCTCTCCACGCTTCTGCCTGGCAAAACACCCCCGAGCCCTTTATAACTTAAATCTGAAAAATTATTTCACATCACAATATTAATTTATTGGCAACTTTTAGAAACTTTTCATGTTTCATACTGATCCTCATGTTTAGCTTCCCAATAGTTAATAGGATTTTATGTATAAATGCAGATTAATGATAAAGATACATGCAGGGTAAAACTGCAACAGGAACAGTACAAAATAAAAACTGAAAAAAGACGGACATTCAGAGTAAAACAGTGCAAGATAAAAAAAAAAACTGTACAAAACATACATGCAGGGTAAGCATTGGTGGGAGCAATGTCCAAGCAGTGTAGAGAAATATTTCTGTACGACTTCATTGTTTTGTGCTGTGTAGTATAGTATTGTAATAGCTGATCAGAGTGATCAACTCCCCATGTGCTGGTTGTACGCAGTCACAGGACTTGGAAATATCCTACATAAGGCAGTATTTTAGCCACCTGGAACTAGCTTGTTTGTGCTAAATAACATTACCGATAGCAGTGTTATAAGCTAACCAAAATGGAGCCAAATACACATTAGCAACCATAATCTAAAGCTATCCAAAACAAGGTGAATATAAACATCTGTAAACTCCATAAGGCATTAGCTTAGCCACCGGGAAATATCATGTTTCTGCTACATGAGGCAGCATGTTAGCATGATTTACCTAAACTATATAAATGGCATTGAAAGCCAATGTGTCACACAAGCTGACAAGAGCTAGCTGTAGTGAGGAAAATATTTACTAATATTAGTTTAATATTATCAGAATAAGAGTTATATAAGACTTAATAACTTACCCAGTGTAGCATGGGTCTATTCTCTGTTCAAAATGCTCCCGTTCGTCGTCGGAGTCACACAGTCTTCTTCTGAGGTAAATGTAAACTTTCCAGAACATTCTGAAGAGTTTCCTCTGAGGTGTAAGCGCGTGCCATCTTCCAAAACGTGCAGAAAACTCACTGAATCGGAGAATTTTCAAGCCTGTCTCTCTGTGTTCGTTTTTCATGCCCGTGTCCGGGGGCGTGGTCTAGTATGTAAATTACCCGGACTGATTTCCGTGTGATTGGCGCGTGGGCGTGTCCTGCCTCGGGTCATTAGCATATAAGTGTGACAGAAATTCTGTGCCTCTCCTTGGTTTATGTGGATTACATAAACTGAGAATATTTGTTTTCAATGTGACTTGCATCATTTAAAAGTAGACACTTTAAGCTTTATATAGATATATTTCTCATTTCAGTTAATTTTAGTGACGTGTTTCAAAAAGATTTTCACGGAGACTGAGGTTTCATATATGTGCATATATCCTCATATACTGTATGTGGGCAATTAGGATTAGTTTTTTGAACTAAGTTTGTTAGTTCTTAGTTATTACCTTGATAATAGAAAATATGAGCTAGGCATCATGTATGACAGTTGCCAAAGTGAGATATGAGCTAAAATGACCAGATCTTGCCATAGGAGACATACCTTGTATGTACATATAGGGCTTATATGTGGATATAAAGAAGCAATACAGGAGACCTATATGGCCTGTATATGCACATATATGCACCTCAATGTTGCCTACATGTGGCATATATACGCATATATGCAGCATATATATTATCATATATATGCATATATACTGCATATAGGTTTCATATATGCGCATATATCCTCATATTTACATTTAGGCATTTGGCAGACGCTCTTATCCAGAGCGACTTACATTTTTATCTCATTATACATCTGAGCAGTTGAGGGTTAAAGGCCTTGCTCAAGGGCCCAACAGTGGCAACTTGGTGGTTGTGGGGTTTGAACCTGGGATCTTCCGAACCATAGTCCAATGCCTTAACCACTGAGCTACCCCTGGCCCCATATAGGTGCGGTTATATGCGCATATATACTGCATATAGGTTTCATATATGCGCATATATCCTCATATAGGTTCTTTCCATGTGGGGCACGCACACTGCTCTGGGTCAGACACAGACAACGGGAAACAGGAACTAAGCTCTCAAACAAATGCTTCCCAACAGAATACCGTAGGTCGCATTGCCAAAATTCTTTCACCGTGAGTGGCAGGAACTTCCAGACTACAACATATTGAATTCTCATGCCTGTAGACTGTATTATAATGACGTGGCGACAGTGTAAAAACACCCTCCGATGTTAAATGCGAGCCGAAAATTGAGTACTTTTGAACGGCAAACAGGAATTAAGCTCTCAAGTGAGTAAACTAGACAGCAAGGTAAATACACAAAACTTACCGTCAAATTATTTTTTTTCCTCAATAACTATATATATATTTTTTTTTTCTTTTCTTTTCTTTTTTTTTTAAGCACCATGGCAAATCACTCGTAGTCAATTTTTTAACCTGTTTTAAACACATAAACACATGCATACACATTTTTATAGAAATGCACTTAGTTAATTTAATTTGCCTTACATTGTTGAATGAGGATGGGTTCCAAAACCAAAAATCAACATTGATTCAATGTTTGTCTTTTCAACACAGAAAAGCATTGAATTATCAACATTGATTCAACATTATTTAGCATTGAAAAATCAACCTCAACCAAAATGATGATTCTGATAAAATTTCAACATTGAATCAATGTCACCTTGCTATCTGGGGTAAATGCTCCTGTAAATGTGTTTGCTGAAAGAGATATCTAATCTCTCATATCGGCGCGCGCTTTCATCTGACTTTAGATCAAAACTCGGCAAAGTTAAACAGCGCACACATTTAACGTACATTGACTAAAAGGTTTATTCACAACCACGTTTCAGCCATTCACACATGCATTGTGCTGTTGTTTGTACACACTTTCAGTTTTCCCCTTCTACTCTCCTCTTTCATCAAAAATGCTCCCGATATGAGCCGACACGAGCAGATTTGTTTCAGTCAGAATATTTATCAATCATAAAGAGAGGCGACATACTTGCTGATTAAACACTGCATTTTTTTTAAGTGAAAGCGCGCGATGTGAGCAGCTTTAATCACTGATAATTAAATCATTATTAAATGGTGGACATAAACAGCAAAAATAATAATATTACTCTTTTGATTATTATTATCATGTTCTTTTGCTGTTTGAGCGTCTATGGATTCCAAAATTGATATTTTTACCGTTTTTTTAATCACTGGAATGGAAGGGAAAGTTTCCTTATCATAACGTGCCTTGTATTGTTTTTAATCGCTCGATACACGACCCATCATTTTAATGCTATTTTACAAAGGGTAAATACACATGGAATAATTTTATTTGGTTTGTTTATTTATAAATAAAATCTAAAATTAAAACATTGTAGAGTAATTAAAAACAGTGTAGAGTGATTAATAACACTACATGTTATGGTAAGAAAAATCTCATTCCAGGGATTACAAACTGTAACAATGTCAATTTTAGAATTCAAAAGATTTTAAATTTACACAAATTTAAGAAGAGGCCTGAAGCAAGATCCAAGATCCTCCCCAGTTTGCTGAAACCATGAACAGTGGTGATTTTAGTTTCTCCGAGTGTATACTGTAGGTGAGAACAGCTATTCACACTTGAGGTGTATTATTTGCATTTGTATGTGTCTGACTTTGCAAAGCACACCTGTAAAACCTGTTTAAATGTAAATGCTCCTCGCTGCGCTGTTTGGGGGAGGGGCACGCTAATGACGATTTGGTCAGCTGTGTGAACGCTCGCCCGTTAGATGTTGCTACACGGCAAAAATATGTTAGTATATCATGACTGAAATACAGATACAGAAAGCAAAATGTCTGCTTTTATATAAATTAATGGGGGGGAAATCAGGTTATGTAATTTGTATAAAACGTGGATTACTACAGCGCATCCACTCACAGCCGAAACCAAAGACATCAACGTATCAATGAATTATTAAAATGGTCAGTCAGTTTCCCTGCTGTTTTCTTATCCCCACCCCCGTTAAAAAGGCGCACTGTATTCAGAGGCTCTGCCTATTCAGTAAAGAAAAACACTATTGTTATTATTTCAATTCATACTGTACAGCTGTGAGAATTGGGGCAGGGATATTATGCCAATATTAAATATTATATACGATATTAAATTTCAAGCCCTGGTCAACAGAATTCTGTGAAGGAAGGAAACAGACAGAGGCAGAGATTGGTACCCTTTGGAGTGAGTTGGGAGTTTGCAAGGCAGAGAAAGGATGCTCTTCGGAGTGAGTTGCAAGTTTGATGAGACGGCATAAATATTTAATACAGCAAATTAAATATTTTGGTTTATATTTTGGTTTATATTATATGGTTAATGTATTTTGGTTTATATTGCAAACGAATAACGAATCAAGAGCCTGTGATTATATTGCATAAATATTATTTTGTACAGACAAATATCAGAATTTTAAATTTTTTATTTTTTTTTTTTAAACAAATCTCTCAAAAATAGTAAGATGTATTTTGGTTTTATACTGCAAACGAAAAACGAATCCAGGGTCTTGTGTCATCTTATATTTTGTGTTCTTTAAATTTGTAGTAGATTTATTAAATTAAATAAATTACACTAAACGGGGTTCTGTATTGTTTTCGGTGAACTTGAGCGCGTCAGAAAATGAACCCAAACTCCGTGTATACTCGCCTCACAGACGTGAAAAATATATACTTATTGAAAGAGAAATATCTGCTTTAATATAAACTAATGAAAAAAAATTATTACATTATGAAGTAGATAACAGTAGCCCACATTTATAAAAGCATTTTTTATTTATATAAAACTATAAAAAAATAATCCGGCATTTATTATTAGGTGTGCCCGCTGCCACAGTTCTTCAGTAACAAACCTATAAAACATGTACATCTGTATGAATAAATTGTTTAAATGTGATCAGTAAATGCTCCTTGCTAGTGACTGACATCGGCGTGCTGAAAGATCTAATCTCTCATATCGGCGCGCGCGTTCATCTGGCTTAACGTTTCAGCCATTCACACATGCATTGTGCTGTTGTTTGAACACACTTTCAGTTTTCCCCTTCTACTCTCCTCTTTCATCAAAAATGAACAATCCGACAAGAGCAGATTTGTTTCAGTCAGAATATTTATCAATCATAAAGAGAGGCGACATATACTTGCTGATTAAACACTGCATTTTTAAAGTGAAAGCGTGCGATGTGAGCAGCTTTAATTATTGATAATTAAATCATTATTAAATGGTGGACATAAAAAGCTTTTATAAAAGGTTTTATACTGCAAACGAAAAACGAATCCAGAGCCTGTAATTATATTGCATAACTATTATTTTGCACAAATACTGTAAATCTCTGAATAAAACAATGATATTTTATTCACAAATGTAAGACAATATATTTTGGTTTAGTGCCAGACGAAGTGCGAGCAAATAATGTAATGAGAGGCCCCGATTATACTGCATACATCTTTTTTATTGATTTATTTTTTTATTATATATTCTGGAAGTTTGCTCTATTTGTTTTAGTTATTTCTATATTTAAATCTTGATGTCTTAAACTCTAACAACTGTAAGTATTGTCGAAATAAATTTTTTTAAAAAGCCCTAGTGCTGTTGTTTGTGCTGTTTTCTTTAATAATAACACTAAACAGATAAAAACAGAGAGTCTGTCTAAACAAAATAAAACCAATGTTTTCTAACTCATATTTTTTTAATATAAACATACAGTAAAACATCATTCAGTACAACTGAATCGCAGAAAAAAATCAGCAAAAATATTATTTAGTACAACGCAATCTTTGGATCCTTGATGAGACGGCATAAATATTTAATACAGCAAATTAAATATTTTGGTTTATATTTTGGTTTATATTATATGGTTAATGTATTTTGGGTTATATTGCAAACGAATAACGAATCAAGAGTCCGTGATTATATTGCATAAATATTATTTTGTACAGACAAATATCTGAAAAAAAACAGTTTTTTTTTACGACGAATCTCTCAAAAATAGTAAGATCTATTTTGGTTTTATACTGCAAACGAAAAATGAATCCAGAGCCTGTAATTATATTGCATAACTATTATTTTGCACAAATACTGTAAATCTCTGACTAAAACAATGATATCTTATTCACAAATGTAAGACAATATATTTTGGGTCAGTGCCAGACGAAGTGCGAGCAAATAATGTAATGAGAGGCCCCGATTATCCTGCATACATCTTTTTTATTGATTTATTTTTTTATTATATATTCTGGAAGTTTGCTCTATTTGTTGTAGTTATTTCTATATTTAAATCTTGATGTCTTAAACTCTAACAACTGTAAGTATTGTCGAAATAAAAATTTTTTTAAAGCCCTAGTGCTGTTGTTTGTGCTGTTTTCTTTAATAATAACACTAAACAGATAAAAACAGAGATAAAACCAATGTTTTCTAACTCATTTTTTTATATTTATAGTTTTTCATGTTTGTTGGATGTGTAAATTATCATAATTGTAGTATTACTTTGCTACAACATATTGTTTTGACTTTATTATGACTTAAGCTCTGAATATATTTAAAAACCGAGACGACGGAAAATGTCAATTTGCGCCACCTGGCGGTCATTTCACGAATTATTTTGAAATGCTCCTGGTTTATTTTGGCCGCTGCCGCTTTCCACGGCGGTGAGTGCGACGGTAATGAGCAGTCTGGTTGTCACACCACTGTATTTTACATTACATTCAGTTTGTAATTTACTTGCCATTGTACTTTTAAAATGTAACCTATACGTATCTACAGTATAAGCATATTTAACTACTTCAGCAGTGAATTAGAAACTTGGTCAGTCTGGCTTTTAGATAAAGTTCTTCAGAGCAAGCATTGTGTCAGAAGATTCTGAGGAATCTCTTCTCACCTTTCATTCAGGTGTGAATTTATCAAACTGTGTACGCTGTTGTTGGCAAATACTGTAGGGGGTTTAGATGAATGAAGAAGAGAGCGAATGTCTCTGTCTAAAATAGAAAAATATATATATAATATATAACATAAATGTCTTCTAAATAAAGTTTAATTTACAAAACCACTGGACTTACAAACTTACTTAAAAACACAAGACGTTTCAGTGTTCATCCAAACACCTTCATCAGTTGTTTGGTGCACAGGAAGTAACTCTGGCAAATGTAGACACAAAGGGGTCACATGATCTAAATCACATGACAGGTGTTAGTCCAATTGTGTGCCAGAGAAGATGGTGCTCCAGCAGCTTAAGCAGATTTCCCCTCCCCTGCCTATGAGGGGGAGTCAGTTGGCTTGTCTGCAAAGCGCCGGGGCAATGTTCTCAAAACAGCATTGTATGATGAGGACAAATGATGTCTCAGTCCCCCACCTCTGTTTAAAGAAAGTCGCTCTACTTTCACATAGATGGCCTCCTTAACGCCTCTCTCAAACCATCCATCCTCTCTGTCCAAAATGTGAACATCTTGATCCTTAAAACTGTGTTGCTCTTTTTGTAAATTGGTGAAGACAGCTGATACTTGTCCCGAAGAATTCCCCCTCCTATGTTGCGACATACGTTTACTAAGCATCTGTTTTGTCTCCCCAATATAGAGATCTTTGCCCTCCTCTGTGCATTTTACTGCATATACCAGGTTACACTTCTGATGTTTGGGGACCTGGTCCTTTGGGTGGACCAACATCTGTCTCAAGGTATTTTTTGGTTTAAAATACACCGGGATGTTGTGCTTAGAAAAAACCCTCCGGAATTTCTCTGACAATCCGGCCACATATGGAACAACAACGTGACTTCTTCTAGGTCTTTTACTCTTGGTGTTTCCTGGTCTTGGGTCATTTTGTTTGTTCTTTTGTGCTTTGGTGAAAGCCCATTTAGGGTAGTGACATTGTTTCAATGCTTTTTCTACATGTCTCTGTTCTTTATTCCTTGCCCCCTGGTTAGTGGGTATGGTCCCCGCTCTATGTTGTAACGTGCGGATTACTCCCAGTTTGTGCTCCAGAGGATGGTGAGAGTCAAACATCAGGTACTGGTCCGTGTGGGTGGGCTTTCGATAAACCTCTACTTGCAGGTCCCTTTCATTCCCTAGGTATATGCCACAGTCTAGGAATGGGAATTGATTTTCTCTCATCTCCTCTTTAGTGAACTTGATGTAATCATCCACAGAATTGATGTGATCAGATCTTCACCCATGTGTCATCCACATACCTAAACCAGTGAGTTGGATGGGTTCCATTGTAAGCCTCCATTGCCTTCCTCTCTACTTCCTCCATATAGAGGTTGGCCACAATGGGAGACACAGGGGAGCCCATAGCACAACCATGTTTCTGTCTATAAAAGACATCTTTATATTTAAAGTAGGTGGTATTCAAACATAACTCCAACAAAATACTCATCTGGTCCGGGTTGAGCTGTGTTCTCTCCCTTAACATGGGATCGTGACTCAAATGACTCCTGACTGTCTCAACTGCCAATACTATTGGCACACATGTGAACAGGGATTTAGATTTGGATGTGATTTAGATCATGTGACCCCTTTGTGTCTACATTTGCCAGAGTTACTTCCTGTGCACCAAACAACTGATGAAGGTGTTTGGATGAACACTGAAACGTTTTGTGTTTTTAAGTAAGTTTGTAAGTCCAGTGGATTTGTAAATTAAACTTTATTTAGAAGAAACTTCTACCTGGATGAATGAATCTCCACAGACATATAACATAAATGGTTAATGATAGCAATTAAATCAGACTTAATAGTTGGATTTGATACTTTTCTTTTTAATTACTGCCATTAATAAATTCTGATTTGAAGTACTTACAGAAGAGGCATGTAATAAATACATAAATAGGTTGTTTAAAGTCCTTCCAGTAGTGGTTAAAAATCAGGGTGGACACAGGAATGTAAATGAACACTGCATTTATGACCCCACAAATAAAAGCTTTGAGATGATAGTGTGGCGTGGGCGGGCCAGCGGCTGACGACCGTCATGCTTTGCGGGGTGTTTTCTCTGTCTCTACCATGAGAGAGAAGGGTGTTTAGGTTAGTGGCTTCGGCCAAGTTGGGTGCGTGTATGTGTGTGTGCTTGACCTGTGTATGTGTGCTTGTGCTGTGGTAATAAACTACTCCCCAGCCATTTGCATTGGGGAGCAAGTAAGCTCACTCGTACTCCAAGATCCCTGCTACCGTCGAAAAACGCTACAATATATTTGCTGTATGGTCTGTTTATTTGAATATATTCAGTAAATTTATGAATTACACTCAAAGTATCAAATCCACCTATGAAGTCTGATTTAATTGTTACAGTTAAACATTTTATATTTACTTATGTTAATTTTTCTATTTGTTTTGCTGGCGAAACCTCTCAATTCTGTGAATTCCCCCATCAGCGAAACTGGTTTGCTAACTTCACACCAATGAAAGGTGAGAAGGGGGATTACAGTAACGTTAGCGATTGTACTTTTAAAATGTAACCTATACATATCTACAGTATAAGCATATTTAACTACTTCAGCAGTGAATTAGAAACTTGGTCAGTCTGGCTTTTAGTTAAAGTCCTTCAGAGCAAGCATTGTATATATAATTGATATATACAGTATAAACTGCATATATAGAATGAAACCTGAGATAGTTACATATACGCACTGAATAACGCATAGATAGTATGCGTGATCCCTTGCGCCATCTGCTGAGAGAAATGAGAATCGCAGGTTGGAAAAGGCAGGAAATGTCACGCCGCCGCGTAGCTGTCAGCGATTTCACGTAAATAAGAGCAAAATAGCTTTATACTGGCTTTTACAGATGTGATTTAAAAATTTTAAGCATGCTGGGTGATTAAGCTCACAGATCTAGGAAAAGTCATGAAAGGAGGGTCCTGGATTTTGATCGAGTGTGAAGTTTTTTTTTTTTTTTCCCTCCGCTGCTCGGCGCTTCTAGTGTTAAAAGGAAGCTTAGAATTTCACTCAGTGCCGAAGTATCTTACGTGCGCGCCTCTCGTCTTGTCAGTCTGTGATTTTCTCTAGTGTCCTGTATCTGTGCTTTGACCTTGATTGTTTCTGGATTTCGGTTTCGTTTTTGCCCTCTGAATTTTCTCGTCTGGATTTGACTACGTGCATGACCTCGCCTGTTTATCGATTTCGAATTTGGATCATGCTTCTGTATTTCGTCTCTCTCGCTGCTGGATAACTGTTTCCGACCCTGCCTGTCTCTCCGACCTCGACTCACGCTGTTTCCCGCAACCTGTCACTGCTACTGTCACTGCTACTTCTTCAAAGTCTTCCCACTCCGTGACCGCTGAAATCCGACACGACACCACGTTAGGCTACGTTTTGACTCATTTGTATACCGACGGTGATTGGCTGTTTACCGAGGGCTCAGGGGAGGTGTGTGTGTGTGTTTGTGTGTGTGTCTGTGTGTGTGTGTGTGTGTGTGTCTATGTGTGTGTGTGCGCGCGTACTTCTTCTACTGTTATAAAAATTCTAAATATAAACAAACAAAATACAGCTTTTTTTTCAGAGGTAAACGGAAAAGTGAAGATGTTCAGTGTCACTATGCAGATGTTACACTCAGTGGAGTTACCAATATCTTTGGTTTAGTTCTCATTGAGTTGCCACACATCATTTCCACATTTCACTCGCTTTTATTACTCTTATGTGAGCATAAACAGTGAAACATTCCACAGGTTTATAATACACAGCGGCCAAGTGAACCACGTTCCCGTTGAACAAAACGAGGCATAATCGTGGTGTTTGCTTCAGTTATGACATAACATAGTTTATTATCTGCTGTGGTAGATCTGATTATTTATTCAAATTTAATATAGTTTTATCAATAATTTCACGGAAGCGAGTTCAGAACTACATCGCTGCTCCTGCTCCATCCGAGACGTTCAGAAGCTTCAAATAAAATGAACGAACTAATGGATTTTCTCAAAACGATATAAAATTAAGTAGAGCTTTCCTTTTTGTTATAGTACGAAGCCCCTAGATGGACAAAGGAGGAGAAAAAATGGCAGAAAAAAGTAATGCCAAAAACTTTGGGTTATAATGCAAAATATGACTTGTTTTTTTTCTTCTGCCATTTTTTTCTCTTCCTTTGTGCCCTTAAAGATTCTGTAGTAGGTTTTCTCAGTTGAATATGAAAAAGAAATACCGCTGATTATCAACGCGGGAATGAATGGCGCATTGTCCAAGTGCAAGTTTATCTTGGAGCTATTAGTTTCCAAATGGCGCAGTGGTAGAGTGTGCGCCCAGAGTAAAGGAGAGCGCTGGTTCAAAACCCGGTCGATGCTGTTTGATACATTTCACTGCGTGTTGTACTTGTATAACTATGCATGTGACAAATAAAGAATCTTGAACTATTTGCTTTGGGTGAAGGCGCCATCTAGCGATCATTGTGTGTCAGCAGCAGCTTCCCATTCAAAACAATAGGCGGTCAAACAACCGCTGAACCGCATTATAAGTAGGTGACAAACTTGATAAACTTACACTTGGAAGATAAACTTGCACTTGGACAATGCGCCATTCATTCCCAGCGTTGATAATCAGCGGTATTTTTTTTTTTCATATTCAACTGAGAAAACCTACCACAGAGTCTCTAAGGGGAGTCACTAAGTCTCTACTTAATTTTATAACGTTTTAAGAAAATTAATTAGTTTGTTCATACTATTTGAAGCTTCTGAACTTCTCAGATGTTTTTTTAGTGTGACAGTGCTTTAGATTAGTTCTGAAGTCGCTTCCGTGAAAATTATCGCTAAAACAATGTAATGACCCCTCCTGAAGATATAAAGCTTTATTATTGTGTTTGAATTAATCAGATCTACCACAGCAGATAATAAACTATGCTATGTCAAACTGAAGCAAACACCACGATTATGCCTCGTTTCGTTCGGTGCTGCTAGGCAACAGACCTATTCGGGAATGTGGAAGTGATGTGTGGCCACTCAGAACTAAACCAAAGATTTCGGTAACTACACGGGGTGTAACATCTGCATGGTGACACTAAACAGCTAGACAACTTCACTTTTCCGTTATGGTAACATAAGCACCTAAACATCGCTAAAACAATTTAATTACCCATCCTGAGGATATAAAGCTTTATTAATGTGTTTGAATAAATCAGATCTACCACAGCTGAACAACTTCACTTTTCCGTTATGGTAACATTAACACCTCGGATACATGTCGCTGCTGCTTATCGAAATGGTGGCTCCGTGGTGTTTCGCCTACCGTGTGGAAGACCCGGGTTCGATTCCAATCAGTGATCAACAACAAATTGGGTTTCTAAATTAAGCTGAAATTTAAATTATTGTTTATAATAAATATATAAATAATTTTTCAGGTTAATTTTTTTCACGCTCCAGCGATATGTAAAGACTGAATTTTTCATTCCCTTTTCAGCTAAAGTGAAGATCCGTTGTTCACTAGTTCCCTACAGCGCTACAGTTCGCTACTCTGTGCAGCTGTGTGTGTACAGAGAATTTGTGTACTGTATATGTGCGCATTTCATATGTAGCAGTTAGTAGTACAGTATGTTGCATGTAGGAGACACTTCCAATTACACAATATATTCTACTACTTGACCTGGTCCTTAATCCTCCTGAATGCTGATGTAAATGGTGGTCACAAAAGGACAAAAATTACTCCTGAAGAATATATAGAGAACATTGATCATGTTGGTCTAACATACGGATTTTGGTTCAAACAGAATGAATTAGAGTCCATGTATGATTCAATAATGAGAATGCCGCTTAAAGCGTTCTGTGTAAGAACTAGAGGTCAGGATGTGACTGAAAATATGCCATTGATGCAAGAGGATTTATTTGGGGCCAATGCCAACACTACTAGCACTTTCCACAAAAAAGGACTTCTCTTCTGCAAAAAAGTTTTGGAGAAAAATGGAACAAAACCCAGAATGCACCTGAGAACATGGAAGCCATTTATTGCTATTCTAAAAGGCATGGTTCTGCATTTACAAAAAGGCATGTCTGACCTGCCTGAGGCATACAGAGAGAATACCATTAAACTGCATCATGCCCTGGCATATTGTGTGGATTATAAAAGAATTGGACATGTGCTGTGCCTCAGGACCGCAGACTCCAGAGTCTTCTACCTCCAGGCTCAGAGTGATGTAGAGCAGAGATCATGGGTTGAGACTATTAACCACATTGCCGCTTGTTACTCTGTTCCTCCACTTTCTGCTGTTTCACACATTCTGATGGCGCTTTGCCCTCAGGTCCTACTTCCATTCCCCACCAACTTGTCTCTAGACCAGCAGCTCAAGTGCCACAAGGACCAGTTACAAAAGGTTTCAGGTCATCTGGCGTACTCTCTCACAATGCCTGTCAGGATTAATGCAATCGTTTTAGAGCACATGGAGCTTGAGTTCAAGCGCTACACAGCATATGTGAGAGCACTACAGGAGGTTGTTCCAGGAGATCTTTCTGGGAAAGTCTGCACCATCTCAGACCTTCATCAGAGTCTACCAAAAAGAGATGAAGAATCATTTCATTAATATACGAAGAGTTTACATAGGGACTTGTAAGCTGCATAGTTTACATTTTTGAGGTTTGACATTCTCAGGGCCAACAGCATTCTGATGAGTTGATTCCATAAGGGCCAGTTGGAGGGACACAACATCCTTGGCATATTCATGGCATTGTGGGATTTCCATCTTTGGAGCAATCATGCAGTCCTTGTGGCAAGTTGGCACGATGCCATTGACATCATCTGGGCCAGGCGGGTGAGGCCAGGGGCAAACAGCGTCCTCGGAGGAAAGGGGCAACACATGCAAAGTCCTCAGATCAAAGTAGAATGCTGGGAATTGTTTGTGTCCTGATCAAGTGTGTATGATCATGTATGTGTTTGTGTTCTAGTGTACGAGGGGGGGGTCTGTTTGAGCAAGATGATGACCAAGAGCATGTGGCTCATTCTTTTTGCTGGACTCATGCCATGTGCTCCCACTCCATCCTTGCACTGCTATCACCTGCCTCTGAAAGGACTGCCCCTTCTGCTGGCCTGTGGGCCACACACACACACACACACACACACACACACACACACACACACACACACACACACACACACACAAACAAGCAAATCTTTCCAAAATCCTTTCAGACACTCAACAACCATTTTCAGAAATGCCATCCAATGTGTTAAAGTTGAGCAAGTCGAGGCCGACTAAACAAGAAAACTCCCTGACATGACAATAGGACGAAATCTTGAGAGGAACCAGACAAGTCAACGTCTACAGGCTGACTACAAGTCAACCACTACAAGTGAAACCATCACCACCTACATCCCAGGCAGACCACATGAGGCAGACCACATCTTCAGCATCGAGCCAAAGGACTCTGAGGCAGGGCACCAGGATGTGTCGGACAGGTCCGGGGACAGAAGTGGTCAGCTGCTGGCAGCTCAGGAGTGCCATGTGTCGCTCGACAGAGACAGAGAGAGAAAGATAGTTAGGTATACTCACAGTCTCCTAATCGATAAGGTCAACATACCGTACCAGCCGAAAAATTCTTTATATTTTTACATTTTATAGTTCACAGCTTACATTTCATTTTGTACATTCTGTATATCCTGTGTAATTTAGATATTTATCATTTCATTTGTAAATTTTCAGCCTAAATGTTTTCCTTTTCTTTTATTTTTACTGTAAACTAATAAAAAAAAAGTTTGTAGAAACAGATAAAATGTTAAATCTAATAATAATCTGCTGATCTTTAATGTAATCAGTGATATTATTATTATTATTATTATTATTATTATTATTTGAGGTTGAAGTCCACGTACATGTCTGTGTCTTTCTGTACAGCAGAACTCTCCGCCTAACTTATTAATACAAAGAAATGACATTCTGTAAGGTTGAGTATCTTACGCCTTGTTTACACTAAGTTGTCCTTCTTTGGTGGTCAGACAAATACACTCCCTGTTCGGTAATCGGAGAGAGAATCACAGATGAGAAATGGAAAAAGTAGATCAGATAAAGATGAAGTTTTGTCTTAAAATGACTCTAGCGTGTTAAAATTCACTTATACCACTTCAGCGCTGTTATTTCAGACAAAGTGAAAAAATGAACTAATACCAGTAAAAATATTCACCTTATCTTTTCTAATTAATATCTGTTGGTGCAGGTGTTTGCTTACATTGAGACAGTAGCGCATTAGTAGATTATTTTAAAGTAGATTATTAAATCCCACACATAACTGTTTATAACATCACTTTTACTCAACATTTAGATTCACTGATGGTGCAGATTAAACTTCAGACAGAGACCTAAAGACTGCATGAGATTCAGTAAATTCTGTACAGGTTGTCATTGAGAACCGACTCGATTCACTTTAAAGAGTCACATTCCGATGTCTTAATATAGATGATTCACAGAACCGACTCACTGGTCAGGAGTCTATTCAGTTATTAACTGAGCGCGCATGCGCACGATAAAGCGGCACTACTGAGTGAAAATTAGCATAAACCCTGAGGTGAGTTATAAATCACTTTAAATCTCTCTCTCTGTGTGATTAAACATCATATTCCGCATGTGAATTGATTTAATGTCGATATTGTCTCACTAAGATGATCAGTTTGCTTAGTTTTAGTTACTTTTTGTCGATTTATTGAATAAAAATATTAAAGCTAATCTGTGTGGATGAGACAATTAGCACCTTCAATTAGCACACGTGCTAAAATTAATAAAATCTTTATTAATCCTCTTAATGTCTTTTTGTGTGTGTGAGGGTGTTGTATTAGTCTACTAAACAAATAAAATGGATTTTAACAGTAATTGTTTTTTTTAAAAAAAGGTTTAAAACTATTAGACTTGTAGTAAAATGTTTTTTCTCTCTGCAGTTTAAACCATTAGTACAATAACCACAACTAACTTTAATAATTTTTTTTATATTATATTTTATCTACAATAAGCCTTACTTTTCTAGTTAAGTTTTCATGAACTAATTATATGAATAAATTTTTAATTGCCAACTAAAAAAATAAAAGTACAATATCCAGTTTAAATCATTTATTTTTAAAAGTAAAATAATGGGCCTGAGAGGTGCATATGTAGCCCATCTCTAACCTTTTCCTCTTCCATGTGCGTTACACTGTTCTGGGGTCCGTTCTTCGTACGTCGCTTGACACATCCGAGATGAACTGACACATCTAAGATGAGATCATCGTGCTAATTACGGTCCGGCTAAGTTGGTTCTTCGAGCACATCTGTTGTTGATGAGTAGTATAGCTGGATTGAGTTGTCTAGGATTATTGCGCGTTCGTGCGTTGGTTTAAAAGACGATATGCATCGACAGTAGAAACACTGATCACAACCACTTTTGGTTGACGAAATGACAAAAGAGCGAGCTAAATTTTTTTGTAACACCTGTTATGCGCTCAAATGCTCCCCTGCCATGGATTTCCCCCCCTCCCCACCACACACACATAATCGCTATCAAATATTATATTAGAACATAATATGCGCATTCCTTGCGCATATGGTTTACAAATTACATGAGACAATAAAATAAGCAATATGAAAATAAATATGTTGTATATGGAAAAATAGAAATATTAATATTTTTTCAAAAACATGTATACTTTTGTTTATTTTATAATTAGTTTCGTCCAATTTTTCAGTATAAAAATATTTATTTTTATTATATATAAATATTTATTTGCACATTCATGACGAACCCCTGAAAAAAAATGTGTTACAAAATAAACATTATACAAGAATTTGTATTAATGGTCTTGACCAGTGGTTCCCAAACTGGGGGTCGCGACCCCTTTGGGGGTCGCGGAATAATTTCAAGGGGTCGCGAGAGGGATTAAAAAATATATTTTTTTGTGATTATAATACACACTTTTCAGTATTACAAGCAGGTCTGGACTGGGACCAAAAAACGGCCAGAGTATTCAGTTCAGAGCAACGGCCGGGGAGGGGGGTGTGGGTTGCGCGCGCGTTCAGAGCATGCGATGGAGGATGGGGGGGTTGCGCACGCGTTCAGAGCATGCGACGGAGGGTGGGGGGGTTGCGTCGGCCCACCGGGCATTGCCCGGTATGCCCTATGGTCAGTCCAGGCCTGATTACAAGTAAATACTATAAATAAATATTTTCTGATTTGTAAAGATATTACTGATTGAGTGAGTGTTTAAATTGAGTGTTATTAAAAAAAATTGCGACTCATCGATATGACATCACTGTGCAGCGACTGACTCACTAGTTATTTCTACAGCGCACACCTGCACGTGAAAACCGCAACTGCCGAGATGGATACATTTGTTATTCGCAAATCTAAAAATGTTAAGGAAATTGTTTGTCTGAGTCATCGGAACCATGTACATCGACCAAGCAAAAGAGCAAGACCCCGTCTGACCAAAGTAGGAAAATATGAGGAAGAATTCATAAAGTGCAGCCAGTATCAGTATTCAGTAAGTTGCGGTAGCAACCGAATACACGAGTTGTCCCGTGCAGCAATGGATGTACTGCTTCAATGTGGATCTACACATTTGTGTGACCAGTATTTTTCCGCTGTTACATATAAAAAAAATAAATACAGTTCACGTCATGATGTCGAAGATGATATGCGGGTAGCTGTATCCACCATCAGGCCACGAATGAAGCTTTTGTGCTGCCAAAAACAAGTACAGTACACCCTTTCCATTGAAAGGTAAGCCAAAATTATTTTGATGTATAGTAAATGTAGTCAAAATACTGTGAACAGCTTGTGTTTATTGCTTGTTTTTGATAGTGGGGGTCGCGAGATCTTGTCGATCTTCAATTAGGGGTCGCGGGCTTGAAAGTTTGGGAACCACTGGTCTTGACGGTTGTCTCGTGCCTAGGCTTCATTATAATAATAATATCATTTGATAATAATAAACCTAAACTGAAAAAAAATTGGAGTGATGTTTACTTAAAAAATACTAGGCAACTTTTTCCACTCAGAAAGTGCTTGTAATCTTTACTCAGGCTATTTCTAAGTAACATTTACTTACTAGAACCACTTATTTTTTATGTAAAATACATAAGTAAATTGCACTGGCAATACTCATCTATAGATTGTAACTTTCACTCAGATTACCATTGCATCCAATTACAAAACCCAAGTGAACATTGCTGATATTTCTTTGTGTTTCTTACTCATCTTTTCTTTATATTCTATGTAATTATTTATTATGAATGTACTAGTTAATATTAATCAAATTAAGTAAATATTTTTATTATTCAATTAAATATTAATTAAATATTTTCCAAAACAAATATTTGCAGCTTAAGGGACACTTTTATTTCACAGTTCAAATGGCATAGATAATACATAACATTATAATCACAAAAACATGGTCATAGAACTTCTTGCTCGCAAATTTCAAAACGGAGCATATATACATACATTAAGGGAGTTCAGAACTTTCAGAACAGTAAAGAATACATACATCAACTCTGTTGAACAGTTGCAATCACTACCTTTACAGACATTCTCAGAACATTCAGAACAGAAATAACTTGTATAAAACTAAGCAGCACTTGAAATCACTGTCAGAAAACAGACACAAAATGCAAACAAATTGACTGTGCTGGACAAAAGCACAAATAACACTGGCACACTCACGCGAAAAGTTTCTTGTGGAGAGACTGGACCTTTGGTGACATTTTAAGGATGTCAAGATCAAGAAACAGCTTCTGAAATACTTCAAACGTATATTTCAGTTTCAGTGGGTAACTTAAGTTGACGGCATAGATGACACCCATGAGCAGGAGGCAAGCGTTTGTCACACTTCCGCAGTTCTCCAGAATTTCTGTTCCCTCAATGATGACGGACACGTTCACGGGACCTTGGTTTTCCTGTGCCACATTGGGATGGATGACGATGATCATCATGTGATTACTGCAGTCCTCTTTCAGTGCTTCTTGGCTGACGTCCTGTGAAAACAAACAAACCACAATTAGAAATAATAATAGATTCCAAGTAAAAGAAAAGGTTAAGAGAAAAAAAAAGTGAAAATAAAAACAAAGAGGTATACTCAATTTAGTGTACTCAAATCAAACAATATTCATATGGCACTTTTCATATGTAAAGTTACAGAACGTGCTTCACAGAGGCTGACCCTGAGACAAAGAAAGTCACTTTTGGGGGCCATCCAGACTGAGAGGGGTCAATGCCCACGACCACAGGGAGTGCCGACACAGTGACCACCCTGACCCGGGCAGACAAGAAGTTCCACACAGAAGTGCAGAGCCCTCCAGCTACCCAGGCTAGAGCTGTCCATGGGACGGCACCGGTGTTGGTAGACCAGAACTACTTCCAGTGTGGAAGGTCCCCTTGGGGGAAACACTGGAGCTATTAAAATTAAAATAGGTTATAAATGTATAATCAAATTAAATACTCTTTTGCTCATAAAATAAAGTTAATAAGTGATCGTTAAATAGTCAGAAAAAAAGAGACAAAAGGCAAGTTAAAGTTTAAGGCAGATAAGATAAAGATTAAATATGATTTAAAAAATAAAGTGTAAGAGCATAAAGATTTAAGAAATCAGTTAAAAGCCTGATTAAAAATATTAATCTTGAGTCTTTTTTTAAAAAACATCACAAGTGTAGAGAATCTTTGACCTTCAAAATAATATTACAAGTGAAGACCAGATTATAAGGCTAGACAATCATTTTAATATAGTCATGATGATCATCAGATACCTGATAGTCTTTGATCAGCTCCTCTCCACTCACTCCAAGATACACAACTAAGCAACGGATGATAATGTCCCTTCTGCCATCAACATGATGCTATTAAACACAAAAAGAAAATGCATAACATAAGTAACATACATACATAACAGCACATACAGATGTAAACAGAAAGTTACCCATGGAGAATATAAGCCTGCAACTGCATTCTAACGTTGTGAAGTGTGCAACTTAACATGAATTTCTCAACGATGTGTGTTGAGAGAAGAGTCAATGTCTAGTGCATGTCATAATCTGTGGGTCCAGAAACTGTCTCTGCCCAGTGAGAGAAGTTTTCTGCCTCATCACTGGACATGCAAATGAATTTTTCGCAACATAACAGTACCTCCCATCACAAAATGAACCAGGCAAGGACAGGAATTCCCACACACGAGTAATATTTTGGGAAAATATTGTATTGGACACATGCTGCTGGCCCAAGTTTTTTTGGTTTCTGTGGTAGCACACCCCCACCTCCACAATGGCTGCATAGGTGCACTGGAACAATCCTAAAACGCATTAAACTTTCGTTTACAAAGACGTGAAACTCAGAGTGGTCAGGAGTGTTCACTGATATGTTCACACAAAAATCGCTGCAAAAGATACTTTCCAACAGGTTTTATCGTAGTTTTTGTCCAACTCCATTGACTTGTATTAGATGTGCTGTGATGTACGGTATTAGTCCGCCGCTATTCTATTCTATTATTTAAGCTGTCAGCGGAAGAATGTACGGGTGTGAGGCGTTTGGAAAAATAGGTACATAGTGTTACTTCCCAACAGGTTTTTTACCATTCGTATCTTTTGACACGGAGGCCACACATTTGTCCGCAACGAGTATGTACATAATTTTTTTCTCTCCAAAATTCACCTCATGGCAGCAGTGCAGCAATTATTTCAAACTGGACCATGGTCGTTTTATTCACAAATACACATACACAGTCATAAATTCCGTGTTGAAGTTCAGGCCCTGCATATTATATATTATTTTACTTTTTATCTAAGCTGTAAAGTGCTGTGGGAAATTCTGGACATACCTCATGCCAGCAAAGTTAGTTAGCAAGTTAGCTAGCTAGCAGGAAAATACACTATTTGCTAGCGCAGCAAGCGCCACTGCTTTCAGTGCGGAGAAACTGACTTAAGTAGGTGAGCAAACGGGTAAGTACAAAGTTTGTTTCGCTTAAAACTTACCTTCATGCTTCCAATTCACTTCTTCCTGTTTCCGTCAAGTCTGCCAACCCAACCATGGAAATGCGGACCATGGTACATGTCTGAGGAAAGACCGCTCAAATATGGGGAGGGGCTTTGACGTCACGCTCCGAATGCAGAGAAGGTTACCAGATTCACTAATGTCACTCCATTACATTTTACTTGGAAATATCAACTAATTAAGCCAATGAACTGGTTTAGTGAATATTACTGTGATTCAATTTACATACAAAACTGAGGACACATAATTACAAACAATCACCAAGTAATGCACTACACGAAAAACTGCTATTTTAAAGTAATAGCACTGAATAGGTATTTTTTTTGTAGAATTTATATAGATAATTGAAATAATAATTACAGGGCCAAAAAAACTTTTTTTTCAGTGTATGAATATATGTTCTAATATAATATTTGATAGCGATTATACAGTAGGTGGACAACCAGACTGCTCATTACCGTTGTGGAAACGCGGCAGCGGCCAAAATAAACGAGTAGCATTTCAAAATAATTCGTGAAATGACCGGCAGGTGGCGCAAATTGACATTTTCTGTCGTCTCGGTTTTTAAATATATTCAGTGCTTAAGTCATAATAAAGTCATAACAATATGTTGTAGCGAAGAAATACTACAATTATGATAATTTACACATCGAAGTACTGTGTCCAACAAACATGAAAAACTATAAATATAAAAAAATATGAGTTAGAAAACCATTGGTTTTATTTTGTTTAGACAGACTCTCTGTTTTGATCTGTTTAGTGTTATTATTAAAGAAAACAGCACAAACAACAGCACTAGGGCTTTTTAAAAAAAAAAAATTTCGACAATACTTAGTTGTTAGAGTTTAAGACATCAAGATTTAAATATAGAAATAACTGAAACAAAAAGAGCAAACTTCCAGAATAGATAATAAAAAAAAAATCAATAAAAAAGATGTATGCAGTATAATCGGGGCCTCTCATTACATTATTTGCTCGCACTTCGTCTTGCACTGAACCAAAATATATTGTCTTACATTTGTGAATAAAATAAAAAAATTTATTTGTGATTTATTTGTGCAAAATAATATTTATGCAATATAATTACAGGCTCTGGATTCGTTTTTCGTTTGCAGTATAAACCAAAATACATCTTACGATTTTTGAGAGATTTGTGGTAAAAAAAATCAGGTTTTTTTTCAGACATTTGTCTGTACTACAAAATATTTATGCAATATAATCACAGGCTCTTGATTCGTTATTCGCTTGCAATATAAACCAAAATACATTAACCATATAATATAAACCAGAATATAAACCAAAATATTTAATTTGTTGTATTAAATATTTATGCAGTCTCCTCAAGGATCCAGAGATTTCGTTGTACTAAATAATATTTTTGCTGTATAACCATCTTAATTCGTTAACCGTAGATTTTTTTTCTGCTGTACTGAATGATGTTTATGCAGTATAATCAAGCTCTCTTATTTCGTTATTTGTTCGCATTTGGCTTGCACTTGCTGCATTGCACACTACTGAGCATCCAAGCGTGGCAACGCATGCTTGGTTTAAGTTGGACATTGACGCACATATTGTAAATGAATGTGAATCATAGGGCATTATATTCCTGCCACAATTCTCACAGCTGCACAGTATGTATTGAAATAATAACAATAGTGTTTTTCTTTACTGAATAGAAATATAAATGCGCAACTGTTAAGCATTAGCCCGTACTTTCAGAATAAGAATCAGAATCAGAAAGAGTTTTATTGCCAAGTACGCTTGCACGTACAAGGAATTTGTTTTAGTGACGGAGCTTCCAGAACAAAAAATACAAATGACAAGACAAAAACAGCATGACGCAAAAAAAAAAAAAAATAAAAAAAAAAAAATAAAAAAAAAAAAAGAATTTTTTTTTAGATGGTTGACATCAAATGGAGTACGATGTGAGATACTTTTAAATAAGTTACATCAATATCTGAAGTCTGTGGTATTATACAGTATATTGCACAGTGGTGTTGTACACAATATTGCACATATATTTATTGACCGTTTGAATGATGTTTATCTGTTAAGGAGGTAGATTGCCTGGGGGAAAAAACTGTTCTTATGCCTGACTGTCCTGGTGTTCGGTGCTCTGTAGCGTCGACCCGATGGCAAAAGTTCAAAAAGAAGGTGGCTTGGGTGTGAGGGGTCCAAAGTGATATTCCGTGCCCTTTTCTTCACTCTGGATATATACAGTTCTTGCAGCGTGGGCAGGGGAGTGCCAATAATTCTTTCAGCAGTCCGAACCGTCCTTTGTAGTCTTCTGATGTCTGCTTTCGTAGCTGAGCCAAACCAGACAGTTATTGAAGTGCACAGGACGGATTCAATGACGGCTGAGTAGAACTGTGTGAGCAGCTCCTGTGGCAGGTTGAATTTCTTCAGCTGGCGAAGGAAATACAACCTCTGGTGGGCCTTTTTAACAATGGAGTCAATGTGAATGTCCCACTTCAGGTCCTGAGAGATGGTCGTGCCCAGGAACCGGAATGACTCCACTGCCGTCACAGTGCTGTTCATGATGGTGAGTGGGGGAAGTGCAGGTGGGTTTCTCCTGAAGTCTCCACTGTTTTGAGCGTGTTTAGCTCCAGGTTGTTGTGACTGCACCAGACAGCCAACTGCTTGACCTCCCTTCTGTATGCAGACTCGTCACCGTCCTGGATGAGGCCGATGATTGTAGTGTCATCTGCAAATTTCAGGAGCTTGACAGTGGGGTCTGTGGAGGTGCAGTCGTTGGTGTAGATGGAGAAGAGCAGTGGGGAGAGAACGCAACCCTGAGGGGCTCCAGTATTGGTGGTGTGACTGTTGGATATGAATTTTCCCAGTTTCACTAGCTGCTGCCTGTCTGTCAGAAAGCTGGTGATCCAGTGACAGATAGAGCTAGGAACAGAGAGCTGGTTTAATTTGGTCTGAAGCAGTGCTGGGATGATCGTATTAAAAGCTGATGAAAAGTCTATAATCAAGACCCTTGCATAAGCCCCTGGTTTGTCCAGATGTTGAAGGATGAAGTGCAGTCCCATATTAACTGCATCATCAACAGACCTGTTTGCTCTATAAGCAAACTGCAGGGGGTCCAGTAAGGGTCCTGTGATGTCCCTCAGATAGGCCAACACCAGTCTTTCAAATGACTTCATGACCACAGATGTTAGGGCAACTGGTCTGTAGTCATTAAGTCCTGTGATTTTAGTTTTTTTTGGAATGGGGATGATTGTGGAACGTTTAAAGCACAAAGGTACTCCACATTGTTCCAGTGATCTGTTGAAGATCTGTGTGAAAATGGGCGCCAGCTGGTCAGCACAGGATTTCAGACAGGCTGGTGTCACGCCGTCTGGGCCTGGAGCTTTCCTTCTCTTTTGTTTCAGAAAGATCTGGCGAACATCCTTTTCACAGACCTGGAGTGCAGGGGGGGAAGAGAGGGTGGTTGTCAGAGGTGATAATGGTGGTGTAGAAAGAGGGTTAGGACAGGAGTGTGGTGTGAGACTGGGAGTTTCAAATCTACAATAGAACTCATTCAGGTCATCAACCAGTTGTTGATTCCCTACAGAGTTGGGGGATGGCGTCTTGTAGTTAGTGATGGTTTTCAGGCCTTTCCACACTGAAGCAGGGTCGTTTGCCGAAAACTGGTTTTCCAGTTTTTTAGAGTAGCTCCTCTTAGCTGCTCTGATCGCCCTTGTTAGTGTGTTCCTGGCCTGGTTGTACAAGATCCTGTCCCCACTCCTGTAGGCATCCTCTTTGGCCTGACGAAGCTGTCTGAGCTTTGCTGTAAACCATGGTTTGTCATTGTTATATGTTAAAAGTGTCCTGGTAGGGATGCACATGTCCTCACAGAAACTGATGTAGGATGTTACAGAATCTGTGAGCTCGTCCAGATTGGTGGCAGCAGCTTCAAAAACACTCCAATCAGTGCAGTCAAAACAGGCCTGTAATTCCTGTTCTGCTTCACTGGTCCATCTCTTTACTGTCCTTACTACAGGCTTAGCAGATTTAAGTTTTTGCCTATAGGTTGGGAGAAGATGAACCAGGCAGTGGTCAGAAAGTCCTAAAGCTGCTCTGGGGACGGAGCGATATGCATCCTTTATTGTGGTGTAGCAGTGATCCAAAGTATTTTTGTCTCTGGTGGGGCATGTGATGTGCTGTTTGTATTTAGGCAGTTCACGTTTGAGGTTTGCTTTGTTAAAATCCCCAAGTATAATTATAAGAGAGTAATTATACTTGATAACACAAAAACACAAGCACTGCTGTATAACATCTAACGCGAATTTTATGGTCATTTGGTCATTTATGGTGTTCATTTTATTTATTTTATTTTTGTCTTTGATGTTAACTACACAAAGCAGTGTCTTCCCACCTGCATCTCCAGCATACTGTTTGATTGATGGACATGAGTCCGCATCTGTTACATTTTTGGTGACAACAGTTTTTCAGCACACGTTTTGACTGTGTAGTCGACCGCGCGCGCAACCTCTCGCAGGCGCAGAGGCAGAGCCTCTGAATACAGTGTGCCGTTTTAACGGGGGTGGGGATAAGAAAACAGCAGGGAAACTGACTGGCCATTTTAATAATTCATTGATACGTTGATGTCTTTGGTTCCGACTGTGAGTGGATGCGCTGTAGTAATCCATGTTTTATACAAATTACATAAGCTGATTTTCCCCCGATTAATTTATATAAAAGCAGACATTTCGCTTTCTGTATCTGTATTTCAGTCATGATATACAGTACTAACATATTCTTGCTGTGTAGTGTGCGCGCGCGCGCGCAACATCTCACGGGCGAGCCTCCACACAGCAGACCAAATCGTCATTAGCGCGTCCCTCCCCCAAACAGCGCAGCGAGGAGCATTTACATTTAAACAGGTTTTACAGGTGTGCTTTGCAAAGTCAGACACATGCAAATAATACACCTCCCCAAGTGTGAATAGCTGTTCTCACCTACAGTATACACTCGGAGAAACTAGAATCCCTGGAATGAGATTTTTCTTACCATAACATGTAGTGTTATTCACTCTACACTGTTTTTAATTACTTTTAATTTTAGATTTTATTTATAAATAAACAAACCAAATAAAATTATTCCATGTGTATTTACCCTTTGTAAAATAGCATAAAAAATGATGGGTCGTGTATCGAGCGATTAAAAACAATACAAGGCACGTTATGATGAGGGAACTTTCTATCTCTTCCATTCCAGTGATTAAAAAATGGTAAAAATGTCAATTTTGGAATCCACGGACGCTCAAACAGCAAAACAACATGATGATAATAATCTAAATAATATTATTCTTTTTGCTGTTTATGTCCACCATTTAATAATGATTTAATTATCAATAATTAAAGCTGCTCACATCGCGCGCTTTCACTTTAAAAAATACAGTGTTTAATCAGCAAGTATATGTCGCCTCTCTTTATGATTGATAAATCTTCTGACTGAAACAAATCTGCTCGTGTCGGCTCATATAGGGAGCATTTTTGATGAAAGAGGAGAGTAGAAGGGGAAAACTGAAAGTGTGTACAAACAACAGCACAATGCATGTGTGTGAATGGCTGAAACGTGGTTGTGAATAAACCTTTTAGTGAATGTAAAACGTTTGCGTGATCCCACGTGTGCGCTCTTTAACTTTGCCGAGTTTTGATCTAAAGTCAGATGAACGCGCGCGCCGATATGAGAGATTAGATATCTCTTTCAGCAAACACATATTATAGGTGTTAAATAAGCGCTGTCTATGCGGCGCTGGGAGAAACGCATGCCAATGTGAGCCGCTGTATTTCAGTCATGATATACTACTGTAACTCTACCTCTCACGGGCGATCCTCCACACAGCAGACCAAATCGTCATTAGTGCGTCCTTCCCCCAAACAGCGCAGCGAAAACACTTTATGTAAACTGAGTCGTTTACATAAATCACTGATCACATTTAAACTATTTATTCATACAGATGTACCTGTTTTACATGGAAAGTTACAGGTTTGTTACTGAATTTACTCAGATAAAGAGCCATACTGTATAAGCGGAGACACCTAAAAATAAATGCAGGATAATTTTTTATAGTCTAAATAAAAATGCTTTTATAAATGTGGGCTACTGTTATCTACTTCAAATATTTGTTAAAACAGCCAGGAAACTCACTCTGACCATTTTAATAATTCATTGATAAATTAGTGATTCCTTTCGTTTTGGCTGTGCTGATGGTGATCATGTCATCTCGTCGTCTCCGCAGCAGTGAGCATGCCTATAATTCACTTCTCATACGAATTACATAATCTAATAATTTTTTTTTCAATAGTTTATATTAAAGCAGATATTTCGCTTTCTATAAGTATATATTTTTCATGTCTGTGAGGCGAGTATACACGGAGTTTGGGTTCATTTTCTGACGTGCTCAAGTTCACCAAAATCAATACAGAACCCCGTTTACTTTATTTAACACAATCATAAAGTTTTTTTCGTCATTGTGAGTGCACCTAAATAAAAGTAGAGTCTTATAAAAGCTACAAATTTAAAGAACACAAGATATAAGATGACACAAGACCCTACAGGTGTAGCTTTTCTAATTACACATAATAAAAAGGCTGTGTTAACGTTTACGTTGCTTAAATTTGATACTAAAAAAAACTTAATTTAATTTTAATTATAAATTTGTACTGTAATGTTACTACTGTGATTATGAATTCGTTTAATTACAATGTTTCACTTTATTTTATCTGCAACAACGTGCAGCTGTGGACGACCTGCGCCTCATTAAGCCTGGAGAGAACGAACTGATGCCTGAGGCGTCAGTCTATAGTTATATAGCGCCACTCAGCGGTAAAAGCCAGCAAACACACTAACCCAAATGCTGACGCCGTAGGCCGTGACGGTAGAAGTCGCATACTGCTTGTGCACCCACTGTAGCTACACTAAAAGCTTTCCTATAGTTCAGGATGCTCTCTTTCCATGCTATTTGAAATACTAACAATTTTTGACACCATTTACGCTCTAATTTCTGAGCGGTCTGTTTTAAAGTGCGCGTGTGATCGTTATACCAGGGAGCGAGTTTCTTATCTCTAATAATTTTTCTTTTAGCTTGGAGCTACATTATCTAAGGTACAACGAAATGTCGACTCTAAATATTCAGTCGCCTGATCGAGTTCTGTGGGGTCAGACGGTGGCCTAATCGAAGTTGGTAACTCTGGGAGATTACTGATAAAACTATGTGTGGTAGTTGATGTGAATGTAGGTTTAATACTGTAGCGCGGTGCTGTGCGTACATTATCACTGTGACACACTTGAATGGAGACAAGATAGTGATCTGAGAATTTCAGACAGTGGAATTGTGAATACATTTCTTATACTTAATCCGAAAAATATTAAGTCTAAAGTGTGACCTGCTTTATCAGTGGGTCCTACTACACACTGATTTACGCCTACGGAGTCCAGTATGGACATAAATGCTGTTCTCAGAGGGTCTTCTGTATTCTCAAAATGAATGTTAAAATCTCCGGCAATTAACGCTTTCTCTACAGAAACGATTAGGTTTGAGATGAAATCTGCAAATTCACTAAGAATAAATAAACTGCCTGTGCTAATGTTAACCATTGAACTTTGTTAGTGTTAACCACGGTCTGTCTGTATTATCGTCTGAATTAAATTAACCGAGAATTTACTTAATGCGCTTCTCATACAAATAAGTTAAGTGATATAACACTCGTATATGAGCATTAGTTCATCCCTGAAGCCAAACTATAACTTACTGAAGCCCCTCATACCTCCCCCCCCCCCACACACACACACCTCCCCCTCCTCCTCCTTAACTGATAAACACTTCAGTGTTTTTATCCAGCTCGTTAACTAAGCGCTTGCGCTACCGCGGAAAGTCCCGGCCAAAGTGTATAAAATATAAACCGGGTTATGAGCGTTACTAGCTCCTGTACAGCTACCCTCAGTCTGTGTGCCTCATGAACTGCATAACGTTATATTCCCGTCACAGAAATAACCTGCAGATTAACTCTTAACCAAAGAATAAATAAACTGTGAATTTATCCAGACAACACGCGGTGAGATTCTCTCAGTATTTACAGAGAGCACAAACACTCTTCAGCGGGTAGTGCAGCTCTTGTAATAGGGACATTAATAGTATTGTCGAAGCTTGAGCATCTTTTTGAGTTAAAGTGGAGTGACATTGTGAGTGTGTGACACTGACAGTAACCTGTAATATTAACTCCAGACTTGGTAAACAGATCATTAAGTTCTCTAAAGTCACATCTGACCGCTGCTGGTGCTGCCAGTGATATTTAAAACGGCCAATAAAAAAAATAAACTGGAAAATAAACTGTAAACTACCCCAAACACATTTTATAAAATAAAATCACTTACCACGAATAGTCCGTTAAGCCGCCATCTTCGTCTCTGTAGTTTGGTATTAAGTTTTTTTTTTTTTTTTTTTTTTTTATGTACGCTTATGACTTGTTTTTGGTTCATGGTTACATACATTTACAAGCAAGACTTCCGCTGTTTAGTTCTCCCATTTCTGGCAATCCGTGACTAAAAATTAAAATGTCTACCAATCGCGTTTATTTACAGCCTTTTTTCCCCTTTTTTATTGTTAATAAAATACATAAATGTGGAATATTCTCAGCAAAAGTATCCACTATCCATATGTTATTAAATTAATAAATAGAAAAGGGTTGTTAAACATTTATAAATACAAACATTTATGACACATGAATGAATTTCACTGTTATTTATTTATACTGTTCACAGTTATTTCTGATAGAGGAGAAAGCAGGTATTTATACATCTCTCTGTGGTCAAGAATTAATTCTCCCTCCCAATCTAATAATGGCACGTGAAACAGCAGTCTGGGTCCTCTGTGCCATCATAAAATCCTCTGAGGCAAACACGTTTCCCATTTCCGTAATAACCGAAGCAGGTCGTAAATAACATTTTACACATTTTGCATTCTTTAATTTCAAAAGGCACTCGTAATTCAGCCCTTGATGTTTCACTCCATTTTTCCCAGTTCACAACACCTGTAGTCAAAAACACACACAAAGCAGAACTCATCTAGGATTGTTAGCCATGATACAGCTTTAAAAATACAATAAGCAAAATTACATTAAAAAAAGGACAGATGCTTACTGTCAAACCATGCATAGTGTGCCTTCTGTCTGAACTGGGTCCTGTTCATAATTGCACTAAAGCAACTGCAAGTAAGCGAAAGATTCATGTAGGCAGCATCTCCATCCTGTAGCACTACTTCCAAGATCTCCATGGGTAACTGGAAAGTTTATGGAATAGTTTTAACCCTTCATTTGCTTAAATGAAACAGGACAGTATTACAGCTCTTAAGAGACTTACAGTACATCCAAACGTTGCAACTCAGGAGTCATGATTGCCTTTTGTGCCTAATAAGGATAGCAGAGAAGACATGTAATTCTACATATGTTAAGAAAATATGACAAAAAATCATATTAAGTGTAATTAAATTACATTATTTTCAATAAATAAATAAATAACAGTGAAATTCATTAATGTGTCATTCATTCATGTGTCATAAATGTTTGTATTTATAAATGTTTAACAACCCTTTTCTATTTATTAATTTAATAACATAAGGATAGTGGATACTTTTGCTGTGAATATTCCACATTTATGTATTTTATTAATAATATAAAAAAAAGCTGTAAATAAACTCGATTGGTTGACATTTAAATTTTTAGTCACGGATTGCCAGAAATGTGAGAACTAAACAGCGGAAGTCTTGCTTGTAAATGTATGTAACCTTCATCCACAAACCAGTCATAAGCGTACATTTAAAAAAAAAAAAAAAAAACTTTACTGAGATTTTTACGCATTTGAAAGCTGAATAAATAAGCATTTCAGCGTTTGTATAAAATGTATAATTCCTAAGTACTGTTTCCAATGGCATTTTCTGTTTATCGTGGCAGCGACTTCAATCCATTTCACTAACCAATGAGAGGAGTTGTGGGAGGAACGTTGCACGACGTCATTAATTTACTTACAACCAATGAGAAACCATGTGGGCGTGGGCGACACGTGCAGCCCCGCCCCAGATTCAGCCCCGCCCCGATCTGCAGGCTGCAGACAGGGGCTTCTCGCAGCTGGCTTGTTTTAATGTTCTTGAGAATGAAGCGCCATCTAGTGGTGGCACCAGGTAAATGAATAAATAGGGCTTAAATGGGCGTGTTTACTGTGAAATCTTGACACGCCTTTCTGGCAGAAAAGGGAGGCGGGATTACGGCGTGCATAGGGCAGTCACACGTCGTTTGCACGGTCGCGGCTATTTGGCGTGGCTCCCACTGTAAAAGCATTCATAAAAAAAATAATCGTCATAAAACAAAAGTGAGATCGTTTTGGTGAAATTTTCACTACCAACTGTTACACATACTTTTAAACAATGACACTTTTTTTCATAAATCAATGAGTTTCACAATAAATAACTGAGCTGATGTTAAAGAAAGTTAATCAACTCGTCATTTAAGGAATTAATCCCAGCTAGACAAAGTCATCATGAAACAAAGTCCTGTATGTTACCTCGAGCTTGGGCCAAACACACACACCTGAGGAAACACCATGTTCAGTCAGTAGTCTTTGTGATGCGTGTACAGACAGATAAAAACATCTTGATTTGTTCAATTACTCATCTTGTGTCCCCACAAATTATTTTTTTGCAGAATAAATAATCTAGAAATTATCTAAAATAGGAGGTTTTTTTAAAAAACACATTTCAGGAGTTATATATATTTTGAATCACAAAAAAGATCACTTTCTGGCACTTGGTGACGAACCCTATTTTAAACAGTGTCTTGAGACTTGAGAGAATTTGGACCGAAAGCCGACTCTGCAGTGTCTGAACCCCTCATTAGTGATGAAGTTCAATTGATTTGGGTCTGATGGGAGACATTATGTTCAACGTCAAACTGGGGAAGACGTCAGTGGAGGGGAAATGTCATGTTTTGGGGGGTGTTTTCTACACCTGGGCGTGGGCCTCTTATACAGCGACATGGCAGAGTGAGTGCAAAAAAAAAAAAACGGTAAAGTGGTTCCTCAAAGCTCTAAAAAAAAAAATAGTGAAATGTCCGGCCCAGAGTTCTGATCTAAACCTTATAGAAAACTTTTTGGAGACCCTGTTATGGCCAAGATTAGACCAGATTAGGAGTGGACCAGAGTCACACCAGGGCACCAGAGTGAGGGATGAGTGACGTCCTGCGGCTGCAGATCTGCTGAAGACGTTCAAAACAAAGGGCCTGTACAACTTCATACTAACTGGTGTAACCTTCAGAGATTTCAATCTTTCTCTATGATACACATTGCTGTTTTTTAATTTTATGTATTTATTTATTTTTAATACTGTTTATTATTATTAAGGATGATGTCGTACGTTTTGTGAGTGCAGGATGTGTGACGTGGAGTTGGTGAAGCGGATGCTGCGCGCCGTGCTGCAGAGCAGTAAGAGCGGCGTGCTGCTGTCGCGGGTGCAGGCGGATTACCGCGCTCTGACCGGAGACTTCATCCCGTTCTCACAGCTCGGCTACAGGAGCCTGGAGAACTTCCTCAGGAGCGTTCCTGATGTGGTGCAGTTACTGCATTCACATGCTGGAGAGGTGAGAGGGACACGCTGTAGATGAATCGCAATGCTTATGTGTGTGTGCTGATTCACACCTAGCGCCACGCTGACTCCATTTTTAAAAAACTATAAAATGTTTAGTTTATTATAGAGATGAAACAGTTAAGGTGATAAAACAGTGCAGTTTCTATACGCTCCAGCAGGTGGCGCACTCTGAACTGTTTTATACAGTGTTTAAATACATTTGAATTAGAAATTATAGTTTAATTTGAATAAAAATTTGTTAAATTTTTTTTATTTGGTTTGTACTTGTTTGGCTCAGTGGTAGGTGTTTCGCCTGCCATGCGGAAGGCCCGGGTTCGATTCCAGCCAGTGCCCAAACCCCAGCCACTGGATGCAGTGCCGGTCCCAAGCCCGGATAAAATGGGAGGGTTGCGTCAGGAAGGGCATCCGGCGTAAAACCTGTGCCAAGTTGTAGTGCGGACTGGATATTCCGCTGTGGCGACCCCTTGTCGGGAGCAGCCGAAAGACCAACAACAACAACTTGTTTTTTGAGTCAGAAAACTTGAAAGGGTTACATTTAGGTACTTGTAAAAAAAAAAAAAATTAAGGTTTAAAATTGTAGCAAAATGGGATGTAAATGTAAAATCAGACTGCGATACTTATAGAATCACAATTGCATAATTGATAGTGTGGTGATGTTGTATTGAGAGGTGACTGTTGATCCTCTTCATTAATGGAGACACTACTAGAGCTGCATGATTCTTCACATAATGTAAATCAGGATTTTTCTCCATCGGAACTGAGATCACCATTCTCTCACATGATTTTCTTTCTTTTTTTTTTTTTTTTTCTTTCCCCATTTTTTTTCCCCCTTCCAACAAAAACATTAATTGCACTTATGAAGAAAAAAATGTCATGTATGTGAGCTGAGTCTCCTGTATAAATACTGTATCAGGTGTTAATCCTTTTCAAATATGAGACTATATTTTTTCCTTTTAACTGGATTATTTAAACTCCTGACGTTCCATAATACACAATTTACGTTTAAGCATTTCACTGCACATCGTACTGTGTTTGACAGTTTAATTTAAGAAGCTAGTTATTTAATTTGGGGTCCTGAGAAATGAGAGAAAGTGAGTCTCCACTGCACATACAATAATATTCTGCCATCTTTACATAATGTAAAAGGGAAATTTTGTTGTGCAAAGGCTGGGCAAAACATTTAAAATCTACAAAAACAACAAAAGGAAAGAGTCTTACAACTACGTCTATGCTATTGATCTTGTAGCTAATGCTAACGAGCCATATATATACTGTATCTATAAAGCTTGCCAAAAACTGTACCTTCGGTAGTGAATGATCAACATATAAGTCACACATCAGTGCACATGTCCAAGTGCACAGTATCAGAGAATAACTAGGTTAACTAATACGGTAATAATCTGCACAGAATTTTATAGGAACAGTCAATTATTATAAAGTGTAATCTAGTTTTTTATGGGATGATGTGCTACTATGTTTGTCGTTAATTAAATAAAGTTCCAGAGTAGGGCTGCACGATATATCGAAAAGATATCGTTATCGCGATAATGGCATGCGCGATAACCATATCGCAAAGAGTTGTGATAAATACTTTATTTGCCAAGCATTTGTGTGTCCAAATTTGACCAATCAGATGGGCCCTTACTATGTTTATACCCGCTTATATCATTTATTTTTATATATATATATATATATATATATATATATATATATATATATAATTTATATTTTTATACTTCATTCTGTCGCGAACTAACCCGGGATGATCAGAAGACTTAGCTATTAGCCGTTAGCCCGACTTAGCGATTAGCCGTTAGCCCTTTGTAGTGTGGATGGTAAACCCAAACGCGGAAGCAAGCGAGTAGGCAGGATAACCACGCGAATTAGTCTAAGGACTCTCACAGAAGGGGAGCAAGGGAAAAACACACATTTAACCCGCGTCCTATAAACACACACTCGAATCAGAAAGTAATCAATCTGAACCGACATGGCGAACTCAGTGACTAAGCTGTATGCAATGCTTTGTTTACTCCTCTTATATTTCCGGGTTCGCGCCCGCATTACTTCCGGGTCCTAGTGCCAGTCGCGGAGCGAGTGTGTGCGTGCGTGCGTGTGTGCGTGCGTGCGTTTGTGTGTGCGTGCGTGCGTGTGTGACAAATAGTATTTTTTAAATGAAATTTTTGTTTAATCATTTTTATTTAAACAAAACAGGCAAGCCAAAGAGAATATTTTGTTTAAAAGATGCTCTTGTTTTAAGACACTATTGATGAGTGTATGGTTACATGTAAATAAAAAGTCATGTTGGCAGGTTTATAGTAACAGCAAACCAGAAGTCAGAATATCTGCTGAGGGGTTTAAGTCATTCATAGTGTTTTGAAGTCTAAATATTTGCAACTTCCTTGACATATAGTTTCTTTTTAGCCTGAATTAGATTTAACACTAGAAGCGCCGCGCCAGTGTCACCTACTTATAACGCGGTTCAGCGGTCGTTTGACCACCTATTGTTTTGAATGGGAAGCTGTTGCTGACACACAATGATCGCTAGATGGCGCCTTCACCCAAAGCAAATAGTTTAGCTCCAATTCAATTCAATTCAGTTTTATTTGTATAGCGCTTTTAACAATTGACATTGTCTCAAAACAGCTTTACACAATCAAAAGAATTATTTAAGTTTGTATGGAAGCTCCAAGATAAACTTGCACTTGGACAATGCGCCATTCATTCCCACGTTGATAATCAGCTGTATTTTTTTTTCATATTCAACTGAGAAAACCTACTACAGAATCTTTAAGGGGACAAAGGAAGAGAAAAAAATGGCAGAAGAAAAAAAAACAAGTCATATTTTGCATTATAACCCAAAGTTTTTGGCATTACTTTTTTCTGCCGTTTTTTTTCTCCTCCTTTGTTCATCTAGAGGCTTCGTACTATAACAAAAAGGAAAGCTCTACTTAATTTTATATCGTTTTGAGAAAATCCATTAGTTCGTTCATTTTATTTGAAGCTTCTGAACGTCTCGGAAGGAGCAGGAGCAGCGATTTAGTTCTGAACTCTCTTCCGTGAAATTATCACTAAAACAATATTTAATTTGAATAAATAATCAGATCTACCACAGCAGATAATAAACTATGCTATGTCATAACCGAAACACCACGATTATGCCTCGTTTCGTTCGACGGGAACGTGGTTCAATTGACCGTGGTTTATTATAAACCTGTGGAATGTTTCACTGTTTATGCTCACATAAGAGTAATAAAAGCGAGTGAAATGTGGAAATGATGTGTGGCAACTCAATGAGAACTAAACCAAAGATTTCGGTAACTCCACTGAGTGTAACATCTGCATAGTGACACTGAACATCTTCACTTTTCCGTTTACCTCTGAAAAAAAAAAGCTGTATTTTGTTTGTTTATATTTAGAATTTTTATAACAGTAGAAGAAGTATGCGCACGCACACACACCCACAGACACACACACTCCCCTGAGCCCTCGGGAAACATCCAATCACCGTCGGTATACAAATGAGTCAAGACGTAGCCTAACGTGGTGTCGTGTCGGATTTCAGTGGTCACGGAGTGGGAAGACTTTGAAGAAGCTGCAGTGACAGTAAACAGCTGAACAACTTTACTTTTCCGTTTACCTCTGAGAAAAAAAAAAGCTGTATTTTGTTTGTTTATATTTAGGATTTTTATAGTAGTAAGAGAAAGTTACAGTTTGGTCTGTGTACTGTAGTTCGCACCCTTGTAGAGAATAAATAAATAACACCTTAATATGCCCTCTCAAGAGAGTGCCTTAGTCCATTTTTAATGATTTGGCTGAAACTAATTATCACTACATAAGTACCCTCACACCATTGATCATGAGTTTCAGCTGAACCTAATTCTATACTTGTAACAGAAAATGTAGATGCAGATTCCAAATGTGTATTTATATAATAGATAGATAGATGTGTGTGTGTGTGTGTGTGTGTGTGTGTGTGTATATATATATATATAATCAAACGCATAAATACAAAATACGTTTCAAATAAAATCGCTATTACTTGACCCTGAAGTTTAGTTTAGCACACACAAAAAACAGAAAAGTCATTTCTGGTAAATCAACATGTACCAGCATGTGTAGTTTATTTACAGTATTTCATAAAAAAAAATTATATACATTGTACAGTACACGGTAAACACGAGAAAGATTACAAAATGAAAAAACAGTGTCTACTTTATAAACAGCTTAGTATGTGCGTCGAGATGCTGAAATCCCTTGCATGTTGCCGCTCCATTTTGTGCTTCCAAGTGGAGAGATATTTGACCGATAGCCTAGAACAAAAGATCTATAGGTGTGATCACAACCCCCTCCAACCGACCGTGCCATCAATCACTGACCACCTCAGAAGTTCCCTCCAATGTATGGCTGCAATACTTGTTTTGCAAGTATTTTTAACACCATTCAAAGACTTACAATTCGTCTAGATTTCTAACAGATGCCATACGTTTTGTTCCCTGAACATCTGCCGACTTGATTTTCATTTGCTTACGAACACAAGTTCCATTCAACATATAATGATGTCTGCACATGTTAATATATTACTAAAATGTATATATTACAAGTTGATAAACTGATCTGCAGTAGCGGAAAAATCCGCTGAAAAAAGGACAGGCTGCAGCGCACACACACACAGACACACCTCCCTTGAGCCCTCGGTAAACATTCAAGCACCGTGTGTCGGATTTCAGCTGTCACGGGGTGGAAAGACTTTGAAGCAGTTTATATATGAACCTAAGCTTGAACTTATCAGCATTGTAAATATATAATACTTTTCAAATAAAATCGCTATTACTTGACCCTGAAGTTTAGTTTAGCACACACACAAAAAAAAACAGAAAAGTCATTTCTGGTAAATCAACTGCATATGTAGTTTATTTACAGTAATTCATTAAAAAATTAATATACATTGTACAGTACACGGTAAACACGAGAGATTACAAAATGAAAAAACAGTGTCTACTTTATAAACAGCTTAGTATGTGCGTCGAAATGCTGAAATCCCTTGCATGTTGCTGCTCCATTTTGTGCTTCCAAGTGGAGAGATATTTGACCGATAGCCTAGAACAAAAGATCTATAGGTGTGATCACAACCCCCTCCAACCGACCGTCAATCTCTGATCACCTCAGAAGTTCCCTCCAATGTATGGCTGCAATACTTGTTTTGCAAGTATTTTTAGCACCATTCAAAGACTTACAATTCGTCTAGATTTCTAGCAGATGCCATACGTTTTGTTCCCTGAACATCTGCCGACTTGATTTTCATTTGCTTAAGAACACAGGTTCCATTCAACATTGTGAATTATGCTCATAAACAGTGAAACAGAAATAAATAGAACAAAATAAAATGACATATTCTTATTCCAGATTTTTATTAAGCAACGACATAACATTTATCTTAGCTGGATGTTCTAATTCTCAAAAACATTGAACCTAAAGTAAGACTTATCACACTGTAACTAGAATATTTACAAAACTGAAAGGTTCTCATGAATACTAAAAAAACTAAGTTAAAGCAGATGGGATAGACATGAACTTAAAAATGTAACGTTTAGCTTAGATTTGGGTTATGATAATCTTATAGTACAAAATTTGACTATATTCATTTACTTAGGCTAAATGAATTGTAAGCCTTTGAATGGTGATAACAATACTTCCACTTGGAAGCAAAAAATGGAGTGGCAACATGCAAGGGATATCAGCATCTCGACGCACACTAAGCTGTTTATAAAGTAGACACTTTGTTTTTTCATTTTGTAATCCTTCTCGTGTTTACCGTGTACTGTACAATGTATATTAATTTTTTTAATGAATTACTGCACCCTAAAAAATGCTGGGTTAAAAACAACCCAGTCTGGGGTGTTTTTAACCCAGCTGCTGGGTAAATATAGGACTAACTAAATGCTGGGTTAATTTAACCCAGCAAAATGGGTTATTTGTTTAACCCAGCAAGATGGGTTAAATATTCAATCCAAATGCTACGTCATATTTAACTATAATGCTGGGTTAATTCTACCACATGTATTGGTCAGATGTTCTACCCATATGTTTGGGGTTTTGTTGGTTCATTTTAACCGGAATGTTGGGTTAATTCTACCTCACAAATAGGTTATTATTATTTTCATGTTTTACAGTGAATCTGTAAAAAAAAAAACCCATGTCTATTAAACAGTTAAATTATTTTGATATACTGGTCTATTACAAAAAAAAACATACATATATGCAATAAACAACATCCTATTACATGTTCTTAGAAAAAATATTTATTTTTCAAAAGCACAAGAACAGATAATCAACAGTGACATCATTCCTATACTATTACTGACAAAGGCAGAATGGAGTAATTGCACAAATAAACTGAGGCAGCTTCTACAGAGCAGGATCTCTCTGTGACTTCAGATATCTTTTCTGCAGAACAAAACTATCCAGCCCTGCTCTCATTTTAACATACAAACACTGTCTATGACTTTTCAGGTAGGCCTCGCTATTTCATAGCAACATTACAACATTACTGAGAGCAGCGCTGGTCATTATCTCCCAACGTCAGGATGTAGGGGTACAGCCTTGACACTTCAGCCACAATGTTGGTTCCAACCTTAGAAAGAAAGAAATGAAAAAGTTTAAATTTTGTTGAATAGCAAAGATTAAACTGAATAAGACTATTAATTTAGTGTGAAATAGGATTGATACTAAAAAATTACAAAGCTGCCCATTAAGATAGGGTATAGGTAACCTAAAACAAAAACATGGAGACAGCTACTACCAAACATAAAACAGCAAAATAAGCATGGCTTTTAGGATACAGCTCTTTATGTCAGACTAGTTGATATTGTGGTCTGCATTGATTTTAAGCTAATTACTGAAAAAATTTCATAGCTGGTGTCATACTGGTACATTACAATCACCAAAATATTAATACTTCCATTTAGTAGTTATCTGTACCGCTGTGGTACTTTTTCCTGTAGTTGGCGCGCTGACTGATAGTTAATTTAACTTTGGTTAAACAGAGCTACCTGGTTAGCTTACATGCAATTACTGGTGATACATTTGCATACTTGCCAAAGGGGGAAAGGTATAAAATATTGTTATAACTCGGGAGAAACGCAGGATAAATTTGACCGCAGAGTAAATTACTAGCTAGTGAAAAACGGGAGGGTTAGCAGGTCTGTATATTTGTGAGAGGGTCAGTGTTTTGTACCACCCCAGCATTTTATTGTCTCAAGCAGTGAGATTAATAAAGTTCTAAAGTGGTTGCTAATGCTAGCAAACTAACTAAATGCGTCCGTCATGCTAGCAATACAGTTAACAGTTTAGCATTCATTCATCACTTCACCGCTGAATCCACCAGTGAACTTTGGTGGAGGGGCCGAGCAAACTTCAACCCAGCAGCTGGGTTACACAAAAACTACCAAACTCTCTGTAAATAACCCAGAAAAATGACCCAACAGCGGCAACCCAGCGTTTGGGTAGAAAAAACAACCCAGCATTTTTTAGAGTGTGTAAATAAACTACACATGCCATTGATTTACCAGAAATGACTTTTCTGTTTTTTGTGTGTGCTAAACTAAACTTTAGGGTCAAGTAATAGCGATTTTATTTGAAAAGTATTATATATTTACGATGCTGATAAGTTCAAACTTAGATTCATACTGTATATAAACTGCTTCAAAGTCTTTCCACCCCATGACCGCTGAAATCCGACACACGCAGGGCTCAAGGGAGGTGTGTGTGTGTGTGTGTGTGTGTGTGCGCGCGTGCGCTGCAGCCTGTCCTTTTTTCAGCAGATTTTTCCGCTACCGCAGATCAGTTTATCAACTTGTAATATATACATTTTAGGAATATATTAACATGTGCAGACATTTATTTGAGGGTGCGCTGCCCTCTCTTGCCCCTGCGTAGAGCCTACACACACACACACATCTATCTATCTATCTGTCTATCTCTCTGTCTGTCTATCTGTCTGTCTATCTATTATATAAATACACATTTGGAATCTGCATCTACACTTCTGTTACAAGTATAGAATTAGGTTCAGCTGAAACTCATGATCAATGGTGTGAGGGTACTTATGTAGTGATAATTAGTTTCAGCCAAATCATTAAAACTAACAATGGACTAAGGCACTCTCTTGAGAGGGGATATGAAGGTGTTATTCATTTATTTATCCTCTACAAGGTTGCGAACTACAGTACACAGACCAAACTATAACTTTCTCGTACTACTATAAAAATCCTAAATATAAACAAACGAAATACAGCTTTTTTTTCTCAGAGGTAAACGGAAAAGTGAAGTTGTTCAGCTGTTCACTGTCACTGCAGCTTCTTCAAAGTCTTCCCGCTCCGTGACCACTGAAATCCGACACGACACCACGTTAGGCTGCATCTTGACTCATTTGTATACCGACGGTGATTGGATGTTTCCCGAGGGCTCAGGGGAGTGTGTGTGTGTGTGTGTGTGTGTGTGTGTGTGTGTGTGTGTGTGTGTGTGTGTGTGTGTGTGTGTGTGTGTCTGTGTGTGTCTGTGTGTGCGTGCGTACTTCTTCTACGGTTATCAAAATTCTAAATATAAACAAACAAAATACAGCTTTTTTTTTTTTCAGAGGTAAACGGAAAAGTGAAGATGTTCAGTGTCATTATGCAGATGTTGCACTCAGTGGAGTTACCGAAATCTTTGGTTTAGTTCTCATTGAGTTGCCACACATCATTTCCACATTTCACTCGCTTTTATTACTCTTATGTGAGCATAAACAGTGAAACATTCCACAGGTTTATAATACACCGCGGCCATGTGAACCACGTTCCCGTCGAACGAAACGAGGCACAATCGTGGTGTTTGCTTCGGTTATGACGAAGCATAGTTTATTATCTGCTGTGGTAGATCTGATTATTTATTCAAACACAATAATAAAGCTTTATATCCTCAGGAGGGCTCATTACATTGTTTTAGCGATAGTTTCACGGAAGCGAGTTCAGAACTAATCTAAACAAAACAAAAAAAAAAAACATCCGAAGCTTCAAATAGAATGAACGAACTAATGAATTTTCTTAAAACGTTATAAAATTAAGTAGAGCTAAATCCCTAAATCTCCTTATAAAATCGCTGATTATCAATGCTGGAATGAATGGCGAATTGTCATATGGCGAAGCATATGATTTTATATATATTGATATAATTGATATATATAAACTGCATATATGGAATGAAACCTGAGATAGACGCACTGAATGACGCATAGATAGTATGCGCGATCCCATGCGCCATCTGCTGAGAGAAATGAGAATCGCAGGTTGGAAAAGGCAGGAAACGTCACACCGCCGCGCAGCTGTCAGCGATTTCACGTAAATAAGAGCAAAATAGCTTTATACTGGCTTTTACAGGTGCGATTTAAAAAATGTAAGCATGCTGGGTGATTAAGCTCACAGATCTAGGTAAAGTCATGAAAGGAGGGTCCTGGATTTTGATCGAGTGTAAATTTTTTTATTTTTTCCCCTTGCGGTCACATGACCACTGCTCCGCGCTTCTAGTGTTAATTACATCAGACGAATATCTATTACCTGTTTATTTTAGTATGATCATTACATATAAATAAATCATTTAAAAAATAGGCAATAATAATAAAAAAATGCATTTCTCTAGGGAAATGTTATATCGCAAGAAATATCGTTATCGCAGTATTCAACAATAATATCGCATATTTTCCTAATATCGTGCATCCCTATTCCAGAGACCTAATGTGACCCCGTTTCCACATCTTGACTTTGCCCGTGTGTATGATCTGAAGTTTGGAGCTGATGGATGAATGATTATTCATCATGTTCTCTCTGAGTTTTACCTCCGCTGTAGGCTCTCTGTGAATCCTGAAGCTCTGCGCTAAAGTCAGGGAACAAATGGATGTGATTATTGTGATATAGGAGGATATTTTCTGTCTTTCTCAAGAGTTTCGCCACAGTTACTCTCGGAGTCGCTCTGGCCAACAGAATGAAATTGTATTGAGCCATAAAAGATATTAACTTCTACTCAAAAATCTATCTGGTTGGAAAATTTAAATAAGGATTTTTACTTGTAGTGATGCACCAATGACGCACCTATTGTGTTGTGATATGTTCACGATGGTGTGTGTGTGTGTGTTTGTTCAGGTGATGTGTGTTGCGTCCATGTGTAAAGAAACGGCCCACATCGCTCAGCTCGTGGCTCGGCAGAAGGACTCCAAGAAGAACTCGGGCCGCTCCCAGCTGCTGAAGTGTCACATGAGGCCGAAGTCTTTTTCACTGTTTACACACAGCGGTAGCGGTAGCACTCACACACACGCATGCACACCCGTTTTTTGTTCTAAATGCTGAACTCTGGCAGCCAGTATGTTTAACATGGTTTAAAATCTTTTTTTTTTTTGTAAGGTAATCCTCGCTCATTTCTGAGGCAGCCGGGTAACATGACCACCTCTCACAAGTCCTCAGGCTCGCCCTTCAGCCTACAGTGCGGCTCACGACAGGTGAACAGCACTAGACCGGGCTCCATCTACCCGAGCAGGAAGCCCACAGGGTGAGTGATGGCGTGAACAATAAAAACAACATTGATTGTGTGGAGGGAACTCACTTCCTGTTTACACTCCGGTGTAAGATGGTGTGACGTATCATTTATATAATCTGCTCATCTTTCTGCTGACCCTAGACCAGTGTATCGACAGGAGGTTACCGCTCGTCCGTCCAGCAAGAACCAAAACACGGGTCCAGAGTATTTTCTTCTACATATACATACACACACACATACACACACACAGATATTATAAGCAATAAGAATGCTCATATTGCTAAAACAGTTTAAGCTTGATATTTCAGCAGCCGTATTAATTTGTATGTTCCTCAACTGGTTCCCTGTGCGTCCTGTAGAGGGTGGTGTAGAGCTGTATCAGAGCCGTGTGAAGCAGCTCCTGCAGAAGTACAGCAGCGGCGTGTGGCTCTCCAAACTGCCTCAGCTCTACAGCAGCATGTTTCATCAGGAGCTTCCGTCACACATACACACACTGATGGAAAGCTGGACACACATCTGCACCGTGAGGATACACACACACACACACACACACACACACACTTTGTTCATTGTTATTAGTGGTACTTGCCTTGGATCGCTCTGGAGTATTATTCTTTGCGTTTTCTTCTGCTAATGATATTTGCTAGCAACATGCTAATCATCTTATCATTATGCTAATATTGTTTGCAACATGCTAATAATATGGCTAGCCATATGCTAATATAGGTTAGCCTAATCCTAGCAACATGCTAATCATTTTAGCATCATCCCAGCAACATGAGCTGGGGGGTGGGGAATGCATTTTACGCAGGCAACCAATCAGGCTCTCAGGATCATTGTGAAGCCGTCAAGCCACGGCCTAGACCCGAGGTTTGCCATGGCAAGCACCACTAAGCACCCCTTAGTTTACTAGTATATGATTGTTTCGTTTTTGTCCCCAGATGGAGAACACTGGCGGCGGTAACGTAGCAGGGCGTCTGGTTTACCCCGCTAAAGACCCGTCTCCTAAACCCGACACCCCTCTGAAATCTTTCCAAATCCCCAGCTGTGTCACACAATCCCCGCCGTCTCCAACCCTGTCACCCCTCCGGCTCGCCCTCGAGTCTCCGCCGCGCTCCCTGCCCACCCCTCCGGCCACGCCCCCCACACCCACCCCTCTGTCTCATCACGTGAAGGATAAAGTGCGCGAGCTGCTGAATAAGTACACACACGGCCTGTGGGCTCATGCTCTGCCCCGCCTCTTTCAAGAAGTCTTCAGGTACCGACACAGACGCCTGAAAACACCACCTTTTACTTCTGTTTTGAATATCACACTGTTCTGTGTGTGTGTTTGTGTGTGTGTGTGTCTTCCACTCAGGTGTGATTTCCCACAGTCTCTGCTCGACGATCTCTCTCCTCTGGCCGACACGTGCACCATCGAATACCCGATGCCGCAAAATCGTAACAGAGCTATTCTGTACACCCTGCCCACCCTGAGCGTGACCTCAAAGCCCCGCCCACAGCCCAGCTCACGCATCATCGCCTACTATGGAAACCCGGATCTGCCCCAGCTGCCCCTGCCAAAGGAGGAGTTCCCGTCCGTGCTGGTGATGGAGGCCGACAGCACCACCGACGTCATATTCAGGTTCACATGAGTATACTCAGTGCTGTGAAAAAGTATTAGCCACCACCTCCCTGATTTATTTATTTATTTATTTTTTTTTTTATTGTTTTTAGAAATATTTTATCACACTCCTCCAAATATTACATTTTTAAATTATTATATAATTTATAATAAATTTTTTTGTCACACTTAAACATTAAATTTATTAAACGGGGGAAAAGCTGTCCAAACTTAAGTGGCTGTATGTGAAAAACTATTACCCCCCCCCCTTCTTTCTGATTTGTTTCCCCCCCATGTTTGTCTCATCATTAATAACATTTTAATAATAAATGTTATATAAAATTTTTTTAATGATTTTATTTATTAAGAGGGGAAAAAAGCTGGTGGGGGGGCGAGTATTGGTCCCCTTCATGATTTATTTTTTTTGCCACACTTACACAATACAATATTTATATACTGTATAAAAAGTTTTAGCCCCCTTCATGGGTTTTTTTTTTTTTTTTTTTTTTTTTTTCTACATCAAATATATTTTAGTATTCCATTTTCTATTATTAAATTTTACATTATTAATTAAGAGGGGAAAAAACGTCTAAACCTAAAGGGCCTAAGTAAAATACTATTGGCTCCTTTCCTGATTTATTTGTTAAATTTTAATATTTTATTCATTGAAGGGGGAGGCGGGTTGACCCAACATAAGTGGCACTATGTGAAAAAGTAATTGCCCCCCCCCCTCCCCCCAACCTAATAACTGGTTACATCACCCTTGGCCCCGTCTTTCCCTTCACCCAATTATGAAGGGGCCGGAGGCCAATACTTTTTCACAGCATGGTGTACAGGTTCTGTTTGGGTTTCTCTCTCTCAGGTACGTGGGCGTGGAGTACTCTCAGGCTCTGGAGAAGATGGAGGAGGCCATGTTGGAGTTTTACCAGAGTGCAGGGGCGGGGCTTAGGCTGACCTCTCTGGCGGTGGGTCAGCTGGTGGCGGTTGCCCTCGACGACGAGACGGTGCTGCGGGCCCAGGTGCACCAGATCACAGAGAGTGACGTGAAGGTGAGAGTGTGTGGCTGAGAGACGACCGATCGACACCATGGATGCGGTATTTGAGCTGTGTGTGTGTGTAGGTGTACTGTGTGGATCACGGTTTCTCTGAGGTGGTGAACAGAGAGAAGTTACTGCAGCTGGTTGGTCGGTTCCTCACACTGCCTTTCCAAGCCACCAGCTGCCAGCTCGCAGGTAACACACACACACACGCACACATTGAGCAACAGAGTACACGCTCCACTCCAACAAACACTGTAAAAGTAAAGGTGAGCATCAGTTGTGTGTGTGTGTGTGTGTGTGTGTGTGTGTGTGTGTGTGTGTGTGTGTGTGTGTGTGTGTGTGTGTGAGGTCTGGAGGTGTTCAGTGAGGACGCGGCGGTGCTGAAGACTTTGAAGTCTCTAACCCAAGGCAGAACGCTATTGGCCGAGCTGGTAAAGAGAGAGACTCCGCCCATCATGGTGCTTTACGACACGTCGAAGGAGACGGACATTAACGTGAACGCAGAGTGTCTCGGCGCGCTGCAGGACACGGCCATGCAGAACCCGCTGCAGGTGACCGGGACGCTTTTAATCTCTAATAATATTTTAATAATGAGCTCCGGAGTGTTTATATCGTGACTCTCGTTCTCTCTCTGTGTGTGTGTGTGTGTGTGTGTGTGTGTGTGTGTGTGTGTGTGTGTGTGTAGGTGAACAGCTCGTACTCCGATGTATGTGTGACCAGTGTGGGTTCTGACGGCAGTGTGTTTTGTCAGCTTCCATCCCGAGGACTGTCCAAGCTCAGCGGCATCATGGGCAAGATCGAGTCCTACTTCCTGTCTCAGGTTTCATCACTGCGGCCTGATTTACTGCAACTGCTAGAACTAGTTTCATACTTTAGCTTTCTTTAACGTGTGTGTGTGTGTGTGTGTGTGTGTGTGTGTGTGTGTGTGTGTGTGTGTGTGTGTGTGTGTGTGATCAGACTACATCGGAGCTGTTGGTGTCTGAGCCGTATTGTGGAAAGGTTTGTTTGGCGCAACACAAAGAGAAATGGGCACGAGTGGAGGTGAGTGTATTAAAGAAAAAATAAACTTTTTGATACTTTTTTGTTTTTCTTTCAGTTGTTTATTCTGTTTTCCAGCCGATCGTCTCTCTGCATTGATTGGACTAAACACTGAGTTAACAGACGTGTCTGTGAATCTCGTCCTCAGATCACTAACCTGCACGGCAGCCGTGTTCTGGACGTAGAGTTTGTGGATTTGGGTTTTCCTGCCTCTCTGGAGCTCAGTGAGCTGAGGGAGATCCCAGCGGTGTTCATCAGGGAGCTTCTCACCATTCCCACACAGGTACACACACACGCACTACTGCAGATACGGTCAGAATCACTCTACAACATTGTTCCTCACGCTACAGGTAGTCCCCTACTTACGAACGAGTTCAGTTTCAGGAGCATGTTTGTAAGTCTGATTAGTTCTTAAGTCTTATAAGTGAGTCTTGTACTCCTTTGACACGAATATCTAATCCACGTGACTAAATCTGTCCGCTTTCCCCACGCTGCCATCATGTGTCCAAAAGCCCTAACCGCACCTGAGGAAATGACCCTGACACAGTGTTGTCTTCACCTTTCAGAGCAGTTTTCCACTCGGACTGTGAACTGTTTTATTGAGGATTTTCCGAAAACATTTTCTATCATCGTGCTCCACACTAGGGCTGGGCGATTTGGCCTAAAATCAAAATCTCGATTAATTGAACATTTTAACTCAATTACGATTAATAAACGATTATTTTATTTGTTTATTTATTTTTTGCCCTCATAGTTCACTGACAAGTTTTGTACAGTAAATATTCTCACAAGTGAGAGATTTTTGAATGAAGGCTGCATTACTTGATTGATTAATTTAAGGCAACACACACTATCTACTATTTATGATTACTTATTGAATATCAATGTTGAACAACTGAAATTAAACTGAAGCCACAAAAATTAAAGGGTTCATTAAATTACATTTTAAAGTATAGTTTATTAACAAAAACAGATGACAGATTTGGCCTTAAAAATTAAGATACTATAGGCACATGCTCAGAATCTTTACAAGGCAAAGATTTTTATTTAAAAAAATACTTTTGTGATGATAAAAAGTATCTTGTGATTATATATTACAATGTTTTGAGATTTTTAAACAATAATGAGAAACAACATTTAGACCACACACACTAGGGCTGTCTTTTTATCCCACAATTCAGAGTTAAATGAAGGCTATTTCACACGGCCCCAATAAACTGACATAATGGCTTAAGCATGCAATGACAACAAAAATGGAATGAATTATGCAGCTATCAATCTGGGCCAGGACAATTTCACTTTTACTATATATTTGGGTACCTGCTAGGTGTTGTATAGTTCATATTAGCTTGGCCAGAATAGTTTAAGGCACCAAAATATAACGTTTTATTGATAAACTGCGCAGCATTCGCCAACGTGAACACTCCCGTTAGTAACGAGGCGAATAAGGAGCTAAACTTCAGCCGCAGAATGAGACGCTGTGCAATAAGAAGCCAAACGAATCGGAAGTTGCGAATAAGGAGCTAACTTCAGCCTCGTGTGCTTAGGGGCATAATATCTTTCGCTAGAAAGTTAGAAACGGCCCTGGTTATATCCTTGCTCCTTTTGGAACACCTTTCATAAGGTGTAATGGCCACGAAAGATGATACGATCGATATCTGCTTTGGTACAGCCCCACTGCTAGCCCTGCTAGTTGACGGAGTAGCATCGGCCCGTATTTTCATGCTCTGTGTGGTCGTTTGGGCGACAATTTCAACATTTTTGGATGATAACTCACTTTCTTTTTTTTTTCTCGTCCTGGTGTCAAGTTTGCTTTGCAAATTGCGGTAGGAAATTAACTTTGACCTGCACGGCACTCGCAAGCTGCATGCTGATTGGTTATTGTTCTGCTGTGTGATTGGCTGTTTAGATTAATCCATATCGAGCTAAAAATATCTAGAGCTTTTCATCGTTTTTAAAATCAAATAAATCTCGATTCGATATGATATCGTTTATCGGCCCAGCCCTACTCCACACACACACACACACACGTACAATATACCGGACTGTAGACATTTTATACATTAACTTACAGATTGAAAATATTGTATATAACTGTAAGTATTGGTATCTGGTGGACTGGATGTTTGTAAGTCGGGGACTTGGTGTATATATGAATTCCAGTGACTGATGGATCTTTCCTAATATATTTCGTGTTTGTGTGTTTAGGCTGTAAAGTGCCGTTTAGCAGAAGTTGAACGTAATGAAGACGTCTGGCCTCCTGATGATGTCCTGTGGCTCAGAGAGACGCTGCTGAACTCTCCTGAGTGCATCATGAAGGTCTGTGTCTTTAAAAAGGATAGTGGGAGGGGCTAAGGGTGATGTAATGCCATCCTCAGTAATATATATCTGGATATATAAAATGGATAAATGGATATATCGATTTATGTAACAATCGTGTGTGTGTGTGTGTGTGTGTGTGTATTAGATATCCCGTCTGGACTCGGCGGGTCAGGTGCTGGTGTACCTCTTCCTCGGCTCCTCAGCTCACGACCCGTCATCCAGCGTTAACCGGCGACTCCCGTTCTCCTCCGTCACCGCGGTGCCCTGCCCCGCCCCGCCCCCCTCCTCCCCCCCCCCTTCCTCCTCCCTGGGTCCCGATGTCGCTGTCGTGCCCAAAGCACCGGAGCTGCCGGGTGAAGGACGCGCGCTGGACGCGTTTGTGTCGGTGGCGTGTCACCCCGCCCACTTCGTGCTACAGCCTTGGCAGGAGATGTACAAGCTGGTGGTGCTGATGGGGGAGATGATCCTCTACTACAACCAGCAGGAGGCCACGCCCATCACCCCTGAGAAGAACGGCATCTACGCTGCCAAGATCGACAGCAAGTGAGTAAGGGGAGAGACGGGTAGGGGGCGGGGAGTGGTGATATGTGAATCCTTAAACGCTGTCTGTGTCTCTGTAGTTGGCACCGTGTCCTGGTGAAGGGCGTCCTGTCCAACTCGCTCGTCTCTGTTTACGAGCTGGATTACGGCCGACACGAGCTCATCCACGCCTCTCTGCTCCGCCCCCTCATTAACGAATTCAGGCAGCTGCCCTTCCAGGGAATCTCCGCCCAGCTCGCAGGTACATACATGTGTCCATACACATACACACACACACACTGAGTTTGAGTCGTGTCTCTCTCCCCCATCTGCTGTATCAGGAGTCCGACATGGCGTCTGGAGCGAGGAAGCCGCCATCGTGTTCCGCAACCATGTGGAGCGCCGGCCGCTGGTCGCGCTGGTCCACTCCGTCCAGCAGGGGGCGCAGCCGTGGGAGACGAAGCTGTCCGTCTACCTCGTGGACACGTCTCAGGACCACAGTGATGTCTGGATCCATGAAATCATGGGAGAGTTCACGGACCTCACCTCCAAAACACAAGTGTAGTGCGCCCGGCATCCTCCACCCACCCACACACACACACACACACACACACACACACACACACACACACACACACACACACACACACACACACCACTGATTCCTTACATGAGAAATTAATTTTCCCTCAGAAGTCTCCCTCCCTGGCTGTGTTGCCCTCTGACAGATTTTCCACTGACCAGTCTCTCTCTCTCCCTCTCTCTCTCTGTTTGTGTTATTTTGTGTTTAATTTGTGTGTGATGCACTACAGAAACTTTTTCATCTTTTTGCACTTGGTTGGTTGGTGTTGTGTGATTTAATGGAGAAACTGGAGAAGAGAAATGACTGAGTGTTCAGTTTATTAAAAAGAATTTCATATGTTTTAATAAAAAAGTTTTAAAAAGTCAAGATTGTGTGTGTGTGTACAGTATGAGCGAACATGTGCAGCCCTTTTTTTTTTTTTTTTTTTCAGCAAACAAATTCGTATTAAGTTTAACTTCAGTTCAGTTGTATTTTTATAGCGGTTTTAACAATTGTCATTGTAGCAAAGCAGCTTCACAGAATTAAAGGGAAATTTGAGATGTGAATGTGTGTGAATCAGAATGATCAGATCGTCCCTGATTCCTTAGTGTGACGGTGCTGAGGGGAAAAACTCCCTGAGATGGTAATAGGAAGAAACCTTGAGAGGAACCAGAGTCAACAGGGAACCCATCCTCATCTGGGTGAAACGGATAGCAGGGATTGATCTGCACTCATACTGTATGTTAGGAGGCTGGAAGTTCAGTATAACAGGAGATGTGGAGAAGTTCATATGGAGTCCAGATGGTTATTGGAGGATCAGGTAGACTGTAGGAAACTCCAGTCCTGAACTATCTCCATTATGTCTGGGTTGTTTTTTTGTTTGTTTGTTTTGTCATGCTTTGTTTTTTACCCCCTTAATCAGTCTCTTCTCCCTTCAGCACGGGTTTTCTGCCCCTTAGTGAGCCATTCAACATAAAGATCTCTCGTTTAGTGTAACTCAGTTTATTTAAATAATCTGACTGTTACAAACTAACCTAGAGGTGAGAAAAGCATGAATTGATTTTTCTGTATCATGTAGTGACAGTCTCTTATCTTGAAAATATTAAATAAGACAATCTCTGATCTATGCGATATCTATCATCTTGACAATATTTCTAAGATTAAATAATTCTATACTAATATCTACTGAGCTTCAAATGAAGGGTTGGAATCCATAATTACACCAATTACTTTTACTGTCGTGCATGATGAAACAGGAAGGCCATCCAGAGTTACTATGTAGATCTAAAACCTTACTTTTAGCTGCATGTGTACCAGTACTTCTGTATAGTCAGAATTAATCAGAGGGAAGTTAATAAGCATCGAGTGTCTTAACATCCTTCACACATAATCAATTTAAAATGGTGACCTTATAAATAGCATTTAAGCTCATCTATTGCCCATCTGAAGGGCCTCCCTCTCTATTGTAGCAACACTGCTAAATTTTCTACTCATGTTCACGACTGGATGTTCCTCGCCCATGACGTCTCGGGACAGGACCGTCCCAAGCCCCGTCTCGGAGGCGGTGTCTGTTTGGTCCAGGAATGAGCAGTTGAATCTGGGGTTCCGGAGGAACTGGTAAGATAGGCCAGTTGAGTTGTGCAAACAATTTCTTCTCTTATTTTGTCCAATGCACCTTCTCTGGTTGTTCTTTGTGCATGTCTGTGGGTGCTGCCATAGAGGAGAGATTTGGCACAATGTCTATAGTAATTAACAAGCTTTAAGAAAGCACGTAACTCTTTCTTCGGCATGGGATATGGGGAGGAGCCGACAGCTTCCCCTTTTTTTCCTTGTGGTTTTAACAGCCCACATCCAATCCGATATCCCAGGTACTGTGCCTCAGTCACCCACAGATGGCACTTTGAGTTGTTGGCTTTTCTAAATTTGTCTAAGACTTTCTTTAGATAAAATAGATGGTCTTCCACCTGTTTATGTTGTTTATCTCAGTGTTGATGCCACAACAGCAGGCTTCCAGGGCTCTGTATGGCCTGAGCACTGGCAAGGCCACAGCGCTCCAGTATTTCCATTTTGAGTAGGTCATGGCTTTTGGCTTCTTTGTCAGAAAGAGCAAAGTAGGCCCATTGGGCTTCAGCAGTGAGGAGAGGGATCAGAATAGCACTCCACTCCTATCGGGGCCAGCCTTCCTGCTCAACAGTTTTCTTAAAGGTGGGAAAGTACGCCTGAATGTCATTGTGCAGCATGAGGTTCATCAGCAGGTCTTGAACTGTGGGGGTCCGGCAGAAGCACATCTCTTCCGCCGTAGTGCTGTAGATGTGCCAGCTCGGTCCGTAGTCACCTGCAGCCATTGGGAGAGCTGATCCAGCAGTGCCTGTTGCTGTATGCTCATCTCAAGCAGATGCTCCAGATACTTTTCTGGTCCGCCTGCCTGCATTCTCCATCAGTGTAGCAGTTCAACAAGGAGGAGTGAAACACAGACAGCAGGTTCCAAGGAAAGGTTTCAACTTTTTTTATTCAGAGTGTTTGAACAGGTGGTCTCTCACTGAAGCAAGCACAGGCACATATCAATGCACGGTGGAGGAAGTCAATCTGGAGAGGGGAGACAATCTGGACATGACCTTCAATGGCTGTGGTCAGGTGACATGCAGCGAAGAGACGGTGGGGCAAAAAGCAGAGACAAGACAGATAGACCTAACAAAGTACAATATACATTAACAAAAACTAACTAGCTAAGTAAGACTATCTCCACATTTTTACAGACAACAAGTGCACGTACAAATGTGCAAACAAGTTGGCTGAAGTGTGTGTGAGAGGGGTGTGTCCGATCAGCCACAATGCTGGTGGCTTTGCGGATGCAGTGTGTGGTGTAGATGTCTTCAATAGAGGCGAGAGAGACCCCGATGATCTTCTCTGCTGTCCTCACTATCCGCTGTAGGGTCTTGCGGTCCGATATGGCACAATTCCCAAACCAGACAGTGATGCAGCCGCTCAGGATGCTCTCGATAGTTCTTCTATAGAAGGTGGTCAGGATTGGTGGTGGAACCTGGGCCTTCCTCAGTCTTCTCAGAAAGAAGAGACGTTGTTGGGCTTTCTTGTGTAGGGAGCAGGTGTTGAGGGACCAGCTGAGGTCCTCCTCTAGATGGACACCCAGGAATTTGGTGCTTTCGACGATTCCCACAGAGGAGCCGTTGATCAGCGGAGAATGGTCACCTTGTGTCCTCCTAAAGTCAACAACCATCTCCTTTGTCAACATTCAGAGATAGGTTGTTGTCTTTACACCAGTCCGTTAGCCTATGCACTTCCTCTCTGTACGCTGACTCGTCGTTCTTGCTAATGAGACCCACCACGGTCGTGTCATCAGCGAACTTAATGATGTGATTCGAACTGTGTGTTGCTACACAGTCATGAGTCAGCCGTGTGAACAGCAGGGGACTGAGCACACAGCCTTGTGGGGCCCCAGTGCTCAGTGTGGTGGTGCTGGAGGTGCAGTTCCCGATCCGTACTGACTGAGGCCTTCCGGTCAGAATGTCCAGGATCCAGTTGCAGAGGGAGGTATTCAGGCCCAACAGGCTCAGCTTCCCGATCAGTTGTTGGGGGATGATGGTGTTGAATGCTGAGCTGAAATCTATTTACCACATTTGCATGTATGTGTCCTTCTTGTCCAAGTGTGTGAGGGCAAGATGGAGTGTAGTGGAGATGGCGTCGTCCGTTGAGCGGTTAGGACGGTACGCAACTTGCAGTGGGTCCAGTGAGGGGGTAGCAGGGTCTTAATGTGTCTCATGACGAGCCACTCGAAGCACTTCATGATGGTGGGTTTAAGTGCAACGGGACGGTAGTCATTGAGACAGGACACAGAAGACTTCTTGGGCATGGGGACGATGCTGGTGGCCTTGAAGCACGTGGGAACAACGGCGCTGCTCAGAGAGATGTTGAAGATGTCGGTGAGAACATCTCAAGGATTCAAGGATTCTTTATTGTCATACCAGCACACTTCCATGTTATGGTACGAAATTAGTACCCAGGTCCCGTTTAAGCCACATAAATAACAGGGTGGTAAATATGAGGATGTGTATGTGTATATGCATTAATATAGATAAGAGCAGTCGGATATATTGTGCAAGAAGTAAGATGTAAACTATACATAGTGTATTGCACATTTACAGAAACTATATTTTACACTTTGTACATTGAGCTTATAGAGTTAAAAATGTATTGCACCATAGGATTATATATTGCACTAAAAAAGAAAAAAAATTGAGCTATATAGTAATTACTGAAAATACTATATATTTTTAGCAGCTTGTGATTGTGTGTGATTGTGTTTGATGGGAGACGACCTACAGAGCATGACTAGAGTTCAGCAGTCTAATAGCTTCAGGGTAGATGCTGTTTTTGAGCCTGGTGGTCTTGCACTGAAGGCTCCTCAGTCTTCTGCCTGAGGGAAGAGGTTGAAATAGCCTGTGTGCAGGGTGAGTGGAGTCCTTAATAATGCGGAGAGCTTTTCCTCTGCATCTTGCAGTGTACAGTTCAGTGATAGAGGGGAGCCTGCTCCCCACTGTCCTCTGTGCAGCCTTAACTACTCTCTGCAGTGCTTTCCTCTCAGCTGCGGTGCTGTTGCCGTGCCACACAGTGACGATGCTTTCTACCGCTCCTCGATAGAAACTCTTCAGAACCAGTGGTTCTGGTCCACTCTTGGTTCTCAAAGTGTGGGGCGCGCCCCACTAGTGGGGAATACAGACATGACAGGTGGGGCGCAATGAACGAGAGGAAATTAGTGGAAAATAATAGGAGAAAACTAAACAATCACACACAAATAAATGGATCATTAATACAAGTACATTTTAAATAACATCAGTTGTGGGCCGGGAGAAAAAGTGGAACCATAGTGGAACAATAACGTTTTAACGTCGGACAAACTTGATCAGCGCTGCTCGAATCACAAACCTGCGCGACCCACTGGGCAGCGCTGCGCGATTCTGACAGAAATAAACCGCGCCGACCATCAAAATACATTTTACCCCACTGGGATGCGCACGTACAAACCAGGCATGGCAAGGCGGAAACAATATTAAACAGTCCTGACATTTTAAATAAATTGTTTTTAAATAAAACACAGTGGGTCGCGCAGGTTTGTGATTCGAGCGGCGCTGCGCGATCCACCAGGCTGCGCAAATAAACCAGATCATCACTGCGCTATCCAGATAGTCGCGCTGCGCTGTATTTGCGCAGATATTTGGTTCAATCGGGTGCCACTTCACATACACTTCGACAATGGAAGAAGACGGTGCAGCAGCAGTGAGTTTGCTTACATGTGACGAAACCAACAACGAGGAGATCATAAAGAAAAAAGGTGCCTCGTCTATGTTGTGGAATTGGTTTGGGTATAAGAAAAGTGATACGAATGAGATGAACGTGATTTGGAAGGTACACAAGTGCACTGTTTTAACAAGTGGTGGAAACACGTCAAACCTTTTCTATCATCTGAAATCCAAGCATCCAAACGAATATAGCCAAAGTAAAAAAATGCGGCAAACCTCAGCAATTCACAGTTTAAATAAAATTACGTAAAAAATAAAATTATGTAAAACTATTTTTGTGTTTGAATTTTTATTTATGCATTTTCAGATACAAATTGCTACTGTATATTGTGATTATATATCGTTATCGAGGTAGAAAATTGCTTCTACCGTGATAGAAGATTTTGGTTATATCGCCCACCCCTAATGAAGCCTATCTTGAGCTTGGTTTCATGGTGGGGATGGTGGGGGCAGAAGAGAGACTCGTGTGTGTTTTGTGTCTTAAACTGCTGGCAGCAGACCGCATGAAACCCAACAAATTAGGAAGACACTTAGAGACAACACACTCCAGTCACGTTAATAAACCACTGGACGTCTTTGAAAGAAAGCTGGCAGAATACAGACAGCAGAAGAATCGCATGGTAAATCTCAATCGGTGGACAGCAAAGCACAAATGGCTTCATTCAAAGTTGCATACAGATTTGGCCAGTGCAAAAAAACTACTAATGATTGCTGAGCAGCTAATAAACATGGGGTCAATTATGCAAAGATAAGTGACAACGTAAGCCTTGTAAGAATTGCACGTGTATTTTTATCTTTTTTTAACTTGGTGGTGTTTGATCGTATTGGTTTAGGAATTGATATTTCAATAAACAGTAAACTTGGCCGATTTCGTTATTATTTTGTTGACAAGTGGGGCTTGAAAATTCGCTCACCCCCTTAAGTGGGGAATGACAGAAAAAGTTTGAGAACCACTGCTCTAAGGGGTGTGTCATCAGGAAGTGTTTGGAGCTTAGTACTGGGTGGAGGGTTGTTGTGTTCCTCAAAGCAAGCATAGAATGAGTTAAGTGTATCTGGCAGGGAGGGGTCCCTAGGGCATTGTGCATTATTGGTGTTGTAGTCAGTGATGCATTTAATGCCATTCCACATACTCCGCGGATCGTTGGATGTAAGGTGACCCTGGATTTTCTGGGCGTATGTGGCTTTAGCCCTCCCAACGCCTGCCATCAGTTGTTTCCTCGCCATCTTTAGCGCTGATGCATCACCTGCCCTAAATGCAGCATCCCTCAGCAGAGCCTTTACTTGAGCATTCAGCCAGGGCTTCAGCACATTCTCTGAGCACTCTGCCTGGGATGTTGTCTGGTCCAGCAGCTTTACGTTGGTTGACTCTGCGTAGAGTTTCTCACATCAGCTGTAGTGAGACACAGCACCTGGTCGTTCGGAGGGGGGGTGGTCTTCCTCGCTGCCACGTCGTTCTGTTTGTCGATCCGAGCATAGAAGTTGTCACCGCTTGTAAACCCTGCCACATGCACCGTGTGTCGCCGCTGTCTTTGAAGTGGTTGTGGATTCTCTGGGTGTGCGCGTGCTTTGCCTCTCTGATGGCCCGAGAAAGTTCGGCCCTTGCTCTTCTAAGGGCCACCTTGTCTCCCACTTTGAAGGCAGAGTCTCGGGTCCTCAGAAGTGCACGCACTTCCGCAGTAATCCACGGTTTCTGTTTGGGTTGTGAGATGATGTTCTTGGAGACAGTGACGTCATCGGTGCACTTGGTTTTAAAATGATTAAGATTCTGGGCGGCTCTCAACTGCAAAGGGAGGCTGTTCCACAGGCTGGGGGTTACTACCAAAAAGGCTCTGCCACCTCTGGTTTTGAGCTTTGTTTTGGGGATGGGCAGTAAATTATGATCAGAGAATCGCAAGTCTCTGGAAGGGACTTGGAAGTTCGGAACGAGAAGCTCCGACAGATAGGCAGGTGCCAAATTATTTAGGCTTTTAAAAACAAGAAGTAATATATTAAACTGGATCCTGAAATGTATGGGAAGCCAGTGAAGGGAAGCCAGTATGGGTGTAATATGATCACGTTTTCTCTTCCCAGTCAGAAGGCGAGCTGCTGCATTTTGAACGGCTTGTAGCCGTTGAAGTTGTGACTGACTGAGACCTATGTATAACAAGTTACAGTAGTCAAGGCGTGACGTGGTGAAAGCATGAATTACTGTCTCAAACTGTTCAGGGGGGATATAGTGCTTAACTTTACTAAGAAGTCGAAGTTGGAAAAAGCTGGACCTTACAACTGAGCTTATCTGTTCATTCAACTTAAAGGCAGAGTCAAAAATTACTCCAAGATTTCTGGCAGACAGATGAGAAAAAGATTCCAGCGATCCAGTAACACCACTGAGGAGATTAGACTTTCTCAATCTGAACAAAAATAAAACAAATTATTGTTTTTGGAAAGTTTCTCCATCCATGTTTGAACATCTCTGAGACAGTTCAACAAGGTCTGAATAGATGGATAACTATTTGTTGGCATAGACAGATAGATTTGAATATCATCAGCAAAACAGTGGAAGGCGACTTTATGCTTCCTGAAAGTGGACCCCAATGGAAGCATTTACAGAGAGAAGAGAATTGGACCTAAGATCCGTACCCCACAGCCAAGAGAAGACGCTGTGGATGAATACTTCCCTAGATGGACTGAGAAACTCCTGTCTGACAGATATGATTGGAACCATTTAAGAACAGAACCTTTAATTCCAACGCATGTCTCGAGGCATGGTACAGATGTGGCCGTTAAGAATGCGCGTGTTTTCCCGCGAGATCCCTCAATTTACCGCGCGGCTTCCCGCGACTTCCCATAAGCAACATTCGGGAATTTAAATAAATGTGTTGTGCTTCACTGAATATCCGCCAGATGGCACATGGAAGGACTTTATCTAAAAGCCGGACCAAGTGGCGCTGACGGGGGGGAGGCGCCACTGGCCTCGACTGGTGTTGTCAGCTGTTTCTCTGACTTGACAATTCGATAGTTCAGGACTGGAACTTTCTACAAGTCTATCTGAGTCTCCAATAACTACTGGACTCATTTTACATCAACTATTATAACATCAATTAACATCAACTATTATAGCTGAACCTAACACTCAACACTGTATAAATGCAGATAATTTCCTGCTATCTGTTTCACCCAGATGAGGATGGGTTCCCTGTTGAGTCTGGTTCCTCTCAAGGTTTCTTCCTATTACCATCTCAGGGAGTTTTTCCTTGCCACTGTCGCCCTCGGGCTTGCTCACCAGGGACTATCTGAACATTTTGATTCATACACATTCACATTCCATACAAACTTAAATAATTCTTTTGATTGTGTAAAGCTGTTTTGAGACAATGTCAATTGTTAAAAGCGCTATACAAATAAAACTGAATTGAATTGAATTGAACCTATGCAAAATAATCGAGTGTCTTTTCACTTTTTTTGTATATTTGAAGATAATTCAGACGTTTTAAACCGCTGCAAAAGGCTGGTTTACTGGGCAAGTACTGACATCGCGACTACTTCTATTTCACGTACATTAGCTGTGTGATGATAGATGTGATACTGATTCAATCTAAATATATTTAAGGTTATACTTTGTAATATATTATAGCATGTAACTCAAGGGTAGAGTGCCTACTCGTGATAACTTCGATACTCATTTTTTTAACCCACTCAAACATCCAGTTTTATGGTGTACATATCAAACACACAGGTACAGCGATTATAGGACACCACACTCTCAGTTATTCATCTTATTCACATCTATCTATCTATCTGTCTGTCTGTCTACGCACCGCATATGAGGGGGAAACATGATATCCTGAAATCCATGATATACTGTATGGATATCCATGATAAAACGGACATACACAATTGGCACAGCACATATTATAATAGAATTTTACATTAAATAATGCCGCTATATAACTATAGACTGACTATAACTATAGTCTGACTATAACTATAGTCTCTCCAGGCTTAATGAGGCGCAGGTCGTCCACAGCCGCACGTCGTTGCAGATAAAATAAAGTGAAACATTGTCATTAAACGAATTCATAATCACAGTAGTAACATTACAGGACAAATTTATAATTAAAATTAAATTCAGTTTTTTTAGGATCGAATTTAAGCAACGTAAACGTTAACACACTGAGCCTTTAGATTTTATTATGTGTAATTAGAAAAGCTACACTTGTAGGGTCTTGTGTCATCTTATATTTTGTGTTCTTTAAATTTGTAGCTTTTATAAGACTCTACTTTTATTTAGGTGCACTCACAATGACAAAAAAACGGGGTTCTGTATTGTTTTTGGTGAACTTGAGCGTGTCAGAAAATTAAGCCAAACTCCGTGTATACTCGCCTCACAGACGTGAAAAATATATACTTATAGAAAGCGAAATATCTTCTTTTATATAAACTAATGAAAAAAAAATATTCGATTACGTAATTCATATGAAAAGTGAATTATGGCGCACTCCGTGCTGCGGAGACGACAAGAAAACATGATCACCATCAGCACAGCCGAAACCAACGGAATCACTAATTTATCAATGAATCATTAAAATGGTCAGAGTGAGTTTCCTGGCTGTTTTAACAAATATTTGAAGTAGATAACAATAGCCCACATTTATAAAAGCATTTTTATTTAGACTATAAAAAATTATCCTGCATTTATTTTTAGGTGTGCCCGCTGCCACAGTTCTTATACAGTATGGCTCTTTATCTGAGTAAATTCAGTAACAAACCTGTAACTTTACATGTAAAACAGGTACATCTGTATGAATAAATTGTTTAAATGTGATCAGTGATTTATGTAAACGACTCAGTTTAGATGTAAGTAAATGCTCATTGCTGCGCTGTTTGGGGGAGGGATGCGCTAATGACGATTTTATCTGCTGTGTGGAGGCTCGCCAGTGGTCCACTACACAGCAAAAATATGTTAGTATATCATGACTGAAATACAGCGGCTCACATCAGCGTGCGTTTCTCACAGCGCCGCATAGACAGCGCTTATTTAACACCTATACAAATGTGTTTGTTGTATTTCTGGGAAAGAGAAATTTAATGTCTCATATCGGCGCACGCGTTCATCTGACTTTAGATCAAAACTCGGCAAAGTTAAAGAGCGCATGCGCGCGCCGCGGGATCACGCAAACGTTTTACATTCACTAAAAAGTTCACAACCACATTTCAGCCATTCACACACATGCATTGTGCTGTTGTTTGTACACACTTTCAGTTTCCCCCTTCTACTCTCCTCTTTGATCAAAAATGCTCCCGATATGAGCCGACACGAGCAGATTTGTTTCAGTCAGAATATTTAACAAACATAAAGAGAGGCGACATACAGTGGTGTGAAAAACTATTTGCCCCCCTCCTGATTTCTTATTCTTTTGCATGTTTGTCACACAAAATGTTTCTGATCATCAAACACATTTAACTATTAGTCAAAGATAACACAAGTAAACACAAAATGCAGTTTTTAAATGAGGGGTTTTATTATTTAGTGAGAAAAAAAATCCAAACCTACATGGCCCTGTGTGAAAAAGTAATTGCCCCCTGAACCTAATAACTGGTTGGGCCACCCTTAGCAGCAATAACTGCAATCAAGCGTTTGCGATAACTTGCAACGAGTCTTTTACAGCGCTCTGGAGGAATTTTGGCCCACTCATCTTTGCAGAATTGTTGTAATTCATCTTTATTTGAGGGTTTTCTAGCATGAACCGCCTTTTTAAGGTCATGCCACAACATCTCAATAGGATTCAGGTCAGGACTTTGACTAGGCCACTCCAAAGTCTTCATTTTGTTTTTCTTCAGCCATTCAGAGGTGGATTTGCTGGTGTGTTTTGGGTCATTGTCCTGCTGCAGCACCCAAGATCGCTTCAGCTTGAGTTGACCAACATGGCCGGACATTCGCCTTCAGGATTTTTTGGTAGACAGTAGAATTCATGGTTCCATCTATCACAGCAAGCCTTCCAGGTCCTGAAGCAGCAAAACAACCCCAGACCATCACACTACCACCACCATATTTTACTGTTGGTATGATGTTCTTTTTCTGAAATGCTGTGTTACTTTTACGCCAGATGTAACGGGACACACACCTTCCAAAAAGCTCAACTTTTGTCTCGTCGGTCCACAAGATATTTTCCCAAAAGTCTTGGCAATCATTGAGATGTTTTTTAGCAAAATTGAGACGAGCCTTAATGTTCTTTTTGCTTAAAAGTGGTTTGCGCCTTGGAAATCTGCCATGCAGGCCGTTTTTGCCCAGTCTCTTTCTTATGGTGGAGTCGTGAGCACTGACCTTAATTGAGGCAAGTGAGGCCTGCAGTTCTTTAGATGTTGTCCTGGGGTCTTTTGTGGCCTCTCGGATGAGTTGTCTCTGCGCTCTTGGGGTAATTTTGGTCGGCCGGCCACTCCTGGGAAGGTTCACCACTGTTCCATGTTTTTGCCATTTGTGGATAATGGCTCTCACTGTGGTTCGCTGGAGTCCCAAAGCTTTAGAAATGGCTTTATAACCTTTACCAGACTGATAGATCTCAATTACTTTTGTTCTCATTTGTTCCTGAATTTCTTTGGATCTCGCCATGATATCTAGCTTTTGAGGTGCTTTTGGTCTACTTCTCTGTGTCAGGTAGCTCCTATTTAAGTGATTTCTCGATTGAAACAGGTGTGGCAGTAATCAGGCCTGGGGGTGACTACAGAAATTGAACTCAGGTGTGATAAACCACAGTTAAGTTATTTTTTAACAAAGGGGGCAATCACTTTTTCACACAGGGCCATGTAGATTTGGAGTTTTTTTTCCTCCCTTAATAACGTAAACCTTCATTTAAAAACTGCATTTTGTGTTCAATTATGTTATCTTTGACTAATAGTTAACGGTTTTTGATGAGCAGAAACATTTAAGTGTGACAAACATGCAAAAGAATAAGAAATCAGGAAGGGGGCAAATAGTTTTTCACACCACTGTATACTTGCTGATTAAACACTGCATTTTTTAAAGTGAAAGCGCGCGATGTGAGCAGCTTTAATTATTGATAATTAAATCATTATTAAATGGTGGACATAAACAGCAAAAATAATAATATTATTCTTTTGATTATTATTATCATGTTCTTTTGCTGTTTGAGCGTCTGTGGATTCCAAAATTGACATTTTTACCGTTTTTTAATCACTGGAATGGAAGAGATAAAAAGGTTCCTTATCATAACGTGCCTTGTATTGTTTTTAATCGCTCGATACACAACCCATCATTTTTAATGCTATTTTACAAAGGGTAAATACACGTGGAATAATTTTATTTGGTTTGTTTATTTATAAATAAAATCAAAAATTCAAACATTGTAGAGTAATCAAAAACAGTGTAGAGTGATTAAGAACACTACATGTTATGGAAAGAAAAATCTAATTCCAGGGATTACAAACTGTAACAATGTCAATTTTAGAATTCAGAAGATTTTAAATTTACCCAAATTTAAGAAGAGGCCTGAAGCAAGATCCAAGATCCTCCCCAGTTTGCTGAAACCATGAACAGTGGTGATTTTAGTTTCTCCGAGTGTATACTGTAGGTGAGAACAGCTATTCACACTTGGGGAGGTGTATTATTTGCATTTTAATGTGTCTGCCTTTGCAAAGCACACACAGTAACACAACAAGTAAGAACAACAACCCCGTAATTAGAAAAGCTACACGTGTAGGGTCTTGTGTCATCTTATATTTTCTGTTCTTTAAATTTGTAGTAGATTTATTAACTGAAATAAATTACACTAAACGGAGTTCTGTATTGTTTTCGGTGAACTTGAGCACGTCAGAAAATGAACCGATACTCCGTGTATAGTCGCCTTACAGACGTGAAAAATATATACTTATAGAAAGTGAAATATCTGCTTTTATATAAACTAATGAAAAAAATTATTAGATTACGCAATTCGTATGAAAAGTGAATTATAGGGGCGCTCCCTGCTGCGGAGACGACGAGATGACATGATCAACATCAGCACAGCCGAAACTAAAGGAATCACTAATCTGGGGGAAATCAGCTTATGTAATTTGTATAAAACGTGGATTACTATACAGAGGCTCTGCCTCTGCGCCTGCGAGAGGTTGTGTGTGCGCGGTCGACTACACAGTAAAAACATGTTAGTATATTAAGACTGAAATAAAGCGTCTCGCAAAGACAGCGCCTATTTAACACGTATAAATTTGTGTTTGTTATATTTCTGGGAAATAGAAATCTATTATAAATCTCTCATATCAGCGCGCCACGGGTTATATTCACTAAAAGGCTTATTCACAACCACATTTCGGCCACGCACACATACATAAAGTAAATAGAAATAAGAGGCCCTGATTATACTGCATAAATATTATTTAGTAAAAAAATTAATTCCTCCACGCCCTTGAAGACTTTGTGTGTACGGTTGAGCACTGATTAGACTGCTATAGAGGAGAATTATGATGCCGGATCAAACTTTTAAAAAATATTATTGCTTAAATGTGTGCTGAAAAAACTGTTGTCCCCAAAAATGTAACAGTTGCAGACTCATGTCCATCAATCTGATATACAGTATGCTGGAGATGTAGGTGGGAAGACACTGCTTTGTGTAGTTAACATCAAAGACACAGTAATCCGCCTGCACCCGCGACAGCAGCACGCCGCTCTTACTGCTCTGCAGCACGGCGCGCAGCATCCGCTTCACCAACTCCACGTCACACATCCTCAGGGTTTATGATATTAGTGCATCAATTCATTTAAAAAGTGTTGTGTTGTTATAAAGATTATCCACTAGAGGTCTCTCTTTAACAACTTCACATAAATCACATAAGTACTACTGCACTCTGAGACTGAACTCAAGCTGCATGGACACTTCACATCTTACGCAACTCATGACCACAGCTTGAGATCACAACTCAAAAGAAAAAGAAAAAAACGACCATTAGGTTTGTTTTGTGTTGTGTGTTCTGTCTGTGAGTAATTCAGTCTGTAATAGGGAACTTGTATATTAAAGAGAAATGTGTAAACAGAATTAAGCCTGAACGGCACTGCCTGCTTTTAAGGAAAAGGAGAAAATTATCGAATTCTACAGCTGATAGAAGTAATGTTCCATAGATGAAAGCCTTCTATAATAAACACACAATGTAAGTTACAGATCTTTTTACAAGCATAATTAATTTCCCCCCTGGCACAAAGCCAGCTTCATTGATTTCATGGTCTGTAATTGTACATGTTTGAGAAAACTGAGCATTGTGAAGCACAGGGTGTGTTTGCTAAAGTGTCAGTAATGTTTAGGTGGAATACCAGCAATACATCCAATGGCGTGAGCATGAACATATTTAGGTAAAGCAGTTGTTAAAGAAACATGCACATTTGATTAAAATCAAGATGTGACATGGAGGAGGCCATCTAGGGACTCAACGAACGTCCCTTATGCTTCTATTTATTATAAGGAAGACACATTGTTTAAGACAATGCCTAGGGCTTTGCATTGCGGACTGGGTGAAAAGGCTGGATACTTGGCATCAGGTCTTAAGCTTTTAATGAGGTAGTTTTATGCAACCGAGGAAAAACACATTTACAGTACAATTCGCATGTCAACAACAGGAAATGCCATTTGAGCAAATGAGCCCAACACATGTGCTCAGGTTTTGGAGAGACAAACAGTTAGTGACTGTTAGAGACAATGAGGAAAGCAGGTCGGTGAAAAATTAGGAAATTTGTACCTCACATCATGTTGAGCTGATAAAGAGTTTAAAATGGGATCAAGAGGTAGAACAACAATCTTTTGTTGCTTGATGTCTAATCTCAATGGCCAGACTTACAGCTTTTACTGGACTATAGTCATGAATTATGTCATGAACTATGTCAACTATGAAATAACTAGACTGACATGAAAGATGACAAACCACAACCACGAGCTTCATCTAGATCAGGGGTACTGAATTAAACTTTAAGAAGGTCTTGTCAATAAAATGACAATTTTAAATTTCTATAGCTTTTAAATTATATATGTTGTCAATTTTCAGTAACTATGTTAAACTTGTGGATTTGAACTTTGATGCTGTGTCTATTTCCTTGTATATTATGTGGAATACAAACAACAATCTTTAATCAATATTTTTATGAATCCTTATTTGCACGTTGAATGAATGTAAAAGGACTCTAGTTGCTCTGTCTGGAGTCGCCTGCCCTCACTTTTGACTGCTGCAGATATGTTTACTCTAATGACGTGTGTTTTTTGTCTCATATATAGTGGCGCTTCACTTTACTGCTTTTTTATTATAGCCATAGTTTCGGAACATATAAGACAAATTGGTTTTAAACTTTCTGCAGGAAGAATAAACATACATTGATTTGTCCGTTCATCTTTGAAGGTTCAATTTTCATAGTTTACTTTCCTTTTCTTGGAGTAAGTCATGCTGTGTTGGGCTTTTGTTTCTGTTTCTTCCACACACTCTGTAGATTTGCTCTGGACATTGGTGGGGACCTATGACTACACCACCCCCCCTTCCCCTGCCCCACCCATCAACCCCCGACCCCAACTCCGTCCACGGAATGCATATTTTTTTAATATGCTGCATAATGCAAAATCACTTTACATTAATACTAGCAATGCTTCGATAGATATTAATCCACTCGAAATGCAATTCATTAAGTTCAATTAAGGAATAGTGTAATGTTAAAGGAATGTTTAATAACTGACAAAAAGATTAATAAAGACTATTCTTTATTGAGCAATAGTGCTGATATACAGCATAGTTGTTTAGGTTCTGACACCTGACAAAACAGGATAAACACATGCCATTTAAACAGCAATCATTTTATTTCACTTTTTCTGAGTCTCAGTGTGCAAACCTCCAATCAAATCATTAATGTTTGCCAAGTCAGTGAATGCATTTTAAAAACTATTTGCGCAAAGTGGATTGTCTATTGGTGAACTGTAACTAAATTCTATCCATGGCAATATTAGTATGTAGCATATAAATTTATTTCACAAGACTGATTTCTGACAAATAGTCGTCATTAGATTAGGAGACGGTACAGGACCGCGGTGAAGTTTGTTGGACGTTGGATATTCGAGCTCTGGGCTCCAGTTTCCGATTTGTAGCGGAGATTTGCTAACAGAGTCCGGCGAAAGCACATCACCTACTGCGCGAGTTAGGGACCGTCTGCAAATTACTGTCCGACTGAAATACGGATAATATTAATATTATGAACATATTTTAAATAAATAAATGATCTATTGCCTCGAAACCTATTCTGAAATGTGTGTCCACTTGTCCTGCAGAGGGCACAACCTTTTTGTATTCAATATTATCACTTTTTATATTTATTAATAATTAATATTTAATAATTCTGCATTTTACTTAAATACCTTCCAGGTCATGTGTCCCACTGACAGGGATCATTACAATAGTCCAACCTAGAAGTGATAAAAGCATGAACTAGTTTTTCTGCATCGTTTAGCGACAATATATTTCTTATCTTGGCAATATTTCTGAGGTGAAAGAATGCTATCCTGGTGATATTATCTACATGAGCTTCAAATGAAAGGCTGGAATCTATAATCACGCCAAGGTCTTTTACTGTTGCACTTGATGGAACAGAAAGGTCATCAAAAGTTACGGTGTGATCTAAGATTTTACTTCTAGCTGTATGCGGTCCAATGACTAGAACTTCTGTCTTATCCGGATTAAGCAGAAGGAAGTTAATTAGCATCCAATGTCCTGCACACATTGCTCAACTTTAGCAAATTTGGAGCACTTTTGCTCCAAATACCAGGGAGCGAGTTTCTTATCTCTAATAATTTTTCTTTTAGCTGGAGCTACATTATCTAAGGTACAACGAAATGTCGACTCTAAATATTCAGTCACCTGATCGAGTTCTGTGGGGTCAGACGGTGACCTAATCGAAGTTGGTAACTCTGGGAGATTACTGATAAAACTCTGTGTGGTAGTTTTTTTTTTGCAAATATTTTTTATTGAAAAAAGGAAAACAATACAGTACTTGCATTCACAGAAATCCAATTTACCTTTTCATTTTTCTAAATAAACAAATACACACATAAAAACATTAACAAAAACACTCAAATAATAAAAAAAAAAACACCCCCCCCCCTCCCCGCTCCACACGGCTCAAGACAACCACCGAACATATTACATAAATATCAGTAACAGGTATACATTTAATCAGGAATTTTGGCCCACTTATCTTTGCAGAATTGTTGTAATTCAGCTTTATTTGAGGGTTTTCTAGCATGAACCGCCTTTTTAAGGTCATGCCACAACATCTCAATAGGATTCAGGTCAGGACTTTGACTAGGCCACTCCAAAGTCTGCATTTTGTTTTTCTTCAGCCATTCAGAGGTGGATTTGCTGGTGTGTTTGGGGTCATTGTCCTGCAGCAGCACCCAAGATCGCTTCAGCTTGAGTTGACGGACAGATGGCCGGACATTCTCCTTCAGGATTTTTTGGTAGACAGTAGAATTCATGGTTCCATCTATCACAGCAAGCCTTCCAGGTCCTGAAGCAGCAAAACAACCCCAAACCATCACACTACCACCACCATATTTTACTGTTGGTATGATGTTCTTTTTCTGAAATGCTGTGTTACTTTTACGCCAGATGTAACGGGAAACGCACCTTCCAAAAAGTTCAACTTTTGTCTCGTCGGTCCACAAGGTATTTTCCCAAAAGTCTTGGCAATCATTGAGATGTTTTTTAGCAAAATTGAGATGAGCCTTAATGTTCTTTTTGCTTAAAAGTGGTTTGCACCTTGGAAATCTGCCATGCAGGCCGTTTTTGCCCAGTCTCTTTCTTATGGTGGAGTCGTGAACACTGACCTTAATTGAGGCAAGTGAGGCCTGCAGTTCTTTAGATGTCCTGGGGTCTTTTGTGGCCTCTCGGATGAGTTGTCTCTGCGCTCTTGGGGTAATTTTGGTCGGCCGGCCACTCCTGGGAAGGTTCACCACTGTTCCATGTTTGTGCCATTTGTGGATAATGGCTCTCACTGTGGTTCGCTGGAGTCCCAAAGCTTTAGAAATGGCTTTATAACCTTTACCAGACTGATAGATCTCAATTACTTTTGTTCTCATTTATTCCTGAATTTCTTTGGATCTTGGCATGATGTCTAGCTTTTGAGGTGCTTTTGGTCTACTTCTCTGTGTCAGGTAGCTCCTATTTAAGTGATTTCTTGATTGAAACAGGTGTGGCAGTAATCAGGCCTGGGGGTGACTACAGAAATTGAACTCAGGTGTGATAAACCACAGTTAAGTTATTTTTTATAGTGGGCAATCACTTTTTCACACAGGGCCATGTAGATTTGGAGTTTTTTTTCTCCCTTAATAACGTAAACCTTCATTTAAAAACTGCATTTTGTGTTAAATTATGTTATCTTTGACTAATAGTTAACGGTTTTTGATGAGCAGAAACATTTAAGTGTGACAAACATGCAAAAGAATAAGAAATCAGGAAGGGGGCAAATAGTTTTTCACACCACTGTATTTAAATTGTTTTATACCCTTGTCACACCACACTGAGAACGACGAGTCCAGGAGTGATGGGGGGAAACAGATGGTTATCTTTTAGAGGACCTGAGGAAGATGCCATTACAAATTTAAAGTGCCGTCTAAACTGGAACCAGATCTTGAGTGTGTTAAGAACCACCTGATTATCAGTATACAGAGAGGGTTTTATGGGTAAAGAGGAATAGAGCAAAGCCGGTATAGAAGATCCCTTACAGGATGATAGCTCCAATTTACACCAAGAGGATCCACAAGATTTTAACCAGTAGCAAAGTTTATGAATGTGAGCAGCCCAGTAGTAAGCTAGAAAATTAGGTAATGCAAGTCCTCCACTAAATCTGCATCTCTGCAGTATAGTTTTACGAACCCTAGGTGGCTTCCCTCCCCAAATGAAAGAACCAATAATTTTGTCCAGTGAGACAAAAAAATGTTTTGGCAAAAATAAGGGAATTGACTGAAATAAAAATAAAAATTTTGGTAAGATATTAATTTTAACAACATTAATCTTGCCGATTAATGAAAGGGGGAGATTACCCCATCTTTGAATATCAGATGTGATCCTTGATATACAGTAAGGGGAGTAAAATTAGCTGATTTAAGGCCAGATAGAGAACGAGTCACGTTAATCCCCAAGTATTTAAACCCCGATGGACTAAGATGAAAGGGTAGATCAGAATGTTGAAGATGACATGCTGACATATTAATGGAAAAACACTCACTTTTCCCCAAATTTAATTTATAACCTGAAAATGAGCTGAAATTCTCCAGAATACCTAAAACAGCCGGGATGGAGAGAACAGGATCAGTGATATATAATAACAAATCATCTGCATACAATGATAATTTATGTTCAATTCCATTACGGAAGATTCCCTTGAATACGGAGGAAGATCTCAATGTGATTGACAGAGGCTCGATGGCGATGGCAAAGAGTAAAGGTGACAAAGGGCAACCTTCACGACATCCACGACCCAGAGCAAAATAATCTGAATAAACATCATTAGTACTGTATGAACACTGGCTTTAGGGGACGAATAAAGAAGCCGAATCCAAAAAATAAATTTATCGCCAAATCCAAATTTCTTTAAAACTGCAAACAAGTACTCCCACTCCACTCTATCGAAAGCCTTTTCAGCATCTAAAGAAATCACAAGTTCAGGAAGTTCAGATAAATGCTTTGAATAAATAACATTAAAGAGTGTACGGGTATTAAAAAACAATTGACGTCCCTTTATAAAGCCATTTTGCTCTTCAGATATAATACAAGGAAGCACATCCTCTAGGCGAGATGCAATTACTTTAGCCAACACCTTTGCATCGGCATTAAGCAGAGATAATGGCCTGTAGGAACCACAGGAGGTTGGATCTTTGTCATTTTTGAGAAGGAGCGCTATAGTGGCTTGTGTGAAAGTTGGTGGTAATGAACCCCTTTCCAAGGATTCATTAAACACAGACAAAAGCAATGGTGCCAATTTACCAATAAATGATTTATAAAATTCTATTGGAAACCCATCAGGGCCTGGGGCTTTATTAGACTGCATAGCTGTAATAGCATTCGATACATTTTCAACGGAAAATGGGGAGTCCAATTGCCCGGCAATATTAGTATCAATAACAGGGTTTGAAAGATTATGGAGAAATTTATTCATTTTAGCTTTGTCCGTAGGAAATTCTGACTTGTATAACGAAGTGTAAAATGTTTTAAAGGTAGAATTAATTTCCAAGGGATCTGTAGTAATAGTGTCATTAGTGTTTTTAATACTAGCTATTAAACGCGAAGTGGCTTGTCGTCGTAGCTGATGTGCCAACAAGCGACTTGCCTTGTCGCCATATTCATAATATGAGCCACGACTGCGTAGTAACAAGCGCTCTGCCTCTTTAGTTGACATAAGATTGAATTCTGCTTGCAAATCAAGATGCTGCTTCAGTAATTCTGGAGAAGGGTTCAGTGTATAACTTTGGTCAAGGTTATTAATCGCAGCTGTAAGTTCTTTAAACCTGGCATTAATCTTTTTATTAGCAAGAACAGAATAAGAAATAATTTGACCTCTCAGATAGCATTTGAGTGTCTCCCATAGAAGAGAATATGAAACTGAATCATTTTGATTGAAGGACAAGAACTCCTCAATAGAACTTGAAACGAATTCACAAAATTCTTTATCTGCCAGAAGAAGAGAGTTAAATCTCCAAAGTGGTGGGCTACGTTTATAGGTAGAAAGCTGAATATCCAATAGCAGAGGTGAATGATCAGATATTACAATACCAGAATAGTCAGAAGAAGTATCACACAAATCAAGAGCTCTGTCTATAAGAAAGTAATCAATCCTGGAATAAGAATGATGCACCTGGGAGAAAAAAGGAAATTTTTTGATTGAAGGGTTGCGAAATCTCCATGGATCAATAAGATCGTTCTGTTTAATAAAATCTGAAAATATTTTAGACATAGATGATGGAGTCAGATTACGAGGATTAGATCAATCCAAGATTGGATCAAAAACACAATTCAGATCTCCACCGAGGATCAGCAAATGAGTGTTCAAGAAGGGGATGTTACTCAGCAGTCTATTAGCGAATTCAGCATCATCAAAATTTGGGGCATATACATTTACCAACAAACCCTTTTTTTGCATTAGTGTACCAGCAACAATGATGTATCTACCATTCTTATCAGTGATAACATTGGTCGATGAGAATTGAACTTTCTTATTAATGAGAATGGCAACTCCTCTAGCTTTCGAATTAAAGTTTGAGTGAAAGACCTGACCTACCCAAGGGCAATTTAACCTATAATGATCTTTAATGCGAAGGTGAGTCTCCTGTAAAAATGCTATCTCAGAATGTAGACGTTTCAAGTGTGTGAAAACCTTAGATCTCTTAACAGGATTGCCCATACCTCTGACATTCCAACTAATGAATCTAAGAGGCATGCCTGACCCAGCATTGCTGGGATCTATATTACCATTAACCATTCAAAAAGAAAAACAACAACAACCAAAATGCCAAAGAGCCGAAGCGGGACACCCTCCCCCCCAAAATACCCCTAAACACACATACACCCAAAGTCTACACATAACAAAAACAAAGGAGACAGCAGTGTTCCCCAAAATAGCAAAAAAATTATCCACTAAAGTGAATGGACTAACCGGAGCCCAAACAAAAACAAACACAAGAGAGAGAGAAAAAAACCTCCCACCGACTTCACACTGTATAACAGCGTGCGTGTAACAAACCCTGTACAAAATATTATTTCCTCAGAAGCGTCATTAGCGGCTTTATCTATCGCGAGCTGCGTCTTCAACGCTTGCAAGTCGAACTTAATGGTAGACAAAGCATCACCGATAGTATCCTGAAGTTCTTTTTTAAAAATATCGGCGATATCTTTCCTCAGCGAGGCCAACAACTCGACTTTAAGAGCGTCAATATCCGGATTAGCCTGGCTCGAGGGGGGCTTTACCGGTGACGACGGCTCACCCGAGGATGTGGTCGCGGTTTGCAAACTAGGCCTCAGTTGTGTTTGAATTGTACTGCGAGTTTTTATATTTTTTTCTTGCATTTTAAACTGTCCCGAGTAAACCTTTTCAACTCAACTAACTACAAAATAAAACAGGACTAAAACTATGGCCAAAAAGCGCAAAGGAATAACAATTGTAATCAAAATCGGCGGGAGCTCCCAAACTCACGTCCTACTCCATCAAAGCTCAACCGGAAGTCCCCACTCTGTGTGGTAGTTGAATGTACGTTTAATACGGTAGCGCGGTGCTGTGCGTACATTATCACTGTGACACACTTGAATGGAGACAAGATAGTGATCTGAGATAATTTCAGACAGTGGAATTGTGAATACATTTCTTATACTTAATCCGAAAAATATTATTAAGTCTAAAGTGTGACCTGCTTTATGAGTGGGTCCTACTACAGACTGATTTACGCCTACGGAGTCCAGTATGGACATAAATGCTGTTCTCAGAGGGTCTTCTGGATTCTCAAAATGAATGTTGAAATCTCCAGCAATTAACACTTTGTCTACAGAAACGACTAGGTTTGAGATGAAATCTGCAAATTCACTAAGAAATTCAGAATACGGCCCTGGAGGTCGTACTGAGCTGACTTAATATACTTAAGTACACTTATGTTACTATAAAGAATTTCAAATTAGTTAAATTTGTGTCCGTGTTTTTGTACGATAGACAGATTATCATTGTGAATAACTGCGACGCCTCCTCCTCTACCAGTTAACCGAGGCTGGTGTATGTAGCTGTATCCAGGAGGACTAGCTTCATTTAGAGCTACATACTCGTCCTGTTTAACCCATGTTTCAGTTAAACAGAGTATATCTGTGATAATTTCATTAACAATAACCGCTTTTGATGCGAGAGATCTAATATTTAACAATCCTAGCTTCAGATCAGAGGTGGCGGCTGCGCATTCAGTATGATCGGAGTTTGTGGACTTTATGTTAATTAGATTATTGAAACAGACTTTCTGAGTCTTTCTACATTTTTGCTTAGATTGGGGAACAGACTATAAGAGGAGAGAGCTACCCTCCTTGTATTGAAGAAGATGGCCCAGAGGAACCTCTACAGATTTTTGCACACAACAGAGATGGAAGACTTTTGAGAGACAGGATTTGTCAAAATTACTTTTATTAAATAGTTTGCACTGGTCTGCTGTGTAGTTCATTTCTTTATTTCCTGAAAAACAATGAAAGTAAAATTAAATAAAATGTGTTGTTTTTTTTAATGACATTGCTTTATATACGCAACACTTTTAACATGCAACAGATTAATATACGCACAAGTTCTCACCTTAAGGTGATGCTCCAGTAATTCAATTTCTAGTGTTGCTTTTTTAATGGATAGCCTTTTCTCTTCTATTTAAGGTCCATCTCCATGTCACTTTTTCTTATTTGTTTTTGAAGATGGACCTTATACAGCTCCTTTGCTGGCAACTAGGAAGGAAACTAGGAGTTATTATTATAAAATAATTTAATAAATGAGATTCTGTCAGACAATAAAATTAAAATATGGACAAATGCACACAAATTCTTACATTGATCAGATAGTGCATTGAGGTCGAAGGACCTTCATCCGTGAAGAAATCCCCAGGCAGGGGCGGACTGGCCATCGGGAGCACCGGAACATTTCCCGGTGGCCTGACGGTCGTTCTGGCCTGCCGGCTGCCGCTGTGCAGACGATCAGCCTTGCATGTGATAGGCTGGTGTGCAACTACTAATTAATTGACGGATCTCTCAGTCTACGAATCAGGCAATGGAAAGGGAAGATTAGACGATCAGAAGATTACACTCCCACATGACCCCCCACATGACCCCCAACATGACCTCCCACATGACCCAACGTCAGCGACGCACTGCCTAATATCTGGCTATATCCAGAGACAGGGTATATCTGACTAAATCGTTAAAAAAATGGAGCGTAAACACAAAGGAGGAGCAGAGAGAGAGCAAGCTGCTGCAAAATCCCAGCCATGTTCGCCAGTAAGGGAACAGGTCGGTCAAGATTACATTTACATTATATTTATAATAATTTGGCAGACGAACACTTTCATCCAAATCACTTAGATAATCACAATAGATAAAATTAAACCAACAAATGAGCAACAATATGTAAGTGCTGCTGTGCTGTGTCAAGTCTCGTTTCGTCTACATGTAGCATATTTTTAATATAATAAATAAAAATGAATAAAAAGTAGACAAAATAGTGTTAGTGGGTCAAATTTTTTAAATAATAAATAAATCAAGTAGATGGTATGGAAAAGAATACAGTATTAGTTATTTAGATTTTTCATTTCTAGTCTACAATATGCAGACTACAATGTTTGTTTGTTTATTTATTTATTTTGAAAAGGTGACGAAGGAAGCAGCAGTAGCACTAGTGCTGCAAATGCTCCTGCTGTTGAGCTACAGTAGAGGTGGTGGACAGTCCAGCGTTAGAGTCAGAGCAGGAACCTTCAGGTAAAGTTTAAGATAAGCAAACCTAAACATGCAGGCAGCAGCCTATACTTTTTAAACAACATGTGCTTTTTATGATTTATAAGATCAGTAGTAGGACTGTAATTTTGGGGACATACAACTGATGGCTGCACAATTATAAATACAGATTATTGAACGCGCTTAATTTCATATTGCAGAGCAACTAGATGTGCAGAGTGAGAGAGAGAAGGATTCAGGGAAAGATGAAGGAGACAGTGAAAGCCGGTGCACTAGTAGTGCTAATTACTTACTGTTTACTCTTACTGAACTGTTCCACATAATGCCATAATTGTGTAAACATTGTTATCTGTTACTTACGCTGTCATAGGTTTTGTTAAGTTTGTGTTTGTGTTTCTGACACATTTGGTATACTAGAGTTGAGCACTGAAAATACATAAAATGTAAAATTTCAACATGTGAATGTGTCTCTTGTTATCTCTTTTAAAAAGCCAATTTTCTATTTGTCATTGGTTTGGTAGTATAAATGGTGTATTCCTAGTGAGTTGTTAAGGGTTATTTTTTTATTCATTTATATTGCATCTGGTAGTCTACTGTACCTGTTACAATAATAGGGTTAGCCTACAAGTTTATCAGTCCAGTAGATTACATGAATAAGGTGGTGGTGATTGCAGCAGCAGAGGTGGCCTGGGAGTGGAGTCAAATTCCCGGCCTGAATTATTGTCCCAGTCCGCCACTGTCCCCAGGTATGTACTGTGAAAGAACAATGACAGTTTGTTACTCTAATGTAAAAAGGAGGCGCTGCATTATAATGGTATGCATCCTACCTCAGTGGATCTACCAGCATTGTCCACTTCTGTCACAGCAGAGGTGGTCTCTTCATCTTTCAGTGAAAATATGCAAGTATACGTTATCTGGCAGAAAAAATAAAATAAAATAAAAGCAACTAAAGGTACCTGACAACAAAACACTTACAACTGTGACAGACTGTTCTTTCTGTGGCGTCCAATAATACAATCCCTCTATCAGTATCTATAAGAAAATACAACCCATAGAATTCTCAATATTATCAAAGAAAAAAACAATAATGCATGAAAAAGAAAATGTCAAAGTAATACAACTAAGAACACAGTAGCCTACAGTATACATCATATGCAGTTAAATAAAGTAAACCTGCATAAAAACATAAAGCATGCTCAAAAGCCTTTAAGTGACAGAGATAGTATTTTATTAATTCGTATAATGAAAATAAATCTTATTGGTAAACTTGTTAGTGTCACTGGTGGCACTTTATTAAGGGACTGAGCCGCTCCTCAGATGGGGTGAGGGGAGGTGGTGCTGGGCCCCCACCAGTTAGACGGGCTTCAGCCTTCTTTCTATTATCTACACGACAGAAAGAATATACTAAATCATGTTTAATAAATAGTTCAGTGATCGTGTAATCAAATATTACCTTTTTGCAGAACGTTTTTGTGTTTCATTTTCACTTGGCTTCTGGCTCCAGAAGGATTACACCTTATTAAATAAGAAACTATACATTCCTAGTCAGTATACACTGGTATTTTAACCTAAAGAAATGAATGGTAGGAAAAGTAAATCTACATTAGTAGATTATTATAAAGTAGATTATTAAATCCACCACATAACTGTTCATAACATCACTTTTACTCAACATTTAGATTTCATTTATAGTGCAGATTAAACTTCAGACAGAAGATCTAAGGACTGCAGGAGATTCTGTACAGGTTGTCCTTGAGAACCGACTCGATTCACTTTAAAGAGTCACATTCCGATGTCTTAATATAGATGATTCACAGAACTCACTGCTGAGGAGTCGGGTCAATGATTCACTGAGAGCGCGCGCACGATAAAGCGGCACTACTGAGTTAAAATTTAGCATAAACCCTGAGGTGAGTTATAAAACACTTTAAATCTCTCTCTCTCTGTGATTAAACATCATATTCCGCATGTGAAGTGATTTAATGTCGATATTGTCTCACTAAGATGATCAGTTTGCTTAGTTTTAGTTACGTTTTGGCGATTTATTGAATAAAAATGTTAAAGCTAATCTGTGTGGATGAGACAATTAGCACCTTCAATTAGCACACGAGCTAAAATTAATAAAATCTTTATTAATCCTCTTAATGTCTTTTTTTGTGTGTGAGGGAGTTGTATTAGTCTACTAAACAAATAAAATGGATTTTAACAGTAATTGTGTTTTATTAAAAAAAAAAGTTTAAAGCTATTAGACTTATAATATAGTAAAATGTTTTTTTCTCTGCAGTTTAAACCATTAGTACAATAACCACAACTAACTTTAATAAATTACATTTATTAAATAATACTATATTTTATCTACAATAAACCTTAATTTTCTAGTTAAGTGTTCACGAACTAATGATGATACATTTTTAATTGCCAACTTAAAACAAACAATCCAAAAAAAGTACAATATCCAGTTAAAATTATTTATTTTTGAAAGAAAAATAATGGGACTGAGAGGTGCACATACTTCTAAACAATGATATTTTTTCTTTCTTAATTCAATGAGTTTCACAATAAAAAGATCTCCTGGATCTATCGGCGGCTTTTGATACTATCGATCACTCTACACTACTATCTAGATTAGGATGGCGAATACTAAAGGCGAATGTTCTGAAATGGTTTCAGTCATATTTGTCTGATAGAAAGTTTTTAGTAAAGATGGGTAATTTCACTTCTTCCCAGGCACCTCTGACCTGTGGTCTTCCACAAGGCTCTATTCTGGCTCCTTACGGAAATATGATGTATCTTTTCACTTCTATGCAGATGATACTCAAATTTATCTTCCCATCAAAAGAAAGAACGTTACTGCTACTACTAATCTTTTGCAGTGTTTAGAGGAGGTTAAATCATGGCTAGCTCAAAACTTTCTCTTTCTAAATGAAGACAAGACCGAGGTAATTGTTTTTGGTACAAATGAGAACTCTCAGAGTTTCAGCCCTGATCTGGACAGCTTATCTGTCTACAGATCATCACAGGTGCGTAACCTTGGTGTTCTCATTGACCAGCACCTAAAATTTGATAAACATATCGCCTCCGTTATTGGATCCAGTTTTTATCAGCTTCGACTACTCGCCTAAATGAAATACTTCCTCACCCCCAGAACTCTAGAAATGGCGGTTCATGCATTCATTACGGCTCGTCTGGACTACTGCAATTCATTATATTGCGGTATCTCCAAATCTCAAATTGCCCGCTTACAGCTTGTCCAAAATGCAGCAGCAAGATTCCTTCGTAAAAGTCGTAAACATGATCACATCACTCCGATTCTGAAAGATCTACACTGGCTGCCAGTCTCTCAGAGAATTAATTTTAAAATCCTCCTGTTTGTGTATAAATCATTACACAACCTAGCACCAGTTTACCTCTCCGATCTTCTTCACCCTTATTCTCCTTCCAGAACACTAAGATCTTGTGATCAGGCTTTATTAGTAGTCCCACGCGTGAGGCTCAAGCGCAGAGGGGCACGGGCGTTTGAGGTAGCAGGACCTCAACTCTGGAATACTTTGCCTTTAGAGATCAGACTGGCACCTTCTCTATCCGCTTTTAAGTCCTTGCTCAAAACTTTTGTTTTCATTAGCATTTTAATTCCGCTAGGTGTGCTATTTGTGTTTTATTGTGTGTTTTATGAGTATGTTTTATGTGAAGCACTTTGGTCAGCCTGACGGCTGTTGTAAATGTGCTATACAAATAAATTGAACTTGAACTTGAGTTTCACAATAAATAAATGAGCTGATGTTAAAGAAAGTTAATCAACTCGTCATTTAAGGAATTAATCCCGGCTGGACAAAGTCATCATGAAATGAAGTCCTGTATGTCACCTCGAGCTCGGGCCAAAACACCTGAGTAAAACACCATTAAAGTTCAGTCAGTAGTCTTTACTTGATGCTTGCAAAGGTGGACAGATTAAAAAATAAATTAATAAAAACTTCTTGATGTGTTCGATTACTCATCTTGTGTCCCCACAAATAATTTTTTTGAAAATATCTTCAATGTGCAGAAACACCAACTTTACAGTTTTATTCTATGTATATTATTATATTTATATAAATGTGCACACAGTGAAGATCAAAATTGGAAAACAACGTACAGTTTCCTAAAATTTCAAGGCCAATAATTAGTCCTATTCGAAATTAACTAAAATAGCAGCTTGTTTGTTTTTTTTTAAACACATTTCACGAGTTATGTATAGGTCCTTCTCAAAAAATTAGCATATTGTGATGAAGTTCATTATTTTCTGTAATGTACTGATAAACATTAGACTTTCATATATTTTAGATTCATTACACACAACTGAAGTAGTTCAAGCCTTTTATTGTGGCATACAGCTCATGAAAACCCAAAATCCCTATCTCAAAAAATTTGCATATTTCATCCGACCAATAAAAAAGTGTTTTTAATACAAAAAAAGTCAACCTTCAAATAATTATGTTCAGTTATGCACTCAATACGTGGTCGGGAATCCTTTTGCAGATTCTTGTGTCTTTCTCTTGTGACTTTCTCTTCACAATATCCCACAGATTCTCTATGGGGTTCGGGTCAGGAGAGTTGGCAGGCCAATTGAGCACAGTAATACCATGGTCAGTAAACCATTTACCAGTGGTTTTGGCACTGTGAGCACTGTGAGCAATCTTCATCTCCATAAAGCTTTTCAGCAGATGGAAGCATGAAGTGCTCCAAAATCTCCTGATCGCTAGCTGCATTGACTCTGCCCTTGATAAAACACAGTGGACCAACACCAGCAGCTGACATGTCACCCCAGACTAGGGCTGCACGATATATAGAAAAAATATCGTTATCGCGATAATGGCATGCGCGATAACCATATCGCAAGGAGTTGCGATAAATACTTTATTTGCCAAGCATTTGTGTGTCCAAATTTGACCAATCAGATGGGCCCTTACTATGTTTATACCCGCTTATATCTTTATTTATATATATATATATATATATATATATATATATATATATATAATCTCTTTATACTTCATTCTGTCGCGAACTAACCCCGGATGATCAGAAGACTTAGCGATTAGCCGTTAGCCGCGATTAGCCGTTAGCCCTTTATAGACGGTAAACCCAAACGCGGAAGCAAGCGAGTAAGCAGGATAACCACGCAAATTAGTTTAAGGACTCTCACAGAAGGGGAGCAAGGGAAAAACACACATTTAACCCGCGTCCTATAAACACACACTCGAATCTGAACCGACATGGCGAACTCAGTGACTAAGCTGTATGCATTAGTTTGTTTACTCCTCTTATACTTCCGGGTTCGCGCCCGCATTACTTCCGGGTCCTAGTGCCGGTCGCGGAGCAAGTGTGTGTGCGGGTGCGTGTGTGTGTGTGTGTGTGTGTGTGTGTGTGTGTGTGTGTGTGTGTGTGTGAGACAAATAGTATTTTTTTATTAAATTTTTGTTTAATAATATTTATTTTTATAAAAAAAAAAAAACAGGCAAGCCAAAGAGAATATTTTGTTTAAAAGATGCTCTTGTTTTAAGACACTATTGATGAGTGTATGGTTACATGTAAATAAAAAGTCATGTTGGCAGGTTTATAGTAACAGCAAACCAGAAGTCAGAATATCTGCTGAGGGGTTTAAGTCATTCATAGTGTTTTGAAGTCAAAATATTTGCAACTTCCTTGACATATAGTTTCTTTTTAGCCTTAATTAGATTTAATTACATCAGACGAATATCTATTACCTGTTTATTTTAGTATGATCATTACATATAAATAAATAATAAAAAAAAATGGGCAATAATAATTAAAAAATGCATTTCTCTAGGGAAATGTTATATCGCAAGAAATATCGTTATCGCAGTATTCAACAACCATATCGCATATTTTCCTAATATCGTGCAGCCCTACCCCAGACCATCACTGACTGTGGGTACTTGACACTGGTACTTGACGCAGGTCCCCCAAGGTCTGGAATCGGTCCTTCTCTACAATCTTCCTCAGGGCCCGGTCACCTCTTCTCGTTGTGCAGCGTTTTCTGCCACACTTTTTCCTTCCCACAGCCTTCCCACTTTATCGCTTTTATCGATTAGTTGTTGCAGCTCTTTTTTTTATTTTTTTTTTTATATATATATATATATATATATATATATATATATATATATATATATATATATATATATATATATATATATATATAATATAGATTAATCGGATAAAAGCTAATTTTGACATTTAAACCTTATTTTATGTAAATCAACATTTTTGTTTTTAACAATAACTGCAGATGGCAAGTTGATTGTGTGTGTGTGTGTGTGTGTATGTATGTATATATATATATATATATATATATATATATATATATATATATATATATATATATATATATATATATATATATATATATCTCTGCGCAACAACTAAATGAAATTCGTTGTCAACGAATACCGTTATCGATTAGTTGGGCTGCTCACGTTATTGAGGAGCGCGACCACAAGATGCACAAATACACACACAGATACACAGCCGCTCGCGCAATGGAGGTTACACAAGCGTTTGCAGGAAAAAGCGCGCGGCCCAAGTCCTCCAAGGTATGGAAGCAATTTACATTAAAAGCCTTTTATCGGGCGTTAAAATCGACCGTTTTTCTGCCAGTCGTAATGTCCGGTGAGCGCGGATGAAGCGCTGAGGGTTTTCTACACATAGGAGTCAGTGAGCGAGTTCACACAGGCTTTGGTGACGTGTGTGACGTGTAAACACACGTCACCAAAGCCCGTGTGAACACACTCACCGGCTGCGCGGTTATACAGGGTAAAAAAAAAAACCGTTGCATGTAGCTTTTTCTTTGCGTTCAAATACCAACGAACGCGAGGACCGCGTTTTCTTCACGTTCATTTTACACTTCGGAGGACCGGATATATCCCATGATCCTACAGACTGTACAGAGGGGAAAAGGGCAAAATAAACAGAGTGAACCCAGTAGCGGCGAGTTTTTTTTTTTTTTTTTTTTTTTTTTTTTTCTCTCTCCCCACGTCGCCGTATTACAAGAATGTCTAGTATTTATTTTATTATTTTTTTTATTGAGACAAAAAAAAGGATAAAATACATGAGAGGATCGAAATAATGTATAAACCGTGAAAAGGATGTAGTAGACACTTAAAAATATCATAATCAAGAAGTCTATTCTTATTAAGTTGAATTAATTTAAGAGAATTAAAAATTTAAGTCATTCTTAACTGAATGTATTTTTGTTTTAAAATCAGCTTTTGTTTAAAAAGTCTAGCTTTTATCCGATTTAATCGATATACATATAATGTATGTATGTATACAGATGGCAAGTTGACAGTGTTTTATAATTATTGTTAAAAACAAAACAAATGTTGGTATGGTTTTATATATAATTATAAGCAAAACATCAAATTAAAGAAGCGCTTAGCTTTTATCCGATTAATCGATTAATCGAAACAATAATCGACCAACTAATCGATTATCAAAATACTAGTTAGTTGCAGCCCTAATATATAAATACACTGACGTATTCAGTTGTTAAGAATGACCTCAATTTTAAATTCTCTTAAATTAATTCAACTTAAGAAGAATAATAGACTTCTAGATTATTATATTATTTTTAATTGAAGTGGCTACTACATCCTTTTCACGGTTTATACATTATTTCGATCCTCTCGTGTATTTTATCCTTTTTTTTTGTTGTCTCAATAAAAAATAATCAAATAAATAAATACATAGACCATTTTGCTTTACTAGATATTCTCGTAATACGGCTTTTTCCGCATTTCCCTCTGTATACAGTCGCATGTAGGATCATGGGATATATATGGTCCTCCGAAGTAGGGCTGGGCCGATAAACGATATCATATCGAATCGCGATTTATTTGATTTTAAAAACGATGAAAAGCTATAGACATTTTTTGCTCGATATGGATTAATCTAAGAGCCAATCACACAGCAGAACAATACGACAACAACCAATCAGCGTGCAGCTTGCGCGTGCCGTGCAGGTCAAAGTTAATTTCCTGCCGCACTTTGCGAAGCAAACTTGACACCAGGACGACAAAAAAAAAAAAAAAAGAGTGGAAGCAGCAAAGAAAGTGAATCTAACCTCGAGTTATTATCCAAAGATGTTGAAATTGTCGACAAAAAAAGGTAGCACGAACTCCGTTATATGAACGCATCACCCACACGACCACACTGAGAGCATGAAAATGCGGGCCGATGCTACTCCGTCGACTAGCATTATTGCGCAGCGTCTCATTTTACGGCTCGAAGTATAGCCTCGTGTTCACGTTGCCGAATGCTGCGCAGTTTATCAATAAAACATTATTTTCGTGGCTTAAACCATTCTGGCCAAGCAAATATGAACTATACAACACCTAGCAGGTACCCAACTATATAGTAAAAGTGAAATTGTCGACCCAGATTGATAGCTGCATAATTCATTCCATGTTTGTTGTCATTGCATGCTTAAGCCATTATGTCAGTTTATTGGTGCTGTGTGAAATAGCCTTCATTTAACTCTGAATTGTGGGATAAAAAGACAGCCCTAGTGTGTGTGGTCTAAATGTTGTGTCTCATTATTGTTTAAAAATCTCAAAACATTAATATATCACAAGATACTTTTTATCATCACAAACAAGTATTTAAAAAAAAAATAAAAATCTTTGCCTTGTAAAGATTCTGAGCATGTGCCTATAGTATCTTAATTTTTAAGGCCAAATCTGTCATCTGTTTTTGTTAATAAACTATACTTTAAAATGTAATTTAATGAACCCTTTAATTTTTGTGGCTTCAGTTTAAGTTGTTCAACATTGATGTTCAATAAATAATCATAGTGTGTGTTGCCTTCAAATAATCAATCAAGTAATGCAGCCTTCATTCAAAAATCTCTCAATTGTGAGCATATTTACTGTACAAAACTTGTCAGTGAACTATGAGGGCAAAAAAAAAAATCGTTTATTAATCGAAATCGAGTTAAAATGTTCAATTAATCTAGATTTTGATTTTAGGCCAAATCGCCCAGCCCTACTCCGAAGTGTAAAATGAACGTGAAGAAAACGCACTAGAAATGTTTTCCTTCCGTTCGTTGGGATTTGAACGACGAGAAAAAGCTGCATGCAACATTTTTTTTAATTTTTTATTTACACCGTATAATCACGCAGCCAGACAAACGCACGTCACCAAAGGCCGTGTGAACACTCTCACTGACTCCTATGTGTAGAAAACCCTCGGCACTTCATCCGCGCTCACCGGACACTACGAATGGCAGAAAACCGCTCGCTTTTAACACCCGATGAGAGGCGTTTAATGTAAACTGCTCCCATACCTTGGAGGACTTGGAGCGCGCACTTTTTCCTGTAAACTCCATTGCGCGATCGACTGTGTATTTGTGCATCTTGTGGTCGCGCGCCTCAATAACGTGGGCAACCCAACTAATCGATAACGGCATTCGTTGACAACGAATTTCATTATCGATAATTATCGATTTTATCGATTAGTTATTGCAGCTCTAATCAGTACATTACAAAAAATAATTAACTTTATCACAATATGCCAATTTTTTGAGAAGGACCTGTATATTTTGAATCACAGAATAGAAGACAACGTTCTGGTACCTGGTGACGAACCCAATTTAACAGTGTCCCGAGATTTAAGAGAATTTGGACCGAAAGCCGGCTCTGTAGTGATTGAACCTCTCATTAGTGATGAAGTTCAATCGATTTGGGTCTGATGGGAGACATTATGTTCAACGTCAAACTGGGGAAGACGTCAGTGGAGGGGAAATGTCATGTTTTGGGGGATGTTTTTCTACACCTGGGCGTGGACCTCTTATATAGCGACATGGCAGAGTGAGTGCAAAAAACAATAGGTAAAGCGGTTCCTGAAAGCTAAAAACATTGAAATAGTGAAATGTCCGGCCCAGTGTTCTGATCTAAACCTTATAGAAAATCTTTTGGAGACACAGTTATGGCCAAGAAACCTAGACCAGATTAGTAGTGGACCAGAGTCACACCAGGGCACCAGAGTGTAGGGTTGGATATCATTTGGGTTTTTTTCGGTACCGGTGCCAAAACGGTGCCTGAACCGATACTTTTAAGCCACAAAATTATAGTGGATGACTCAATTAATTTTTATTGAACAAAAAATTTAATTTAAGATTATGCTTAAAATTGAACAATATATTAAAAGTTTAAAGTATATATGAATATGTAAGCTTCAAATTTTAGCAATTCTTTTGCAGAAATTTCACCATATTTGCCTTTTCTGTCAAAATACGACTCCTTTCCTGACTTATTGCCCTGCACAGGACATGCATAGCTTTCTTTGCAATGGTAAATGGGGTCACTGTTGTAGTACTACTAGTACAGGCTGGAAAGCCGTAATTATAAACAGAATCCATGTTACGTTAGATTTTTACAAATCGTTTGACTATTTGTTAGCATGAATGCAAGATTTGCATTTTGCTATTAACGTTACATTATTCTACTACTAACCTGCGGAAAGTCTGCTGTCGGCATCATAATCGGTGACTCCTTTTTGCTACAGTTGGTATGACTGGGGTTCGGGTCGTCCACACTGATAGCGCCAGCTGTTGTTCACAAGAAAACACGGTGCCTCCCTCTGCTTTTAACTTTATTCCATCTGCCCTCGAATGTTTCATTAGATTTGACGTGTTTCCGCCTTTACACGCAACTGCTGTGAAACATTTGCTGCACGTCGCGGTGTCGGAATCCTTTCTTGTGAAATACAGCCACACTTTCGACCGTTTAGTTTTAGGCATTTTAACGAAAGTTGTTTAATTTAGCATGCTAAGCTATCGGTAGTCCGCTTGCTGCCGTCAGAGCGAGTGTAACGTTAGTTGCTGCATTCACGTGCATCTCGGATGCTCTCTCATTTCCGGATGATTTGTGCTTTTAATTTCTTTAATTTAATCTAATAAACTATTAATCTACAAAAATATATGAATCTAGAGAACAAATATTTCAATCGACAGTTCAGGCATTTAAGTGGCACCGAAATGAGGCACCGAAATTCGCGTTCTGTTTCGGTCCGGTACATACCGGTTCTATAGGTACCGGTGCCGTCTTGGCACCGGTGTTCGGTACACAACCCTACCAGAGTGAGGGATGAGTGACGCCCTGCGGCCGCAGATCTGCTGAAGATGTTCAAAACAAAGGGCCTGTACAACTTCATACTAACTGGTGTAACCTTCAGAGATTTCAGTCTTTCTCTATGATACAGTACACTCATTGCTGTTTTTTATTTATTTATTTATTTTTAATACTGTTGTTGTTGTTGTTGTTGTTGATAATAATATTATTATTATTATTATTATTATTAGGGATGATGTCGTACGTTGTGTGAGTGCAGGATGTGTGACCTGGAGTTGGTGAAGCGGATGCTGCGCGCCGTGCTGCAGAGCAGTAAGAGCGGCGTGCTGCTGTCGCGGGTGCAGGCGGATTACCGTGCTCAGACCGGAGACTTCATCCCGTTCTCACAGCTCGGCTACAGGAGCCTGGAGAACTTCCTCAGGAGCGTTCCTGATGTGGTGCAGTTGCAGCATTCACACGCCGGGGAGGTGAGAAGGACACGCTGGAGATGAATCGCAATGCTTATGTGTGTGTGCTGATTCACACCTAGCGCCACACTGACTCCATTTTAAAAAATAATAATAAAAATTTTTAGGGCTGCAACAACTAATCGATAATTATCGATAATGAAATTCGTTGTCAACGAATGCCATTATCGATTAGTTGGGCTGCTCACGTTACTGAGGAGCGTGACCACAAGATGCACAGAGACACACACAGATACACAGTCGCTCGTGCAATGGAGGTTACAGAAGCGTTTGCAGGAAAAAGCGCGCGCCCCAAGTCTTCCCATGTATGGGAGCAATTTACATTAAACGCCTCTTATCGGGTGTTAAAATCGAGCGGTTTTCTGCCGTTCGTAGTGTGCGGTGAGAGCGGATGAAGCGCCGAGGGTTTTCTACACACAGGAGTTAATGAGTGTTCACACGGGCTTTGGTGACGTGTGTGTGTGTGTGTGTGTGTGTTTGTGTGTGTGTTTGTGTGTGTGTCCGGCTGCGCGGTTATACGGTGTCAAAAAAACGTTGCATGCAGCTTTTTCTTGGCGCTCAAATCACAACGAACGCAAGGAAAACACTTCTAGTTCGTTTTCTTCACGTTCATTTTACACTTCGTAGGACCGGATATATCCCATGATCCTACAGGCTATACAGCGGGAAATGCAGGAAAAGGGCAAAATAAACAGAGTGAACCCAGTAGTGGCCATTTGTTTCTCTCCCTACGTCGCCGTATTACAAGAGAATTTTTAAAACTTTATTAATTAAGATTAATGTCTAGTTATAGCAAAATGGTCTATATATATATATATATTTATTATTGAGGCGACAAAAAAAGGATAAAATACACGAGAGAATCTAAATAATGTATAAACCGAAGTCTAGAAGTCTATTATTCTTCTTATTAAGTTGAATTAATTTAAGAGAATTTAAAAGTGAGGTCATTATTAACAACTGAATATGAATGTCAGTGTATATTAGTTTAAAAAAAAATACACTGTCAACTTGCCGTATGCAATTATTGTTAAAAATAAAAGGTTTAAATGTCCAAATTAAAGATCATTAAACTCTATTTGTGGCTTTTGCATTTTTTAAAGTTTACTTTTATACATAAATACCCGGACGTGAAGCAAAACATCAAATTAAAGTGTTTAGGGTTTTATCTGATTAATCGAAGAAAAAAAAATAACTGGCCAACTAATCGATTATCAAAATAATCGTCAGTTGCAGCCCTACAAATTTTACATTATAGAGATGAAACAGTCAAGGTGGTAAAATGTTGTGGTTTCTATATGCTCCAGCAGGTGGCACACTCTGAACTGTTTTATACAGTGTTTAAATACATTAGAATTAGAAATTATAGTTTAATTTGAATTAAAATTCATTTTTGAGTCAGAACTTAAATGGGCTACATTTAGTTACTTGTTAAACTTTTTTAGGTTTAAAAAATTTTTGCAAAATGGGGGGGGGGGATGTAAAATCTTATAGAATCACAATTGCATAATTGATAATGTGGTGATGTTGTATTGAGAGGTGACTGTTGATTCTCTTCATTAATGGAGACACTACTAGAGCTACACGATTCTTCACAAAATGTAAATCAGGACTTTTCTCCATGGGAACTGAGATCACGATTCTTTCACATGATTTTCTTTTTCTTTTTTTTTTTTTTCGGCCCCTTCTTTTTCCTTCCAGCAAAAACATTAATTGCGCTTAAAAAGAAAAAAAATGTCTGCACAGGACTTTAAACTTACTTGTATTGTCGATGTCCCAGGCGAATAATAAGGGAGAAACAGGACAAACTTGTCTACATCCTTTTGACACAGTAGTTGACGTGATGATATTGATGAGGTTTTGTGCTTTAGGGGAGTTATCCAGTAAGCCTAGACCCAAAGCCCATAATAATTATACTATATGTAATAGTCTTCTGACATTGTCAGTAGGGTTGTGTACTGGCACCGGTACCTATAGAACCGGTATGTACCGGACCGAAACAGAACGCAAATTTCGGTGCCTCATTTCGGTGCCACTTAAATGCCTGAACTGTCGATTGAAATATTTGTTCTCTAGATTCATATATTTTTGTAGATTAATCGTTTATTAGATTAAATAAAAAAATTAAAAGCACAAATCATCCGGAAATGAGAGACCATCCGACATGCACGTGAATGCAGCAACTAACGTTACACTCGCTCTGACGTCAGCAGGCGGTCTACCGATAGCTTAGCATGCTAAATTAAACAACTCTCGTTAAAATGCCTAAAACTAAACGGTCGAAAGTGTGGCTGTATTTCACAAGAAAGGATTCCGACACCGCGACGTGCAGCGAATGTTTTACAGCAGTTGCGTGTAAAGGCGGAACCACGTCAAATCTAATTCGAGGGCACACGGAATAAAGTTAAAAGCAGAGGGAGGCACCGTGTTTAACAGCTTGTGGACAACAGCTGGCGCTATCAGTGTGGACGACCCTCAGTCCCAGTCACACCAACTGTAGCAAAAAGGAGTCACTGATTATGATGCCGACAGCAGACTTTCCGCAGGTTAGTAGTAGGATAATGTAATGTTAATAGCAAAATGCAAATCTTGCATTCATGCTAACAAATAGTCGAACTATTTGTAAAAAACTAATGTAACATGGATTCTGTTTATAATTATGGCTTTCCAGCCTGTACTAGTAGCACTACAACAGTGACCCCATTTACCATTGTAAAGAAAGCTATGCATGTCCTGTGCAGGGCAATAAGTCAGTAAAGGAGTCGTATTTTGACAGAAAAGGCAAATATGGTGAAATTTCTGCAAAAGAATTGCTAAAATTTGAAGCTTACATATTCATATATACTTTAAACTTTTAACATATTGTTACATTTTAAGCATAACATTTTTTGTGCAATAAAAATTCATTCTTGAGTCATCCACTATAATTTTTTGGCTTAAAAGTATCGGTTCAGGCACCGTTTTGGCACCGGTACCGTTTTCAAAGTATCGATTTGGCACCGGTATCGAAAAAAAAACAATCGATACCCAACCCTAATTGTCAGAGTCTAGTCTGGTCTTAACACATCCTGTCTGATCTGGATCTATTACTTTGGGAAGGACAGTTTATAATCTTGAGGCGAGTAATTTAACTCTAAAACTAATTAAACTTGACACTCAGCATTGAGGAGACTTAACGGCCTGGACGATCCTAACTAACGATCCTTAATCATGTTTATTAAAGCAGTTAACAGTAGCTTTAGACTTGTAGTACTCCACTGGAAAGCCGTCTGGACCGGGGGCTTTAAGTAGCTCTTTCTCAGTAATATCAGAATTTAATAATTCATTATCCACATCATCGATCTTTCAGCCTCAATATTTCCCCAGTTATGATCTGGTTTATACAAGTTTCTTAAATTCTTAAAGTATTAATCTTTCTCTGATCTTTGATATAGTTTTCATCATTTAATTGGATCGAATGAGTATATCTGTCCGAATCTTCTTTATTAAGTTGCCATGACCGTAGTCTGCTAGTCTTCTCTCCAAATTCATTATAGCGGTATTTAGTTCTTGACATAATGCAGTCAACAGACCCGTTTTTGAGTGAGTCGTATTAACGATTTTTTTTTCCATTATCGGATTATTTAAACCCCTGACGTTCCATGATACATAATTTACGTTTAAGTTTTTCACTGCATATCGTACTGTGTATAACAGTGTACGTGACAAATAAACTTTGAATTTGATTTAAGAAGCTAGTTATTTAACTTGGACAATGCAACCATGGGGAGGAGGACGCAATCCAGTGTCTTCTTGTGCCAGTCCCAAGTCTGGATAAATGCAGAGGGTTGTGTCAGGAAGGGCATCCGACGTAAAAACATTTGCCAAATCAGTGACATAATTTCCATAACGCGGTTAACAACGACCACCACCGGTGCTGTTGCCCTACAGGGTGCCGGTGGAAATTGGGCTACTGTTGGTCGAAGGCGGAGAGGAGGAAGGCGTGTTGGAAAGCAGAGAGAGAAAAGGAAAGGCAAGAGTTTAGGAGTGATAGTAGGGACTTTGAATGTTGGGACCATGACCGGGAAGGGAAGAGAGTTGGTTGATGTGATGCAGAGGAGGAAGGTGGATTTCCTGTGTGTCCAGGAGACCAGATGGAAAGGTAGCAAGGCTAGACGCTTAGGATCAGGGTTCAAATTGTTTTACCATGGTGTGGATAGGAAAAGAAATGGAGTAGGAGTTATTCTGAAAGAGGAGTTTGTTAGGAATGTTCTAGAGGTGAAAAGAGTATCAGACAGGTTGATGAGTCTAAAGCTGGATATTGAAGGAGTGATGTTCAGTGTTTTTAGTGGCTATGCCCCACAGGTAGGATGTGAGTTAGAAGAGAAGGAGACATTCTGGAGTGAGTTAGATGAAGTGATGCAGAGCATCCCCAGAGGTGAGAGAGTGGTGATTGGTGCAGACTTCAATGGACATGTTGGGGAAGGGAACAGAGGGGATGAAAATGTGATGGGCAGGTTTGGTCTTGGTGGTGGACTTTGCAAAGGGGATGGAAATGGCAGTAGTAAATACTTTCTTCCAGAGGAGGCAGGAACATAGGGTGACATATAAGAGTGGAGGCAGAAGCACTCAGGTGGACTACATCTTGTGTCGACGTTGTAATCTGAAAGAGATCAGTGACTGCAAAGTGTTGGTAGGAGAGAGTGTAGCCAGACAACACAGAATGGTGGTGTGTAAAATGGTGGTGAGGAAGATGAAGAGGACAAAAGCAGAGCAGAGGACAAAGTGGTGGAAGCTGAGAAAGGAAGAATGTTGTGTAGTCTTTAGGGAGGAGTTAAGACAGGCTCTGGGTGGTCAGGAGGTGCTTTCAGTTGATCAGGGAGACAGGTAGGAGGGTACTTGGTGTATCATCAGGTAAGGCAAAAGTGGACAAGGAGACTTGGTGGTGGAACGAGGAAGTCCAGGAGTGTACACAGGGAAAGAGGCTAGCTAAGAAGAAGTGGGACTCAGAGGACTGAAGAGAGTAGACAGGAGTACAGGGAGATGCAGCGTAAGGTGAAGGTATAGGTGGCAACGGCCAAACAAAGAGCATATGAGGACTTGTATGCTAGGCTGGACAGTAAGGAGGGTGAGGTGGATCTGTACAGGTTGACGAGGCAGAGAGATGGAGATGGGAAGGATGTGCAGCAGGTTAGAGTGATTAAAGATAGAGATGGAAATGTACTGACAGATGCCAGGAGGGTAATGGGAAGATGGAAGGAGTACTTTGAGGAGTTGATGAATGAGGAAAACGAAAGAACAAAGAGTAGAAGAGGTGACTGTTGTGGAGCAGGAAGTAGCAAATTTTGGTAAAAGTGAGCTTAGAAGGGCGTTGAAGAGGATGAAGTGTGGAAAGGCTGTTGGTCCTGATGACACACCTGTGGAAGTATGGAAGTGCTTAGGAGAGGTGGCAGTAGAGTTTCTGACTAGTTTGTTGAACAAGATCTTGGGACAGTGAAAGGATTCCAGAAGAATGGAGGAGAAGTGTATTGGTGCCGATTTTTAGGAACACGGGAGAGGGACTTCCGGTTGAGCTTTGATGGAGTAGGACGTGAGTTTGGGAGCTCCCGCCGATTTCGATTAAAATTATTCCTTTGCGCTTTTTGGCCATAATTTTAGTCCTGTTTTATTTTGTAGTTAGTTGAGTTGAAAAGGTTTACTCGGGACTGCGTAAAATGGCAGCAAAAAATAAAAAAACTCGCAGTACAATTCAAACACAACTGAGGCCTAGTTTGCAAACCGCGACCACATCCTCGGGTGAGCCGTCGTCACCGGTAAAGCCCCCCTCGAGCCAGGCTAATCCGGATATCGACGCTCTTAAAGTAGAGTTGTTTGCCTCGCTGAGGAAAGATATCGCCGATATTTTTAAAAAAGAACTTCAGGATACTATCGGTGATGCTTTGTCTACCATTAAGTTCGAATTGCAAGCGGTGAAGACGCAGCTGGCGATAGAGAAAGCCGCTAATGACGCTACCGTGTCCGAGCTAAAAGGTACGGTCAGGGAGATGGAGCGCGCGCTTACTGTGTGCTCCGACGACAAAGCCGAGATGAAAAACACTATCAAGTGCCTCACAGCTAACGTAGCCAAGCTGGAGAATAAATGTGAAGACTTGGAGTCTAGGACGCGGCGTAACAGTGTCAGGATAGTGGGAGTACCGGAGGGCCCTAACACGTGCACTACTGCGGCCGTGGCCTCCTTGCTAAAGGAAGCATTTAATCTGGAGAAGGAGCCGCTTTTGGATCGTTCCCACAGGACCGTCCAACCCGCACATAAGCCCGGCGACCGTCCACGAGCCATTGTGTGCAGTTTTCATTACCACACTGACTGTGTTGACATTTTACGACGCGCTAGAGAACGCCGACAGATTAAAGTTGGAGACCAGACCATCTCAGTCTTCCCTGACTACACTGCCAAGATCGCACGCGCTCAGGCTGCATTCAATACGGTCAGGCAGCAGCTGCGTGGCATTGAGGGTGTTCGGTATGGCCTGTTTCATCCAGCGCGACTTCGCATCACATATAAGGGTGTTGAGAAGGACTTTGTTTCAGCGGAGGAAGCCAGTGTTTGTTAAAACGTTGATTTCGGGTTGAGCCTCAATAGCCCTTCAGTTTGCTGCTGTAATGCTGCTAAGTGTTTACGGTTTCATTAGGTTTAACGCTACCTGAGCATTGTTTTTTTTGTTTTTTTAGTATGTTGCGCTAGTTACTGTACGGTTTTTGTTTTTTTTATTTTCAGTTTTATATAACGACTAAATCATATATTATACTCTTGTACTTCGGATTAGTCCAGCACAATCTTTTCTATGCTTATTGCATTTATTTGCACAGGACTTGTTTTTTCTTTTTTTTTTTTTCTTTTTTGGTATTTTTACGTATTTTTGTTGTTTTGTTAGAATGTTCATCTTCTGAGGAAATAATATTTTGTACAGGGTTTGTTACACGCACGCTGTTATACAGTGTGAAGTCGGATGTCGGGAGGTTTGCTCTTTGTTTGGCCGTTGCCACCTATACCTTCACCTTACGCTGCATCTCCCTGTACTCCTGTCTACTCTCTTCAGTCCTCTGAGTCCCACTTCTTCTTAGCTAGCCTCTTTCCCTGTGTACACTCCTGGACTTCCTCGTTCCACCACCAAGTCTCCTTGTCCACTTTTTGCCTTACCTGATGATACACCAAGTACCCTCCTACCTGTCTCCCTGATCAACTGAAAGCACCTCCTGACCACCCAGAGCCTGTCTTAACTCCTCCCTAAAGACTACACAACATTCTTCCTTTCTCAGCTTCCACCACTTTGTCCTCTGCTCTGCTTTTGTCCTCTTCACCTTCCTCACAACCATTTTACACATCACTTCGAAGTCGAAGTCGGGAGGTTTTTTCTCTCTCTTTTGTTTGTTTTTCTTTGGGCTCCGGTTAGTCCATTCACTTTAGTGGATCATTTTTGCTATTTTGGGGAACACTGCTGTCTCCTATGTTTTTGTTATGTGTAGGGTTGGGTATCGTTTGTTTTTTTTTTCGATACCAGTGCCAAATCGATACTTTGAAAACGGTACCGGTGCCTAAACCGATACTTTTAAGCCACAAAATTATAGTGGATGACTCAAGAATAAATTTTTATAGAACAAAAAATTTTATGCTTAAAATTGAACAATATATTAAAAGTTTAAAGTATATATGAATATGTAAGCTTCAAATTTTAGCAATTCTTTTGCAGAAATTTCACCATATTTGCCTTTTCTGTCAAAAGTCCTTTCCTGACTTATTGCCCTGCACAGGACATGTATAACCGTCTTTACAATGGTAAATGGGGTCACTGTTGTAGTACTACTAGTACAGGCTGGAAAGCCGTAATTATAAACAGAATCCATGTTACGTTAGTTTTTTACAGATCGTTTGACTATTTAGCATGAATGCAAGATTTGCATTTTGCTATTAACGTTACATTATCCTACTACTAACTTGCGGAATGTCTGCTGTCGGCATCATAATCGGTGACTCCTTTTTGCTACGGTTGGTATGACTGGGACTGGGGTCGTCCACACCGATAGCGCCAGCTGTTGTTCACAAGAAAACACGGTGCCTCCCTCTGCTTTTAACTTTATTCCGTCTGCCCTCGAATGTTTCATTAGATTTGATGTGTTTCCGCCTTTACACGCAACTGCTGTGAAACATTCGCTGCACGTCGTGGTGTCGGAATCCTTTCTTGTGAAATACAGCCACACTTTCGACGGTTTAGTTTTAGGCATTTTAACGAAAGTTGTTTAATTTAGAATGCTAAGCTATCGGTAGACCACCTGCTGCCGTCAGAGCGAGTGTAACGTTAGTTACTGCATTCACGCGCATGTCGGATGGTGTCTCATTTCCGGATAATTTGTGCTTTTAATTTCTTTAATTTAATCTAATAAACTATTAATCTACAAAAATATATGAATCTAGAGAACAAATTTCAATCGACAGTTCAGGCATTTAAGTGGCACCGAAATGAGGCACCGAAATTCGCGTTCTGTTTCGGTCCGGTACATACCGGTACACAACCCTAGTTATGTGGAGACTTTGGGTGTATGTGTGTTTAGGGGTATTTTGGGGGGGAGGGTGTCCCGCTTCGGCTCTTTGGCATTTTGGTTGTTGTTTTTTCTTTTTGAATGGTTAATGGTAATATAGATCCCAGCAATGCTGGGTCAGGCATGCCTCTCAGATTCATTAGCTGGAATATCAGAGGTATGGGCAATCCTGTTAAGAGATCTAAGGTTTTCACACACTTGAAACGTCTACATTCTGAGATAGCATTTTTACAGGAGACTCACCTTCGCATTAAAGATCATTATAGGTTAAATTGCCCTTGGGTAGGTCAGGTCTTTCACTCAAACTTTAATTCGAAAGCTAGAGGAGTTGCCATTCTCATAATAAGAAAGTTCAATTCTCATCGACCAATGTTATCACTGATAAGAATGGTAGATACATCATTGTTGCTGGTACACTAATGCAAAAAAAGGTTTTGTTGGTAAATGTATATGCCCCAAATTTTGATGATGCTGAATTCGCTAATAGACTGCTGAGTAACATCCCCTTCTTGAACACTCATTTGCTGATCCTCGGTGGAGATCTGAATTGTGTTTTTGATCCAATCTTGGATCGATCTAATCCTCGTAATCTGACTCCATCATCTATGTCTAAAATATTTTCAGATTTTATTAAACAGAACGATCTTATTGATCCATGGAGATTTCGCAACCCTTCAATCAAAAATTTTTCTTTTTTCTCCCAGGTGCATCATTCTTATTCCAGGATTGATTACTTTCTTATAGACAGAGCTCTTGATTTGTGTGTTACTTCTTCTGACTATTCTGGTATTGTAATATCTGATCACTCACCTCTGCTATTGGATATTCAGCTTTCTACCTATAAACGTAGCCCACCACATTGGAGATTTAACTCTTCTTCTGGCAGATAAAGAATTTTGTGAATTCGTTTCAAGTTCTATTGAGGAGTTCTTGTCCTTCAATCAAAACGATTCAGTTTCATATTCTCTTCTATGGGAGACACTCAAATGCTATCTGAGAGGTCAAAATATTTCTTATTCTGTTCTTGCTAATAAAAAGATTAATGCCAGGTTTACAGAACTTACAGCTGCGATTAATAACCTTGATCAAAGTTATACATTGAACCCTTCTCCAGAATTACTGAAGCAGCGTCTTGATTTGCAAGCAGAATTCAATCTTATGTCAACTAAAGAGGCAGAGCGCTTGTTACTACGCAGTCGTGGCTCATATTATGAATATGTGGCAAGTCGCTTGTTGGCACATCAGCTACGACGACAAGCCACTTCGCGTTTAATACCTAGTATTAAAAACACTAATGACACTATTACTACAGATCCCTTGGAAATTAATTCTACCTTCTATTAAGAATTAAGAATTAATTCTTAATTCTACGCTTCGTTATACCCCACACGGAAATAACCTATATAAACATATATGTTTTAATATAGGTTTTGATATAGGTTTTTAATATATGTGACATATCTAAAATTGTCCGTTTTCCTATATGTGCATATATGCGTGCGTGCATGTATATATAAAATTGGCCGTTTTCCTATATTATATGTACATATATGCACATATATGCGTACATGTATAGGTACATATATGCATGTATACATGTGTGCATATATATGCACCTATATGTTTACCTGGATTAGTAAAATTATTAAAATCCATAGCTGCTAGACAACATAAATAAAAGCCCAAAATGTAGAAATAATTTTTTTTTTATTTTCTTAAGAACAATCTCATAGCATAAACAAAAATATAGTACAAGAACAAAAATAAGACAAAAAACTGAACAGGAAGAAAAAAAAAATATTCTGTGGATCTTCCCAGCTCCGTGAGCTTTGAATTGATAGATGTGCCTATCTGCCTTCGGGTGGCTGCCGGCCACTTCTTCAATGTAGCATCTAGAGAAGACAAAAATAATAAGACAGTATAATAATAATAAATGATTATTTATTAAAACTTCAGACAACAACAATTAGTGCCACGAGGTTATTTGCAACACTATATGTTCTACAAAATAGAGGACTACACACCTTACAGCGCAATATAATGTGGCTTTAGAAGAGGAAAGGTAGGATTAAGAAGTGAGCAAGTGATGAATTAGTATTATAGGTACCAAGCAGATACAGTAACAATAATGGGTGCCCTACCTTATGCAGTCTCCATTGATGGCTAATAAACATTGATACAAGTAGGCTATGGTTAAAGTGGTGAACTTATAAAGTCTTAAATGTTTTGTTTTCCCTTCTCAATGCATTATGCATTTACTCACCAATAATGGCTACCTTTTTAATTTGGTCAAGTCTCCAAGTCGAAGGTGCCCAACAGCAGATTCCGTACCATGGCAGTAGCAGAGGTGGCAAGGCGGGCTGCTCTCCACGCTTCTGCCTGGCAAAACACCCCAGAGCCCTTTATAACTTCAATCTGAAAAATAATTTCACATCACAATATTAATTTATTGACAACTTTTAGAAACTTTTCATGTTTCATACTGATTCTCATGTTTAGCTTTCCAATAGTTAATAGGATTTTATGTATAAATGCAGATTAATGATAAAGTTACATGCAGGGTAAAACTGCAACAGGAAGGAACAGTACAAAATAAAAACTGAAAAAAGATGGACATTCAGAGTAAAACAGTGCAAGATAAAAAAAAAAAAAACTGTACAAAACATACATGCAGGGTAAGCATTGGTGGGAGCAATGTCCAAGCAGTGTAGAGAAATATTTCTGTACGACTTCATTGTTTTGTGCTGTGTAGTATAGTATTGTAATAGCTGATCAGAGTGATCAACTCCCCATGTGCTGGTTGTACGCAGTCACAGGAAATGTCTTTGTAGTCCATGTACCTTGTAATTTCACCCTCATCTTCACCGCGTCTACTGTAAAGCAGAACGGATGGTAGAACAGGTAGATACTTCTCGTGTGTCCATCCACTTCACAAATACAAGAGGTCCATCTGAACGGAGCTTGCGTGTCCTGATGTGAGGGGCTGGTGAAGGCAAGGGTTATGCAGACACATTCCTAAAAACAAATAAATAAATAAATGTTAGCCTATACTGTTCAGAGTAAATGGATGTGCAATTAATATGGATGCACAATATATACAGAGATGACCAAAAAATTTATCCACACTTAAAAATATACACGTCTCTTCTGTAGGTCACATGAAGATTAGCATGTGATTGCATCAATGATGGTGATAGACAATACTACACACTGCTGCCATAATTCAATTTGAGTTTTAAAAAAGGCCATAGATAACAATTGTGAAAGTGTATACATTTTTGTGCCCCTCTGTATTTTTGATGGGCAATAGGCTGGACAAATATCTGTTGATGGACAACAGACCATGTAGTGGATCTCAAACATTTACAACTGGGACATTAGCAAACACCATCCATTAGACATTACACACATATTGAACACATTCTAAACAATTACATCTTATCAGGAATTTGTAAATACACGCTAAACAAAAGGGATTATATACATTTACACCAAAGAAATATTCATAAGCATCACTTAGCTACATAAGGCAGTATTTTAGCCACCTGGAACTAGCTTGTTTGTGCTAAATAACATTACTGATAGCAGTGTTATAGGCTAACCAAAATGGAGCCAAATACATATTAGCAACTATAATCTAAAGCTATCCAAAACAAGGTGAATATAAACATCTGTAAACTCCATAAGGCATTAGCTTAGCCACCGGGAAATATCATGTTTGTGCTACATGAGGCAGCATGTTAGCATGATTTACCTAAACTATATAAATGGCATTGAAAGCCAATGTGTCACACAAGCTGACAAGAGCTAGCTGTAGTGAGGAAAATATTTACTAACATTAGTTTAATATTATCAGAATAAGAGTTATATAAGACTTAACTTACCCAGTGTAGCATGGGTCTGTTCTCTGTTCAAAATGCTGCCGTTTGTCGTCGGAGTCACACAGTCTTCTTCTGAGGTAAATGTAAACTCCTCTCACTTTCCAGAACATTCTGAAGAGTTTCCTCGGATGTGTAAGCGCGTGCCATCGTCCAAAATGTGCAGAAAACTCACTGAATCGGAGTGTTTTCAAACCTGTCTCTCTGTGTTCGTTTTTGCCGGTGTCTGGGGGCGTGGCCTAGTATGTAAATTACCCGGACTGATTTCCGTGTGATTGTAGTGTGGGCGTGTCCTGCCTCGGGTTATTAGCAGATAAGTGCGACAGAAATTCTGTGCCTCTCCTTGGTTTCATACGGATTACATAAACTGAGAATATTTGTTTTCAATGTGACTTGCATCATTTAAAAGTAGACACTTTAAGATATATAGATATATTTCTCATTTCAGTTAATTTTAGTGACGTGTTTCAAAACGATTTTCACGGAGACTGAGGTTTCATATATGTGCATATATCCTCATATACTGTATGTGGCCAATTAGGATACCAATTTCATGTGTTCGCACACACGTGTTTTGCATTTTTTTTAAAGTTAGTTCATAGTTATTGCCTTGATAATAGAAAATATGAGCTAGGCATCATGTATGACAGTTGCGAAAGTGAGATACAGTATGAGCTAAAATGACCAAATCCTGCCATAGGAGACATGGCAGGGCTTGTACATGTACATGTAGGGCTTGTATGTACATGTAGGGCTTGTATGTGGATATAAAGAAGCAATACAGGAGACCTGTATGGCCTGTATATGCACATATATGCACCTCAATGTTGCCTATATGTGGCATATATACTGCATATATAGGTGCGGATATATGCGCATGTATACTGCATATAGGTTTCATATATGCGCATATATACTGCACATAGGTTTCATATATGCGCATATATCCTCATATAGGTTCTTTCCATGTGGGACAAGTCAGAATTTCCTACGGACAAAGCTAAAATGAACAAATTTCTCCATAATCTTTCAAACCCTGTTATTGATACTAATATTGCCGGGCAATTGGACTCCCCGTTTTCCGTTGAAGAAGTATCGAATGCTATTACAGCTATGCAGTCTAATAAAGCCCCAGGCCCTGATGGGTTTCCAATAGAATTTTATAAAACATTTATTGGTAAATTGGCACCATTGCTTTTCTGTGTTTAATGAATCCTTGGAAAGGGGTTCATCACCACCAACTTTCACACAAGCCACTATAGCGCTCCTTCTCAAAAATGACAAAGATCCAACCTCCTGTGGTTCCTACAGGCCATTATCTCTGCTTAATGCCGATGCAAAGGTGTTGGCTAAAGTAATTGCATCTCGCCTAGAGGATGTGCTTCCTTGTATTATATCTGAAGAGCAAAATGGCTTTATAAAGGGACGTCAATTGTTTTTTTAATACTCGGTACGGGGTGAACTCGGTTCTTATCTGAACTTCCTGAACTTGTGATTTCTTTAGATGCTGAAAAGGCTTTTGATGGGGTGGAGTGGGAGTACTTGTTTGCAGTTTTAAAGAAATTTGGATTTGGCGATAAATTTATTTTTTGGATTCGGCTTCTTTATTCGTCCCCTAAAGCCAGTGTTCATACTAATGATGTTTATTCAGATTATTTTGCTCTGGGTTGTGGATGTCGTGAAGGTTGCCCTTTGTCACCTTTACTCTTTGCCATCGCCATCGAGCCTCTGTCAATCACATTGAGATCTTCCTCCGTATTCAAGGGAATCTTCCGTAATGGAATTGAACATAAATTATCATTGTATGCAGATGATTTGTTATTATATATCACTGATCTTGTTCTCTCCATCCCAGCTGTTTTAGGTATTCTGGAGAATTTCAGCTCATTTTCAGGTTATAAATTAAATTTGGGGAAAAGTGAGTTTTCCCATTAATATGTCAGCATGTCATCTTCAACAGTCTGATCTACCCTTTCATCTTAGTCCATCGGGGTTTAAATACTTGGGGATTAACGTGACTCGTTCTCTATCTGGCCTTAAATCAGCTAATTTTACTCCCCTTACTGTATATCAAGGATCACATCTGATATTCAAAGATGGGGTAATCTCCCCCTTTCATTAATCGGCAAGATTAATGTTGTTAAAATGAATATCTTACCAAAATTTTTATTTTTATTTCAGTCGATTCCCTTATTTTTGCCAAAACATTTTTTTCGTCTCACTGGACAAAATTATTGGTTCTTTCATTTGGGGAGGGAAGCCACCTAGGGTTCGTAAAACTATACTGCAGAGATGCAGATTCAGTGGAGGACTTGCATTACCTAATTTTCTAGCTTACTACTGGGCTGCTCACATTCATAAACTTTGCTACTGGTTAAAATCTTGTGGATCCTCTTGGTGTAAATTGGAGCTATCATCCTGTAAGGGATCTTCTATACCGGCTTTGCTCTATTCCTCTTTACCCATAAAACCCTCTCTGTATACTGATAATCAGGTGGTTCTTAACACACTCAAGATCTGGTTCCAGTTTAGACGGCACTTTAAATTTGTAATGGCATCTTCCTCAGGTCCTCTAAAAGATAACCATCTGTTTCCCCCCATCACTCCTGGACTCGTCGTTCTCAGTGTGGTGTGACAAGGGTATAAAACAATTTAAATATTTATATGTGGACGGTGTCTTCGATAGTTTTGCCAATTTATCATCTCGTTATGGTCTCCCCACTACCCATCTGTTTCGTTATTTTCAAGTTCGAAATTTTGTTGCCAAGCGTTTCCCTAATTTCCCCTCTTTACCTCCAGAACAGCAGTGGGAAACTATGCTATCATTTATTCCTCATCATAGAGGAACCATTTCAAAACTCTGTTAAACTATCCTGTCTCTTAGTAACCACTCAAATGTTAAGCTTAAGTGTACATGGGGATGGGAACTAGGAATTCAAATACAGGAGGAGTCCCGGGAACAGACTATAGCAAGGGTACGGTCTTCCACCTCTTGTGCTCGTCTTGGACTTATTCAATTTAAGGTCATACACAGGGCACATTTCTCTAAGTCTAGAATTTCTGAAATGTATCCGGAAGTGGAAGACAAATGTGATAAATGCCATGGCTCTCCTTGTCACCTTAGCCACATGTTTTTTCTGTGTCCTGAGCTGGAAGGTTTCTGGACAGGTTATTTTGCCATTATGTCCACTGTTCTTGGGGTAACTTTGCCCTCTGATTGCTATATTTTGGATTCCTGATCGCTGACTTACACTTAATTCTACACAAAAGGATATCATAGCCTTCACATCCTTATTAGCGAGACGTCTATTGCTGTTGCATTGGAAGTCTGCTAAATATCTCCCAGTGGCTTAAAGATGTCATGTTTTTTTTTTAAAACTTGAAAAAATTAAATGTACGTTAAGAGGATGTACAGCCAAATTTTTCCACAATTGGCAACCATTTATTTCTTATTTTACTAGTCTAGAGGTATTGCCTGATTAAATGTATACCTGTTACTGATATTTATGTAAAAAGTTTGGTGGTTGTCTTGAACCGTGTGGGGCAGGGAGGGGGGGGTGTTCTTTGTTTTTTGAGCATTTTTGTGTGTGTATACATATGTGTATTTGTTTGTTTAGAAAATTGAAAAGGTAAATTGGATTTCTGTAAATGCAAGTACTGTATTGTTTTCCTCTTTTCAATAAAAAATATTTGCAGAAATTATAAATAAAAACTTACCTTTGAATTTGAGAAAAAAAAAGAAAAAAAAAAGAACACGGGAGATGTGCAGAGCTGTGGCAATTACAGAGACGTAATGCTAATGAGCCATACAATGAAGCTATGGGAAAAAGTAGTGCAAGCTAGGTTAAGGCCAGAGGTGAGCATTTGTGAGCAGCAATATGGTTTCATGCCTAGAAAGAGTACATCAGATGCAGTATTTGCTTTGAGGATGCTGGTGGAGAAGTACAGAGAAGGTAATGTAAATGTAAAGAGTTACATTGTGTCTTTGTAGATTTAGAGAAAGCGTACGACAGGGTGCCGAGAGAGGAGCTGTGGTGTTGTATGAGGAAGTCTGGAGTGGCAGAGAAGTATGTTAGAGTGGTGCAGGACATGTATGTAGGTGTAGGTGTGACAGAAGAGTTCAAGGTGGAGGTGGGTCTGCATCAAGGATCGGCTCTAAGCCCCTTTTTGTTTGCTCTGGTGATGGAAAAGATGACATATGAGGTTAGACAGGAGTCTCCATGGACTATGATGTTTGCAGATGACATTGTGCTTTGTAGCGAGAGCAGGGAACAGGTGGAGAAAAAGTTGGAGAGCAGAGGAATGAAGGTTAGCCGCAGCAAAACAGAATACATGCGTGTGAATGAGAGGAACCCAAGAGAAACGGTGAGGATACAGGGAGCAGAGGTAAAGAAGGTGCAGGACTTTAAGTACTTAGGGTACGTAGGCAGGTTGGAATGGGTGGAGAAAAGTTTCAGGTGTGTTGTGCGATAAGAGTATCAGCGAGAATGAAAGGAAAGGTGTATAGGACAGTGGTGAGACCAGTGATGCTCTATGGCTTAGAGACAGTGGCACTGAAGAAAAGACAGGAGGCAGAGTTGGAGGTAGCAGAGCTGAAGATGTTGATGTTCTCTTTGGGAGTGACCAGAATGGATAGGATCAAGAATGAGTTCATCAGAGGGACAACCCATGTTAGATGTTTTGGAGATAAAGTCAGAGAGGCCAGATTGAGGTGGTTTGGACATGTTCAGAGGAGAGATTGTGAATATATCGGGAGAAGAATGCTGCGGTTTGAACTGCCAGGCAGGAGGTCTAGAGGAAGACCAAAGAGGAGATTTATGGATGCAGTGAGAGAGGACATGAAGTTAGTTGGGGTGAGAGTAGAAGAAGCAGAGGATAGGGTTAGATGGAGGCAGATGATTTGCTGTGGCAACCCCTGAAAGGGACCAGCCGAAAGACAAAAGTTATTTAACTTGGACATACAATAATATTCTGCCATCTTTACATAATGTAAAAGGGAAATTTTGTTGTGCAAAGGCTGGGCAAAACATTTAAAATCTACAAAAACAACAAAAGGAAAGAGTCTTACAACTACGTCTATGCTATTGATCTTGTAGCTAATGCTAACGAGCCATATATATACTGTATCTATAAAGCTTGCCAAAAACTGTGCCTTCGGTAGTGAATGATCAACATATAAGTCACACATCAGTGCACATGTCCAAGTGCACAGTATTAGAGAATAACTAGGTTAACTAATACGGTAATAATCTACACAGAGCTTTATAGGAACAGTCAATTATTATAAAGTGGGGTCTAGTTTTTTTTTATGGGATGATGTGCTACTAAGTTTGTCGTTAATTAAATAAAGTTCCAGAGATCTACTGTGACCCGGTTCCCACATCTTGACTTTGCCCATGTGTATGATCTGAAGTTTGGAGCTGATGGATGAATGATTATTCGTCATGATCTCTGAGTTTTAGCTCCGCTGTAGGCTCTCTGTGAATTCTGAAGTTCCGCGGTAAAGTCAGGGAAGAAATGGATGTGATTATTGTTATATAGGGGGATATTTTCTGTCTCTCTCAAGAGTTTCGCCGCAGTTACTCTTGGAGTCGCTCTGGCCAGAATGAAATTGTATTGAACCATAAAAGATATTAACTTCTACTCAAAAATCTATCTGGTTGGAAAATTTAATAATTTGCTTGTAGTGATGCACCAATGACGCATCTATTGTGTTGTGATATGTTCACGATGGTGTGTGTGTGTGTGTGTGTGTGTGTGTGTGCGTGTGTGTGTGTGTGCGCGTGTGTGTGTGTGCGCGTGTGTGTGCGCTTGTTCAGGTGATGTGTGTTGCGGCCGTGTGTAAAGAAACGGCCCACATCGCTCAGCTCGTGGCTCGACAGAAGGACTCCAAGAAGAACTCGGGCCGCTCCCAGCTGCTGAAGTGTCACATGAGGCCGAAGTCTTTTTCACTGTTTACACACAGCGGTAGCGGTAGCACTCACTCACTCACGCACGCACACCTGTTTCTTGTTCTGAATGCTGACCTCTGGCAGCCAGTATGTTTAACAAAATGTTTTTAAATCTTTTTTTTTTTTTTTTTTTCTTGTAAGGTAATCCTCGCTCATTTCTGAGGCAGCCGGGTCACATGACCACCTCTCACAAGTCCTCAGGCTCGGCCTTCAGCCTACAGTGCGGCCCGCGACAGGTGAACAGCACCAGACTGGACTCAACCTACCCGAGCAGGAAGCCCACAGGGTGAGTGATGGCGTGAACAATAAAAACAACAACATCGATTGGGGGGAAGGGGTGTGTGTGTGGAGGGAACTCACTTCCTGTTTACACTCCGGTGTAAGATGGTGTGACATATCATTATATAATCTGCTCATCCTTCTGCTGACCCTAGACCAGTGTATCGACAGGAGGTCACCACTCGTCCGTCCAGCAAGAACCAAAACACAGGTCCAGAGTATTTTCTTCTACACACACGCGCACACATGAATTTTAAGCAATAAAAATGCTCATGTTGCTAAAACAGATGCTAAAACTTGATATTTCAGCAGCTGTATTAATTTGTATGTTTCTCAAGCGGTTCTCTGTGCGTCCTGTAGAGGGTGGTGTGGAGCTGTATCAGAGCCGTGTGAAGCAGCTCCTGCAGAAGTACAGCAGCGGCGTGTGGCTCTCCAAACTGCCTCAGCTCTACAGCAGCATGTTTCATCAGGAGCTTCCGTCACACATACACACACTGATGGAGAGCTGGACACACATCTGCACCGTGAGGATGCACACACACACACACACTTTGTCCATTCTTATTAGTGGTGCTTGCCATGGTCAGGCGTATTATTCTTTGAGTTTTCTTCTGCTAATGATATTTGCTCGCAATATGCTAATATAGTTAGCATAATGCTAGCGACATGCTAATCATCTTAACATTATGCTAATATTGTTAGCGACATGCTAATAATATGGCTAGCCACATGCTAATATAGGTTAGCCCAATCCTCGTAACATGCTAATGATTTTAGCATCATCCCAGCAACATGCTAACATGGAGCGGGGGGGGCGGGGCGGGCTGGGGCTTATTTTATGCAGGCAACCAATCAGGCTCTCAGGATCATTGTGAAGCCGTCAAGCCACGGCCTAGACCCGAGTTTCGCCACGGCAAGCGCACCTCTTATTATACGAGTGTTTTGTTTTTGTCCCCAGATGGAGAACACTGGCGGCGGTAACGTAGCAGGGCGTCTGGTTTACCCCGCTAAAGACCCGTCTCCTAAACACGACACCCCTCTGAAATCTTTCCAGATCCCCAGCTGTGTCACACAATCCCCGCCGTCTCCGACCCTGTCACCCCTCCGGTTCGCCCTCGAGTCTCCGCCGCGCTCCCTGCCCACCCCTCCGGCCACGCCCCCCACACCCACCCCTCTGTCTCGTCACGTGAAGGATAAAGTGCGCGAGCTGCTGAATAAGTACACACACGGCCTGTGGGCTCATGCTCTGCCCCGCCTCTTTCAAGACGTCTTCAGGTACTGACACAGACGGCTGAAAACACTACCTTTTTCTTCTGTTCTGAATATCACACTGCTCTCTGTGTGTGTGTGTGTGTGTGTGTGTGTGTGTGTGTGTGTCCTCCACTCAGGTGTGATTTCCCACAGTCTCTGCTCGACGATCTCTCTCCTCTGGCCGACACGTGCACCATCGAATACCCGATGCCGCAAAATCGCAACAGAGCTATTCTGTACACCCTGCCCACCCTGAGCGTGACCTCAAAGCCCCGCCCACAGCCCAGCTCACGCATCATCGCCTACTATGGAAACCCGGATCTGCCCCAGCTGCCCCTGCCAAAGGAGGAGTTCCCGTCCGTGCTGGTGATGGAGGCCGACAGCACCACCGACGTCATATTCAGGTTCACACACAACGCATTTAAACGAGTATACAAAATGCTGTGAAAAAAGTAATAGCCCCCCTCCCCTTCCTGATTTTCTTTTTTCTTTTTTTTTTTTTTTTTTTAGAAATATATTTTATCAAACTCCAAATATAAAATTTTTTAATTATTATATAATTTATAATACTTGTTTTTGTCATGCTTAAACATTTAATTTATTAAGGGGGGAAAAGCTGTCCAAACCTAAGTGGCCCTATGTGAAAAAGTATCCCCCCCCCCCCTTTTTTTTTCCTCCCATGTTTGTCATATCATTAAATTAATTTTAATACTAAATGTTATATATCCTGATTTTTTATTTTTTTTTTTTTTGGCACACTTAAATATTTTATTACGAGAAATGAAAGCTGTCCAAAAAAAGTTTTAGCCCCCTTTCATGTGGTTTATTTTATTTATTTAAATATTTAATTTTCTATTATTAACTTTGACATAATTACTTTATTTATTACTAGGGGAAAACTATTGTCTCCTTTACTGATTTATTTCTTAAATTTTAATATTTTATTTATCAAAGGGGGAGGCGGGTTGACCCAACATAAGTGGCACTATGTGAAAAAGTAATTGCCCCCCCCCCCCCCCCAAACCTAATAACTGGTTGCATCACCCATGACCCCTTTCCTGTCACCCAAATATGAAGGGGAACGGGGCCAATATCTTTTCACAGCATGCTGTACAGGTTCTGTTTGGGTTTCTCTCTCTCAGGTACAGTACGTGGGCGTGGAGTACTCTCAGGCTCTGGAGAAGATGGAGGAGGCCATGTTGGAGTTTTACCAGAGCGCACGGGCGGGGCTTAGGCTGACCTCTCGGGCGGGGCTTAGGCTGACCTCTCTGGCGGTGGGTCAGCTGGTGGCGGTTGCCCTCGACGACGAGACCATGCTGCGGGCCCAGGTGCACCAGATCACAGAGAGTGACGTGAAGGTGAGTGTGTGTGGCTGAGAGACGACCGATCGACACAATGGACGCGGTATTTGAGCTGTGTGTGTGTGTAGGTGTACTGTGTGGATCACGGTTTCTCTGTGGTGGTGAACAGAGAGAAGTTACTGCAGCTGGTTGGTCGGTTCCTCACACTGCCTTTCCAGGCCACCAGCTGCCAGCTCGCAGGTAACACACACGCACACATTGAGCAACAGAGTACACGCTCCACTCCAACAAACACTGTAAAAGTAAAGGTGAGTATCGTGTGTGTGTGTGTGTGAGGTCTGGAGGTGTTCAGTGACGACGCGGCAGTGCTGAAGACTTTGAAGTCTCTAACCCAAGGCAGAACGCTATTGGCCGAGCGGGTAAAGAGAGAGACTCCGCCCATCATGGTGCTTTACGACACGTCGAAGGAGACGGACGTTAACGTGAACGCAGAGTGTCTCAGCGCGCTGCAGGACACGGCCATGCAGAACCCGCTGCAGGTCACCCGGATGCTTTTAATCTCTAATAATATTTTAATAATGAGCTCCGGAGTGTCACACATCTCTCTGTGCGTGTGTGTGTGTTTGTGTAGGTGAACAGCTCGTACTCCAACGTGTGTGTGACCAGTGTGGGTTCTGATGGCAACGTGTTTTGTCAGCTTCCATCCCGAGGACTGTCCAAGCTCAGGGGCATCATGGACAAGATCGAGTCCTACTTCCTGTCTCAGGTTTCATCACTGCGGCCTGATTTACTGCAACTGCTAGAACTAGTTTCATACTTTAGCTTTCTTTAACGTGTGTGTGTGTGTGTGTGTGTGTGTGTGTGTGTGTGTGTGTGTGTGTGTGTGTGTGTGTGAGATCAGGCTACGTCGGAGCTGTTGGTGTCTGAGCCGTATTGTGGAAAGGTTTGTTTGTCGCAACACAAAGAGAAATGGGCTCGAGTGGAGGTGAGTGTATTAAAGAAAAAATAAACTTTTTCATACTTTTTTGTTTTTCTTTCAGTTGTTTATTCTGTTTTCCAGCTGATTGTCTCTCTGCGGTGATTGGACTAAAGTCTGAGTTAATAGACGTGTCTGTGAATCTCGTCCTCAGATCACTAACCTGCATGGCAGCCGTGTTCTGGACGTAGAGTTTGTGGATTTGGGTTTTCCTGCCTCTCTGGAGCTCAGTGAGCTGAGGGAGATCCCAGCGGTGTTCATCAGGGAGCTTCTCACCATTCCCACACAGGTACACACACACGCACTACTGCAGATACGGTCAGAATCACTCTACAACATTGTTCCTCACGCTACACCCTACTTACGAACGAGTTCAGTTTCAGGAGCATGTTTGTAAGTCTGATTTGTTCTTAAGTCTTATAAGTGAGTCTTGTACTCCTTTGACACGAATATCCAATCCACGTGACTAAATCTGTCCGCTTTCCCCACGCTGCCATCATGTGTCCAAAAACCGTAACCGCACCTGAGGAAATGACCCTTACAGTGTTGTCTTCACCTTTCAGAGCGGTTGTCCACTCGGAGTGTGAACTGTTTTGTTGAAGATTTTCCGAAAAAATTTTCTATCATCATGCTCCACACACACACACACACACAAACATACAATATACCGGACTATAGACATTTTATACATTCACTTACAGATTGAAAATATTGTATATAACTGTAAGTATTGGTATCTGGTGGACTGGATGTTTGTAAGTCGGGGACTTGGTGTATATATGAATTCCAGTGACTGATGGATCTTTCATAATATATTTCGTGTTTGTGTGTTTAGGCTGTAAAGTGCCGTTTAGCAGAAGTTCAACGTAATGAAGACGTCTGGCCTCCTGATGTTGTCCTGTGGCTCAGAGAGACGCTGCTCAACGCTCCTGAGTGCATCATGAAGGTCTGTGTCTTTAAAAAGAATAGTGGGAGGGGCTAAGGGTGATATAAGGCTGTCCTCAGTAATCAGAACAAAATGGATATAGAGATTTATGTAACAATCGTGTGTGTGTGTATTAGATATCCCGTCTGGACTCGGCAGGTCAGGTGCTGGTGTACCTCTTCCTCGGCTCCTCAGCTCACGACCCGTCATCCAGCGTTAACCGGCGACTCCCGTTCTCCTCCGTCACCGCGGTGTCCTGCCCCGCCCCGCCCCCCTCCTCCTCCCCCTCTTCCTCCTCCCTGGGTCCCGATGTTGCCGTCGTGCCCAAAGCGCCGGAGCTGCCAGGTGAAGGACGCGCGCTGGACGTGTTTGTGTCGGTGGCATGTCACCCCGCCCACTTCGTGCTGCAGCCGTGGCAGGAGATTTACAAGCTGGTGGTGCTGATGGGGGAGATGATCCTCTACTACAACCAGCAGGAGGCCACGCCCATCACCCCTGAGAAGAACAGCATCTACGCTGCCAAGATCGACAGCAAGTGAGAAAGGGGAGGGGGGTAGGGGGTGGGGCGTGGTGATATGTGAATCCTTAAACGCTGTCTGTGTCTCTGTAGTTGGCACCGTGTCCTGGTGAAGGGCGTCCTGTCCAACTCGCTCGTCTCTGTTTACGAGTTGGATTATGGCCGACACGAGCTCATCCACGCCTCTCTGCTCCGCCCCCTCATTAACGAATTCAGACAGCTGCCCTTCCAGGGAATCTCCGCCCAGCTCGCAGGTACATACATGTGTCCACACACACACACACACGCGCACACACTGAGTCTGACCCTTGTGTCTCTCTCCCCCGTCTGCTGTATCAGGAGTCCGACATGGCGTCTGGAGCGAGGAAGCCGCCATCGTGTTCCGCAACCATGTGGAGCGCCGGCCGCTGGTCGCGCTGGTCCACTCCGTCCAGCAGGGGGCGCAGCCGTGGGAGACGAAGCTGTCCGTCTACCTCGTGGACACGTCTCAGGACCACAGTGATGTCTGGATCCATGAAATCATGGGAGAGTTCACGGACCTCACCACCAAAACACAAGCGTAGTGCGCCCAGCATCCTCCACACACTCTCACTCACTCTCTCTGTCTGTTATTTTGTATTTAAGTTGTGTGTGTGATGCACTACAGAATCTTTTTTCACTTGGTTGGTTTTGTGTATGTTTGAATTTTGTGATTTAATACAGAAACTGGATAAGTGTTCAGTAAACTGAGTGTTCGGTTTATTAAAAAATGTGTTTGTTTTAATAAAAAAGTTAAAAAAAAAATAAAAAAAAGTCAAGAGGTGTATTTGTGTGTGTGTATGAGAGTACTTTTTTTCCAGCAAACAAATTCGTATTAAATTTACCCTCAATTCAGTTTTATTTCTATAGCGGTCGTCATTGTTGCAAAGCAGCTTTACACAATCAAATTTATTGAAGTGTGTATGAGATGTGAGTGTGTGTGAATCAGAATGATCAGATCGTCCCTGATGAACGAGTCGAGTGTGACGGTGCTGAGGGAAAACCTCCCTGAGATGGTAATAGGAGGAAACCTTGAGCGGAACCAGACTCAACAGTGAACCCGTCCTCATCTGAGTGATAACGGAGAGCAGGGATTGATCTGCACTCATACTGTGTGTTAGGAGGCTAAAAGTTCAGTATAACAGATGTGGAGAAGTTCATATGGAGTCCAGTGGGTTATTGGAGGATCAGGTAGACTGTAGGAAAAGGCCAGTCCTGAACTATCTCCATTATGTCTGGGTTTTTTGTCATGTCATGCTTTGTTTTTTACCCCCCCCCCCCCCCAAATCCGTCTTTTCTCCCTTCAGCACAGGCTTTCTGCCCCTTAGTGAGTCATTTTTTTTCTCCCTCATTACTCTCTCTTCCCAGTAAGTATTTTTTGCAAGACTCTTTTGTTTAAAAGTCGTCCCATTCGGGAGTTATTTTTTACATCAATTATTTTTAGTGAAATGATTCATTTCTTTATGAGCAATGATCTGCACTCGGGTTATATTAGTCCTCCTGTTAGCTGCTCTGTCGCTCTTCATTATAGTCCTGATCTCAACACATCTGACTTTCACCTGTTCGGTTCCCTGAAAGTAGAACTATGAGGACGAAGATCCACTTCTGATGAAGAACTGAAGACAGCGGTGCGTTCGTGACTCGCAGTTCAGCCGTTAAACATGGTTTAACGAGGAAATGCGGGAGCTAGTTGAAGAGCGGGGAGATGATGTACTGTATGTATAGAGGTACCTCGGTGTACTGAGCAGCTCTGCCTCGTGGACTTTCACCTTAACAACTGAAATAGTGTGTGTGATCATATCTACACATATCCTGGGACCCTTCGGGATCAGTAAACTGTCTGTCTGTCTGCCTGCGCGTTCCCGTGACGTCGGTTGACGGACACGTGCGCGTGGGCGGCTCTCGTGAGCGCGGCGTGTGGACATAGCGCGGGTCAGTCAGTCAGTGAGGGAGACAGAGAGCGGAGTGTGTGTGTGTGTTTGTGGTGCTCGGTGTCACCGGTCTTTTTTTTTTTTTTTTTTTTTTAGTCGTCGTTTCACCTTGATTTACTTTGGTCTCGCGGTGACGGAGCGCGCGCTCACCCCCCGGCGTGTCCCGCTCGGTCTCTCTCTCGGTGTGCACGGAGCGGTCCCGCGCGCGCGCTTTACCGGGACCGCGAGTGGAGGAGAAGAAGAAGAAGAGGCCATATCTGGGCAAAGTATTCACTCGGGCTATATATAGAGATAACACCGGGGAGAGAGAGGGGGGAGACTGTACGGTGAGTACACACACACACACACGCGCGCGCGCGCCTGCATGAAAACAACCGGGACGGGACGTTCTGTCAGATACAGAATATATATATACACACACATTGTAACTTCTACATTAAACGGTTGTAGCGCGGTGCTCGTGAACACATGACTCATTATTAGAGCGTTAATTAACGCGTCATTAATTAGAGCTGGAGGCGCGTGCACGCTTTTTTTTTTTAATGCAATACATATTGAAGAAAGTCAGTTTGCAGCACTGTTTAACTTTATTATTATTACAGTTAATACGATTTTGTGTGTGTGTGTGTGGCTCCTGTATGCGCTCCTATTGTTGATTACTTCTCCAACACAGCTGCTCTGACAGGGTGAGTGAGTGAGGTGTAAAGTGCAGGTGGTGTAACAGAGGAAGGAGTCTCCAGTGTGAGAGGGGGAGGTTTTCAGCTGAGACTTCAGGTTTCCTCCAGTAGTTTCAGCTCAATCACATTCTGACTGCAGTTGACCGTTTACACACAGCGAAACACACACACAGGACTGACTGACTGTGACCTTAAATAGGAGAGAGAGAGAGAGAGATGGAACAGAAATAAGAAGGGAAGAAGAGGAAAAATACTGTAGGAAAAAAAAGAAAGAATGTAAAGTACAGAATATTAACGATGTGGAATTACGTATGTGTCTGTGCAGTTCCATGTGGAGGAGAGACGTCGGAGTTTTGTACTGTAAGTTGTGATGTGTAACTGATGCGAGTGTGAGTTAGACGCTGAACCACAGTCTGGATGATGATTTGTTAGCAGTGTTGGCCTTGTAGCTGCAGCACACTGGACACTGCTGGACTAAGCACTAAGGGGACACCATCCTAAGTCCTTAGTCTTATTGCTCCTTGTTGTTGTAGCTGGTGAACAGAAGGTTTAAGTGTCACTCTGTTCTCTATCAGACCCTCTGACCTCTGAGGCCGAATCTAAATATAACACATGAGACAGTGAGACTCCTGCCACCTGTCGCTCTCGCCTTCCCTAATGGAGCAACTGTGTGTGTGTGTGTGTTGTCCTTTCCATGAGACATTCCCAGTCTGAGGCCTCGCTTATGAAGGACAAACTGGAGGCACAAAGCCTTAGTGTCCACTGACATTTTAAAGAAAGCCCTCTGTTACTGATTTCGGTCTGACACTGCACTCTGATAAACTGTTTTTAACGTTATCAGAGGTATTTAAGATAAACTTTTTGAAATGTCGTCATACAGCTGCACTTTAAAATCACACGGCCACCATCCTCTCCATCATTCTCACTGTAATTAATCAGACAGCAGGCCCCGCCCCTCAGGCGTACTTTAACCAATCGAATTGCAGCCCCCAATCTCAGTGCTGCTGTAATTAATTAGACAACAGGCCCCGCCTTAATGCTGATTTAACCAATCAGATGTCAGCGTTCATCTCTAATGTTGCTGGAACCACAGTTCCCACCCCCATTGAGCCCTCCCACCCTATTACAACCCCCCCTTAACTTCACCAGAACCAATCACGTTATAGTCTCCGCCCTTAACACCACCAGAACCAGTCAGACCCCAGATCAGACCCTTCTCCAAATTCCACTGTACTGTAGAATATTCATTAGTATTACAGTATGGTTTGTGTTCCATGTTGTGTGAGTTGGTGTTAGATTTGTTTTAACTAGCAGCACTGGTGAGTATATCTCACACCTTTACACCAACACCGTCCTCCTGCTTCTATATATATATGGAAATCCTCTACACTTCTTCTGTGCAGGTCCTGAAGGTTTGAGAAGGACGTTTTTCGTTGTCCTGGTTCCTGCCTCCTCCTCATCCACCACCCCCCACCCATTCCTCTGCTTGTCCTCGACCTGTCCTCCATTCGTCCTTCACCATGTCGTTCCGTAAGGAGATGGAGAAGTACCGGGACGTTGACGAGGACGAGCTCCTACAGAAGCTCAGTGAGGAAGAACTCAGGAGGCTCGAGGATGAACTCGAAGAGCTCGACCCTGATGTAAGTCCTGACACGAGATCATTATGATATTTATCACCATGGAGACCTGGGAACATCATCGCCGAGAAATTTCGAGATGGAGAGACAGGGTCTGTGTGTGGAGGATTTCTGTCTAGTCTGGTTATAAAGGTCTCCAGTCTAACAGCTACAATGATGCAACTGACTAACACCATTTCAGCTCACTAATGAGTGTGTGTAGGTGTGTTTTGGTTGCAGTGTTGTGTTCAGTCAGTTGAAGAGCATCACTGTACTTGTGATTGGTTGGGGAAACGTCAACATGTGCCGTGATTGGCTATTTTTTCCAGGCGAAAATAACCTGAATTATAAATCCTTTTTTTTTTAATAAGTGCATTGTCCTAGCCAATCAGAATGCAGGGACCGAAAAAATGTTTGGGGAGAGAAAATCTTTTTTTCAAAGCACTGCTTTTTGGGACATTATCTACCTGTTTTGAGGCCTGTATTTCTGACAAACAAAACAATCAGAGAAAAAGTTTTTTGTTTTTCAGTCACAATGATTTATTGAGTTAATGTTGTGTTTTTATTCACCATAATATTTTTCCAGTGTTCATCCATATAATAGTTAACACACAGCTAAGCACTGAAGAACTCTAGGCTAGCTGTTAGCAGTTAGCCTGGACAGACTGGAACGCCACATCAACCTTGTTTTGTCGAAGATTTATATTTCAGTGTGAAATACAAGCTATGGTTATCTGCATTAGCATTCATTCAATTCAACAAACGATCTTAAGAAATGCTAACTTTATAACAGTAACACTAACAGCTTTAGGACCTGTAGTGGAGCCAGATAGAGAGCGAACAGATCCACCAGACCAGCTCAGAGGTGTCCCTTATTTAGAACAGTCAGAGAATCAGCAGGCCTTTAAAACAATGGCGGAAAGTTGACTTCTTACGTAATAGATCTGCTTTAACACTTTTCGTGTGTTTCTCTTTTCTGTCTTTTCCCTGACTGGTGTAAAGATAAACACCTGGAACATGAGATAAGGACGTGCTTGAAGTTCAAAGGGTTCTGCAGTCCATCCAGCCTCACATACTGTCCACACACACACACACACTCTTCAGGAGTCTGAGGCAGTGATAGGCCCCAGCTGTAGACCTGGTTATTAATAGCTGTGTACAGATGATAAGTTGGTGCAGTCGCAGCATGTGTGGTTCCTCTCCCGGTTCCTCCGGAGGATCTGTACAGTCAATCACCCACCTCATTAACACGCTGAGTCACATGACGTCTTTATTACGCTGATCAGGTGTGATTTGCAGTAAAGCCCCGGGCGTCACTTCCCAGAAGCACTTGCTCTTGACAGTGTTTTCTGTGTGTAAACGTGTTTTTAGTGTGTTATCGTTAAAGCGTGTTCTTTAAATCTTAAATAAGGTCACAATGACAGTTCCTACAACATTACAGGACATTAATCTTGAATATAGTTGCGAGCAACGATGCGCGGGCCCAAGCAACTTGTGCCGTCGCCACCCGGACGCACAACCTGTGTGATTTAAAGTGGACATGCCAAAGCCTGTATTACATGATTTGGAAATGGGTCAGGACCTTCAGAACATCTGTGGATACTGGAAAAATGCATCACACTGTGATGCCACTCAGTTATTAATCACTTTTCAGTGTAGGTTTAAGGCGTCCTCAATCCTCAATGTCTTTAGATCACATCGGCCCGGTTTGGTAGCGATCGTGTAAATCCCCTAGGAGGAGTAGATCAAAATACTTTGGGTGCGTTTTGGTAACGACCCAAAATAACCGACTTCCTGTTGAGTTGAGCCCAAGACATGCAATGTGAAAGGTGTTCAGCTCAATGAGCTCTAAATGTGTACCGGGTTTCGCCTGCATACGTGACAGTGTGTATGAGCTATGCAGCAAAATCTCATGTGAGACTCTCAGGCGTCCTAATCACAGCAGATTTCAACCTGTCTGCCAATTTTCATTGAGTTTCTGCAGATGTTAAGACCCAAAAACGCCCTAGATGGGGAAAAAATCCTTGGAAGAACAACAGGGCCCTCATACACTATGGGATCAAGTCACTTAAACAAAATGCAGAATAGGACACTCAAAAGCTACACACACATTTTTACTGTCTAGAGAAAATTCACCACTGTGTTCATCATGCAGAATTCTTCTGTCCATCATACATATTTTATTTGACTCTTTTACACATTTGAGGAACTTTGTTTTATTCTGTTGACACTTTAAAAAAAGTTAGAAATAAATCCAAATGTGGTTTTAAAGTTCTTAGAAAAAAATAATTTTAAACATCTAGTTTTAATATTGAATAACAAAACTTGACTCTTGCCATGAATATAGCCACAGAAGCTGGCATGGCGTTAAAAAAAGGAAGAAAGAAAAAAAATAAAGATGACGATTTAGAGCTGATGTTATAGTACTTCGGTCCTAAATACGCGTGTGTGTGTTATGACAGAATGCTCTGTTACCTGCTGGAATGAGACAGAGAGATCAGACCAAGAAAGCCCCGACCGGAACGTTCCAGAGAGACAACCTGCTGGCTCACCTGGAGAAACAGGCCAAGGAGCATCCGGATCGAGACGACCTGGTGCCGTATACAGGAGAGAAGAGAGGTCTCACACACACACACACACACACACACACACACATATATTGTCAAATTTGCAACTCTGAAGGACTGTGTGTGTGTGTGTGTTTAGGGAAGCCATGGGTTCCAAAGACGAAGGTTGTTGATCCGATTCTGGAAGACGTCACGCTGGAGCCGGAGCTGGAGGAAGCTTTAGCGAGTGCTACAGATGCAGAACTGTGTGACATCGCAGGTACACACACACACACACACACACACACCTGGGGGGATCTCGAGTGACACACACTTTCTACACCTGGCTGTGTGGCCACTCAGCCCCGTCCTCTTTTATATTATCGGTTATATTTTCGAAAAGCAGCCCGTGTAAATGTCCTGCCCTCTGCTGCCTGAGAGCGGAACTGCACCTCAGAATCAGGACCGACCTCGGGAATCGTTAAATACGCAGAATCGTGAAGGTTTTTATGAACAGCACACTGTATATTTTAATATTTTTTTGATCTATCACAATTTGATTAGCAGCTGTTCCTAAACACGCGTGACAACGAGAATTTGTTAAAATGTTGTGTGTAAGCGTTCGGATGATCGTGAACTTGTAAGCTATGTTAGGAATTAGGATAGAATTAAATGCATTATCAAGGTAAAATGTGTTTATCAGGAAGTAACACAACAAAGTGGACAATAAATAATGACAGAATTATACATTAAAACTCAATTAAAATATAATAACGTGCTGCTGGCGATACGAGTTCGAATCATGACATCATTAAGGCTTTCTCGGTGGGCGGGACATGCTCTCTTGCTATCTCTCCAGCTGTCAATCACAGCAGCACCGGCCAATGAGAGCTGAGGGATGTGGAAGAGGGCAGATGGTGCTTTCCTCACGCTGCTCATATTCGTGTTCTCAATTTTCAGGTTTATAACATTGACGTGAACGGACGTGGGTGTGAGAATTTTAGATAAAGAAAAGTGTCTGTGGGTTTTTATTTTTAGAAATGTTTATTAACACGTATTAATGATTCAAATATTTCTCCTACCTGTAACATGACCTCTGACCTCCCAGAACTCTAATGACATTCATGAGCCTTAAACCTCATATAATCCCTTCTTCATGCTCACTGTGTGTGTTTGTGTGTGTTTTTTTTCCCACCTCTTCTCCAGTCACCTCCATCACTCCACCTTCACTCTTCATCCTTCGTTCCACCCGGTTCTAAGCTGCCGAGTTTTTTTGGCAGAAGGTTGTTCAGCACAATGCATGAAACCTGCATGTAACACTAACTTCCTGTGTGTGTGTGTGTGTGTGTGTCTGTGGAAATCCCCCTAATCTCTAACAGTTTATTTAAAAGCTGTACTGGGGTTACTGGTCCACTGATGATTCATCGCTCTTTAAAAACACACAGCTTCCAAATAAGGAGCGCGCGCGCACACACACACACACACACACACAGTATAAAAGAGAGTGCATATTTTCTTTATCTGAGGTGAAAACTAGTTTTTGCCTCTTTCTTTTTCTCTTCTTGTCCTATTTTCCTTCCGTTTTTCTTTCATGCTTTCGTTTTTCTCTTGCTTTATTAGTCTTCTATTTTTTGTCCTTTTATGTTTTTCTATTTGATTTTTCCCTTCTTTATTCTTTCTCTCTTTTCTCTCCTTCTTTTACTCTGGTCTTATTTTGTCTCTCTGCTTCAGTCCAGTGCTTATGTGTAGTTCTACGTTTGTATGTTTGTATATTGCTTGGCTGTGTGTGTGTGTGTTTAAGCAAGAGTGTGTTCTGCACTTCAGAGGTTCAGTTGTTGAGATTTACAAGTTGCTGCCTTTGTCTAATCTCTCTCTCTCCAGCTATCCTGGGAATGCACACATTGATGAGTAATCAGCAGTATTATGAAGCTTTGGCCAGCAGCACCATCGTCAACAAACAGGGTTTAAATAGTAAGACACACAGACACACACACTAATGTTATCTGTCAGATGTGATGTGATTGGTCAGATGTGCTGATGTAACGTGATTGGTCATGTATGATGATGTCATGTGATTGGTCAAGGTGTGATGTAATCGGTCAGGTGTGATGATGGAATGTAATTGGTCATATGTGGTTATCTGATGTGATTGATCAGGTGTGGTGTGATGTGCTTGTCAGATGTGATTATGTAACATAATTGGACATGTGTTGATATAATGTGATCAGTTGGGTGTTATGTGATTGGTCAGGTTTGGTGATTGGTAATGTGTGGTGATGTGATATTAATCAGTCAGGTCTGATGATGTGATTGGTCATGTGTGTGGTGATGTAATGTGATTGGTCAGGTGTGTGGTGACCTGATGTGATTGGCCAGGTGTGTGGTGATGTAATGTGTCTGGTTAGGTAGGTGTGATGACCTGATGTTAGGTCAGGTGTGATAATGTAATGTCATGTGATCGATCAGGTGTGATCCAGTGTGCACAGTATAAGCAGATCCCAGATGAGAATCCCAACGACACTGACGTGGAACAGACGCTAGTGAGGATGAAACACAATGATCCTGATCTCGTGGAGGTCAACCTGAATAACATCAAGGTGCTCCTCTCACACACACACACACATACACACACACACACACACACACAATTTCCTCAACACCACAAAGGTTTACGTTTGTTCATAATGAGTTGAGAAAGAACTTTTTAGTACTTGACCGCCCTCTAGAGGCAGTGCATGATATCACATTCTTTGCTTTTTATGAATATGAAGATTTCTTTGGGAAACTATTTGCTTTAATAAGTGTGTGTGTGTGTGTGTGTTTGTGTGTGTGTGTGTGTGTGATGGTGTAGAACATCCCTATCACCACTCTTAAAGCGTACGCCGAGGGGCTAAAAGAAAACACTGTAGTGGAGCGACTGAGCATTGTAGGAACACGGAGCAACGATCCCGTAGCCTATGTGAGTCTCTCTATCCCACTCACACACGCGCACAATTCTCACAAAATTCAATATTTGTAATTATTGTGTGTGTGTGTGTGTGTGTGTGTGTGTGTGTGTGTGTGTGTGTGTGTGTGTGTGTGTGTGTAAGGCGTTAGCCGACATGCTTCGAGTAAACACCACACTGAAGTGTTTGAACGTTGAATCGAACTTCATTACGGGAAACGGAATCCTCGCTCTGGTGGAGTCGCTGCAGCACAACAAAACACTCCAGGAGCTCAAAATCGACAACCAGGTTCTTACACACTCTCTCTCTCTCTCTCTCACTCACACACACACACACACACACACACTCAGACACACACACACACTCAGACACACACACACACACACACACTGCCATTTTAGTAGTAGTATCCAGATTACTGAATGCGCTGTTTATACTGTGTAAAATACTAATTTGTGATTGGCTCGTTGTTGATTCATAAACTCGGCACACGTGAAGCCGTATTTACAGAAAATATTCCAGAAAAATATTGTTCATGTGACTCTCACACTCTGCTGAATTTACTGTTACTGTTAGCCATCAATGCTAACTGTACTGTACAGAGGAATTTCAGTTATGTCTTTCTCCATCATATCTGAGGTAAATGTCGATGTTCCGGAAGATTCCGTCTCCTTTCCTCCCTCATCATGTCCTTAAATTGTGCATGAAAGACTAACTGTGCAACATTTTCTTTATCTAAATCATTAGCTTCAGTCAGGCGCTAGCAGAGCTAACGGTTCAGCTATCTTGCAGCAATTTAGCCAGTGTATGGACACGGTGACGGCACGAGCCAAGCGGAAACATCCGGAACGCCAACATTTACCTCAGGAGTGATGGTACCGTTACAGACAAAACGCTACATTTAAATATAACGGCACTCACTTATAACATCATTGCACAATTGCTTCTTTCTGGACATTTCCATTTATTTCCACTTAAACTGCTGTTTTGTCTTTTGTACATATGTAGGTTTTTATATTTCTTATATATTTCCCTTTGATATTTTTTTTTTATTTGTATATTTTGTTCTATTTTCCTGTAGTTATACTATTTATTTCCTATTTCTTGTTAAGTGTTTCAAATTTGTTTAAGGTCACTGGCGGTCGTATAAGCATTTCACTACATATCGTACTGTGTATGACTGTGTATGTGACAAATAAAATTTTAATTTTGTGGGTTCTGTTATATTAATTAGCGTGTGTGTGTGTTTGAGGCAGAGTCAACCCCTGGGCAATAAGGTCGAAATGGAGATTGCTAGCATGTTGGAGAAAAACAGCACGCTATTAAAGTTTGGATATCATTTCACACAGCAGGGTCCTCGCTTACGCTGCTCTAACGCCATGATGAACAACAACGACCTGGGTAAAACACACACACACACACACACACACACACTTTATCCAGACACTGTTAATAGTATTCCAGGGTAACAGTGTTATGTTGTTATAATACATTTTTATCACAATATTGTATCCGAAGAGACTAATGTTGACCTAGTGTCTACTATATGAGTCGTCAAAAACACTCACTAGTGCTAATTCACTATAGCTAGTTCACTAAGCTATGTGGTGTCGCAGGATGTTGAACTTTGCTGATGGATTTTAGAGTCTTTCAACATTAAAAATGTTTAAAAAGTCTGTGATTTTAAACAATCTGTGGTAAAAGTATGTGATGTCGCCTCACAGTGGCATGGAGCTAGCTTATTTCGACGGACATACTAGCTACTAGCTTGTTATTTATCTAGCTAGCTTGTTGAATTAACTGCTGTTAACATGCGATCCACTGAAGTAAAGTAGCGATTAGCGGCAGTGTAGAGATTGTGAGGTGCTGTGTTTGAGTGTGTGTGATATGTTTATTTCAGTGCGAGTAGTTCGCTCAGATTCAGATGGAGCCATCACCTTCACTCTGTCCGTCCCCGAGCTGGAGAGAGCCTTCTGTAAAAAATTCAAGTTCTCCCCAAAACCCAAGTAAACGTAAACGCTTTATTTCAAACAGAAGCTGCTACTTCCTGTCTGCTGAGCTTCACTTCCTGCTCTCTGTCAGCTTCGTCCAAAACTCACTTCCTGCTTCTGAACCTTTTTCTTCCTCACAGAGTGTTTTTTAAAGCATTTTTATTCTAGCGTTCTTTCTCTGTTAGCATTTCGTTGCAAAGAGACATAAAGAAAAATAACTGACTGAAAGTTGGCATATTATTACATAATACTCAATATAAAATGAACCTTTTTTTATTTACTGCTGTTTGTGTTTACTAGTTTAATATCAGATCTTCTCCTTCGTGTTAGCAAGCATTAGCATTTCTTCACTGAGATTCCCCTCATTCCTTGATACCACAAGTTTAAAAGGTTGATTGAAAAAAGTTGCACTTTATCCTGACAGGATTTACATTTGTGATCATGTTTTGTATTGCTAATGATAGCTATATAGCTAGCTAATTTGTGTACGTGACAGAAGTTTTAGCTGTAGTTTTAGGTTTTGATCTTTAGGATTCTACAGGTGATACATAATTTATGTTCAAAAATCCATATCGTCAATCACAGCTATGTGGTTATATACGTAAGCTAATCTGACAGGATTTCTCAGAGAAAGTTCAAGAATTTAGCAGATAAATCTGGCTAACCATGAACCTGGGCTAATCTGACAGGATTTCTTTTATTTGTAAATCTGTATTTAATAAATATACAAGTCCATTGTGAATGCTAATGCTATAAAGACAGCACCTGAACTTTTTCAAAATTATTTTGTTAGTTATTGTAGAAATGTTTGTTTTTGTAAACTGAAAAGTTGAAGTGATCCATTTGTCATGTGCATCTGGGAAAAATTGTTAGCATGTTAGCATTTCTGATATTTTCTGCACATTTTTATTGTCTCAAAAAGACTCTTTTCTTCAGAACTCTCCTATTTTTTATTGCATCGCTTCCTGTTTTCAGCTTTACAGTATTTGAAGTATTTGAATTAAGAAAAAACTTTTTATATACACAATGATTTTGGTCTCTCTCTCTCTCCCCAACTTATCCATCTCTCCGCAGTAAGAAAGAGAAGGCGTGACACCGGGCCGATTTTCCCCAAATGTCGGACAAACGTGTAGCAAGGACTATGACATGGCCCCCTGGTGGCCTGGAGGTCTGCAGCAGGACACATTCTTTCTTCCCCTCTCTGATTGTAATTCTACTGTAATGTACTTACTGTAGTACACACATACACACGCACACACACATGCACACACACATACACTCACACACACTTAGATGCCTTATGACTACCTGTAGAGTGTACTGAATGAAGTGTGCTAGACTGTGAGAGTGTAAGTAAGACGGAGATAGTGTTCACAGGAAGTGATGATCTGCAGTGTCACAGTCACAGAGTTGTCGTCACCCAGCGATAAGTCTTTATAAGCTCAGACTGTGTTTTAATTAAGTAATAAAATAATTTTGGTTTGGATTTGTGTGAGATCAGTTTATTTCCACATACAAAGGAAGCATCAGAGTCCATATAGGGGAAAGTCGGCATGTCTCTGTCTGTCTATGTCTATATATAGAAGTATATCTATCATATAACTATATTTATAGTGTAACTATATCGTTAGAATGAGAGACAGATATAGATATGTTCTTCTAGGAAATTTTAACAAAAGCAACAAAAATGAAAATAAAACATTTAAATATATATATATTATCACCAGTGAATAATCACCTGCTGTTGCCAAATTCATTTGTTTAGTTAACTGAAGGATTTCATTTCGTCAAAGTTTAATAAAAGAGACACGCATGTCCACATTGCAGTACGCTATTATGAGATCTCTTGCAAAAATCCACGCAGATATATCTTATTTTCAAATTATAAACACAAACCTCATGTCCATAAAAACTAAGCCACAATACGAGAATCGCTCAACTCTAAAATCACAACTTTGCTGTAGTTAAACTTTACTGTAGTTTCACTTTAACTGCAAAAATTCCCACGTGGCACTGTTGGGGACAAAGAGAAATTTTATGTTCCCAAAGTTCTACATTCCCAAAGTTTTATAGTCTGAGGGTTCCAAGTTCCCAGAGTTCTATGTTCAGAATTTATGTTCTATGAACCGCCAGGGCATCTGACACTTCTATGTTCCCAAAGCTATCTGGGTTCCATGTTCCCAGAATTCCATAGTCTTGGAGTCAGGTTGGTCTATGATTTAATGATTGGGAGTGAAGATATTTTTGAATAGTGTGAGAAGATTTTTGTGTGTATTACAGTCAGACTGATTAAAACCCGCCACAGAACCCAGTCACTGCGAAGGGGACTGTGAGAGAAATACAGTGCAGCATTTAGAGTTTATTATATTGCATTCGTTTATTCAGACACATTTCACACCATCGCTAACTCATCCGTTATCCACTCGGGTTCATTTATTCGCCGATTTCACAAAGCCAAGCAAACAGAATGCGTGATTATTGCTGCTGAGAAGATTCCAGAAACACAAAGTGCAAAGAAATTCTCCAGTTTTACACAAATTATTGACATTTAGCTTCTTACACCTGAAGTCTGTGTGTGCTGTTGTGATGAGATAAAAAGGATAAAAGTTATTTTTTTGGTACGTGTGTTCAACAATGCATAATAATAATAATAATAATAATAATAATTTATTGCCTTCTTGATATTATTTTGTTTTTAAAGCACACACAACCCTACGCTATTACAGACACATGCATAGATGAAGTGATTATATCTCGATTTGGGACACGTCCACGGTCTACAGTAGAAAAGAGTAAAAGCAGGCTACACTTCATGCACACGTCTGTAGCCTGGTCACTTTTCCGTCTTTGATGACTCAGCGTTTTGCATTTTTTTTTTTTTAAGATAAAATATGGCTTATATTGCAAAAACCCTCTCCGTCCCGAACACTAGCGTTTGGGACGCAGGCAAAAATCTATTTACACATCAGACCTGTGTGAGAGGAGAAGGGTGATACTGCAGTGTAGCCTGAACTGCGCCCTCTGCTGTTGGAAAGCGGAAGCGCGTGATACAATCTTAATTACCTAAAGCTGAGTTTGTGTGGTGTGGTTTTTTAAGTGTTTTTTGTTATTTCTTCAGCATGTCCTGAAGTGGTCCTGGTAGATATTTCATCACCGTGTCCATGATGCTCTCCTCCTCCTCGTCTTCGTCTCCACAGCCGGACGGCACGGCTTTCTTCGGGCGAGTCAGACTGCCTTCACTTGCCGCGTCCATCGCACCCTGAGCCTCATCCTCGGGCACCTCACGCTTCTTTATCCCATACTGACATGCGCACACACACACACACACACACACACACACACACACACACACACACACACACACACACACACATATAATTCAGATATAATACACATTCTATATTTTCTGTAAAAAATATTTTTCAGTCTTTAATTCAGTCCCTTAATTCTATGTTTCATGCTTCTACAGTGCCATGCAAAAGTATTTTGAAGGCCCTTGAACTTTTCCACATTTTGTTACATTATGTTACAACCACAAACCTAAATGTATTTTACTGGGATTTTATGTGACAGACCAACACAACGTGGCACATCTTTGTGAAGTGGAAGGAACATGATGGGAAAATTTGCATACATTTGTATTCAGCTCCCTTTACTCTGATAGCCCGAACTAACGTCCAGTGGAACCCATCGACTTCAGAAGTCACCTCATTAGTAAATAAAGTCCACGTGTGTAATTTAATAAATACATCTGTTCTGTGAAGCCCTTAGACGTTTGTTAGAGAACATTAGAGAACAAACAGCATCATGAAGCCCAAGGAACACACCAGACAGGTCAGGGATAAAGTTGTGGAGAAGTTTAAAGCAGAGTTAGGTTATGAAAAAAATATCCCAGGCTTTAAACATTCACGGAGCGCTGTTCAATCCATCATCCAAAGATGGAAAGAGTACGGCACGACTGCAAACCTACCAAGACATGGCCGTCCACCTAAACTGACAGGCTGAGCGAGAGCATTAATCAGAGAAGCAACCAAGAGGGAAGCTGCAGAGATCCACAGCTCTGGTGGGAGAATCTGTCCACAGGACCACTATTAGTATTTCCACAAATCTGTCCTTCATGGAAGAGCGGCAAGAAGAAAACCATTGTTGAAAGAAAGCCATAAGAAGTCCGTTTGCAGTTTGTGACAAGTCATGTGGGGACACAGCAAACATGTGGAAGAAGGTGCTCTGGTCAGATGAGACCAAAATTTAACTTCTGAATGATATGTGCGGTGGAAAACTAACACTGTGAAACATGGTGGTGGCAGCAGGGACAGGGAAGCTGGTCAGAGTTGATGGGAAGATGGCTGAAGTCAAATACATGACAGTCTTAGAAATCTTAGAGTCTGTGAAAGACGACTGTAATGAGCCTAAACATACAGCCAGAGCTACAAAGGAATGGTTTACAGTGGTGTGAAAAACTATTTGCCCCCTTCCTGATTTCTTATTCTTTTGCATGTTTGTCACACTTAAATGTTTCTGCTCATCAAAAACCGTTAACTATTAGTCAAAGATAACATAATTGAACACAAAATGCAGTTTTTAAATGAAGGTTTACGTTATTAAGCGAGAAAAAAAACTCCAAATCTACATGGCCCTGTGTGAAAAAGTGATTGCCCCCCTTGTTAAAAAATAACTTAACTGTGGTTTATCACACCTGAGCTCAATTTCTGTAGTCACCCCCAGGCCTGATTACTGCCACACCTGTTTCAATCAAGAAATCACTTAAATAGGAGCTACCTGACACAGAGAAGTAGACCAAAAGCACCTCAAAAGCTAGACATCATGCCAAGATCCAAAGAAATTCAGGAACAAATGAGAACAAAAGTAATTGAGATCTATCAGTCTGGTAAAGGTTATAAAGCCATTTCTAAAGCTTTGGGACTCCAGTGAACCACAGTGAGAGCCATTATCCACAAATGGCAAAAACATGGAACAGTGGTGAACCTTCCCAGGAGTGGCCGGCCGACCGAAATTACCCCAAGAGCGCAGAGACAACTCATCCGAGAGGCCACAAAAGACCCCAGGACAACATCTAAAGAACTGCAGGCCTCACTTGCCTCAATTAAGGTCAGTGTTCACGACTCCACCATAAGAAAGAGACTGGGCAAAAACGGCCTGCATGGCAGATTTCCAAGGCGCAAACCACTTTTAAGCAAAAAGAACATTAAGGCTCGTCTCAATTTTGCTAAAAAAACATCTCAATGATTGCCAAGACTTTTTGGGAAAATACCTTGTGGACCGACGAGACAAAAGTTGAACTTTTTGGAAGGTGCGTGTCCCGTTACATCTGGCGTAAAAGTAACACAGCATTTCAGAAAAAGAACATCATACCAACAGTAAAATATGGTGGTGGTAGTGTGATGGTCTGGGGTTGTTTTGCTGCTTCAGGACCTGGAAGGCTTGCTGTGATAGATGGAACCATGAATTCTACTGTCTACCAAAAAATCCTGAAGGAGAATGTCCGGCCATCTGTTCGTGAACTCAAGCTGAAGCGATCTTGGGTGCTGCAGCAGGACAATGACCCAAAACACACCAGCAAATCCACCTCTGAATGGCTGAAGAAAAACAAAATGAAGACTTTGGCGTGGCCTAGTCAAAGTCCTGACCTGAATCCTATTGAGATGTTGTGGCATGACCTTAAAAAGGCGGTTCATGCTAGAAAACCCTCAAATAAAGCTGAATTACAACAATTCTGCAAAGATAAGTGGGCCAAAATTCCTCCAGAGCGCTGTAAAAGACTCGTTGCAAGTTATCGCAAACGCTTGATTGCAGTTATTGCTGCTAAGGGTGGCCCAACCAGTTATTAGGTTCAGGGGGCAATTACTTTTTCACACAGGGCCATGTAGGTTTGGATTTTTTTTCTCCCTAAATAATAAAACCCCTCATTTAAAAACTGCATTTTGTGTTTACTTGTGTTATCTTTGACTAATAGTTAAATGTGTTTGATGATCAGAAACATTTTGTGTGACAAACATGCAAAAGAATAAGAAGTCAGGAGGGGGGCAAATAGTTTTTCACACCACTGTAGATCAAAGCATGTTCATGTGTTAGAATGGCCCAGTCAAAGTCCAGACCTAAATCCAATTGAGAATCTTTGGCAATGTTTTTGTCAAACTGCACTTCACAGACGCTCTCCATCCAATCTGACTGAGCTTGAGCAGTACAAACAGTACTTTACAGTATTTTGCAAAGAAGAACGGGTAAAAATTTCACTCTCAATGTGCAAAGCTTATCATTTACCTTCCACTTCACAATTATGTGCCACAACACATACAGTAACTGTGAATTGGTCTATCACATAAAATATGGTTGTAACGTGACATGTTCAAGGGCTAATACTTTTGCAAAGCACTGTGATCTGTGATTAAGAGGATTTTCTGAATTGAAATGGGTGTAAAATGTGCACAATGTGCAGGGCAGGTGGTCATCCAGGACCAGAGTTGAGAACCACTGCTTTATATATAATATAAATCAAGTTCTATGTTGCTTGGTATCTACAGTATGTTATCTGAGTTGTGTATCTAAAAGAACTTCTGTTTTGAAACTTTAGAACAACTGTTCCCTTTGCTCTACTTTTTCTTTTAGGGTTCTATGTTTATTTTGGTTTTATATTTCTAAGGATGTTTGTATCCAGGGATCCATATTCCTACTATTCCTATACGGTTCTTTTGTTCTCTGCATCCTGTGCTTCCATAGACCTAGTTTTCACTCCCTCAGGTTTCTAGGTTCCTAGACTGTATTTTCCCTGTGTTCTGACTCTCGAGTGTTGCCCTCATTTTATTTATCTAAATAGTGGCTCTATGTTCTAAGCAGTATTCTGTAAGTTCTCTGTGTATATTTCCAGAGCTCTATGTTTCTAGAGGTCTGTGTTCTGAGGCAAGTGTTTTCATGGTTCTATGTTCGTCAAATCATTTATTTCGAATGGATCTCCTCGAGCTCCAGAACTTTCCTGAAATGGCCTCCTAGTGGCAGTGGCAGTAAGGGGACTATAGGTAGTGCTGAGGTCAGTGATTTGGGAAGGAGCCTGCCTGCATGTGGTTGGTCAGTACCTTGTCTCGGATGCCCTGGCGGAGCACCTCCCTCTCAGCCTCCATCTTGGCGTACTTGGCCTTCCTCTCCTCCTCCTGCTGCCTCAGAGCCTCCTGTCTCTCCTCCTCTTTTTCTTTTTCTGCCTCAGGGTCTTTGTCTTCCTCTCCTCCCAGCATCTTCCCCACATCAGGAGGGCCGCCTTTATACACACACACACACACACACACTCTCTCTCTGAGGAATGATATGGCTGTATGATATTGCCACACATGTACCTCAACTGTCTTTCTCACCCTGTCTCTTTCTCTCCCCATCTGTTCCTTTATAATTCTTCTCCTTTTCACCCCCTCTCTGTCTGACTTTAAAAATCAGTTTGAGAGTTTGTCTCTTTTGCCTCCCTCACCCTCTCTCGTTCTCTCTATCAACCTTTCCTTTCTCTCACAACACTGTACAGCACGTAGCGATGCAGGGAATTGCTGAAGCGTTAAGCGTTATCTCATACACTCAATAAAACTCTCGAATGTCCTTGGCTGCTAATCCTTAGTGGTAATTTTTATTACAGAGGTACATCTGCATACAAATTTAATCCGTTCCCGAGGTGAGTTCTTAAGGCGAAATTTCATCATGTGAAACGCATTGTCCCAGAGGAAATAATGTAAATACAGAAATTTCTTTCCAGCCGCCCAAAAATATTACCAATTTCCAACACTATAATCATATTTTTGCATATACAAACAATAAACACATTTAGAAAAGTTATGTAAATGAAGTAAAATATGAAATAAATAGATATTAAACCTCACTTAACCCTAATTTATGATTCCACTTGGCTGCTTTAAAACACAAACTGAAAGCGGCTCCCTTTTCTTCTTGCTACCATCCTTGTTAACGTTCTTGGGACCCTTGGTGCTGTGTCTTCACTAAATCTTGCCAAATATACAGGTCCTTCTCAAAAAATTAGCATATTGTGATAAAGTTCATTATTTTCTGTAATGTACTGATAAACATTAGACTTTCATATATTTTACATTCATTACACACAACTGAAGTAGTTCAAGCCTTTTATTGTTTTAATATTGATGATTGTGGCATACAGCTCATGAAAACCCAAAATCCCTATCTCAAAAAATTTGCATATTTCATCCGACCAATAAAAGTAAAGTGTTTTTTCATTCATTCATTCATTCATTCATTTTCTATACCGCTTAATCCTGTGTTCAGGGTCGCGGGGGACCTGGAGCCTATCCCAGGAGACTTCGGGCACTAGGCGGGGTACACCCTGGACAGGGTGCCAATCCATCGCAGGGCACACACACATATACACACTCACACACCCAATCACACACTACGGTCAATTTGGGAACGCCAATTAGCCTAATCTGCATGTCTGGACTGTGGGAGGAAACCGGAGTACCCGGAGGAAACCCACCAAGCACGGGGAGAACATGCAAACTCCATGCACACAGAGACGGGAATCGAGCCTGGCCGGGGAATCGACCTGGAGGTGCAAGGCGACAGTGCTAACCACTACACCACCGTGCCGCGTAAAGTATTTTGAATACAAAAAAAGTCAACCTTCATATAATCATGTTCAGTTATGCTCTCAATACTTGGTCGGGAAACCTTTTGCAGATTCTTGTGTCTTGTGTCTCTCAACTTTCTCTTCACAATATCCCACAGATTCTCTATAGGGTTCAGGTCAGGAGAGTTGGCAGGCCAATTGAGCACAGTAATACCATGGTCAGTAAACCATTTACCAGTGGTTTTGGCACTGTGAGCAGGTGCCAGGTCGTGCTGAAAAATTCAATCTTCATCTCCATAAAACTTTTCAGCAGATGGAAGTATGAAGTGCTCCAAAATCTCCTGATAGCTAGCTGCATGACCCTGCCCTTGATAAAACACAGTGGACCAACTCCAGCAGCTGACATGGCACCCCAGACCATCACTGACTGTGGGTACTTGACACTGGACTTCAGTCATTTTGGCATTTCCCTCTCCCCAGTCTTCCTCCAGACTCTGGCACCTTGATTTCCGAATGACATGCTAAATTTGCAACCTGTAGCCCATTTCCTGCACACGCCTGTACACGGTGGCTCTGGATGTTTCTACTCCAGACTCAGTCCACTGCTTCCACAGGTCCCCCAAGGTCTGGAATCGGTCCTTCTCCACAATCTTCCTCAGGGCCCGGTCACCTCTTTTCGTTGTGCAGCGTTTTCTGCCACACTTTCCTTCCCACAGACTTCCCACTGAGGTGCCTTGATACAGCACTCTGGGAACAGCCTATTCGTTCAGAAATTTCTTTCTGTGTCTTACCCTCTTGCTTGAGGGTGTCAACGATGGCCTTCTGGACAGCAGTCAGGTCGGCAGTCTTACCCATGATTGCGGTTTTGAGTAATGAACCAGGCTGGGAGTTTTTAAAAGCCTCAGGAATCTTTTGCAGCTGTTTAGAGTTAATTAATTGATTCAGATGATTAGGTTAATAGCTCGTTTAAAGAACCTTTTCATGATATGCTAATTTTTTGAGATAGGGATTTTGGGTTTTCATGAGCTGTATGCCACAATCATCAATATTAAAACAGTAAAAGGCTTGAACTACTTCAGTTGTGTGTAATGAATCTAAAATATATGAAAGTCTAATGTTTATCAGTACATTACAGAAAATAATGAACTTTATCACAATATGCAAATTTTTTGAGAAGGACCTGTATATATTTTTTAATGGAAAACTCAATTCGCTTGGCTTTCCACAGACGCAATTTATGAACGCCTTCGCAACTAGTCTCTCGTATGGCGAATCGATTCACATACCGAGGCAAATTTCTTGCTAAATTCTTAAGGCAGGTGTTCGTTGCCGAAGTACCACTGTATTTCTGTGAATAATTATGTCTGTTATAAATACTATTAAATATGATTAATCAGCAGATTATGATTATGACACACAATCCTGTCAGAACTTACCATCATGTTATTTAGTTTAACCGATATTCCTAGCACCATTAGCAGTATGAGAAAATAAGGATATGACTTGTGTTAACAAGCTAGCAAGTGTTAGCGGTGAAGATAGTAAAGATGCTTGTATACGAGTTTCCGATTATGTCCGAAATCCTGTCATGCTAGTTCATTTTACTTAGTTGGCTAATATTAGCATTAAAGATTCTAAACATTTATGAATATCATATAACATTTCTGTCAGATGAGCTATATTAGCTAGCAGCCTGCTGGTACATATGAATGATTATGATTTAAAAATCCTGTCAGAAACCCATTCAGATCTAAATCATGTCAGTTAACTAAGTAAATTATGCACATTTATGAATATTACTAAAGTTAAGAAATATTTCAAGTTAGCTTGTGTTAGCTTAGCTGCCCATTCATATCCATGGAGATTCTATACTATAAATAAATCACCTTAAATTCTGTTTTTTGAATAAATACATTTTTATGAATAATATTTATGAATAAGCTTGAATAAATATAAGATTGATTGAATATAAATATGTATGAATGAGTTTTTGCTAATATATCATGTCAGGTTAGCTCATTTAAGCTAGCTGGGAAACACCAGATATTGTTATGCAAAAATCCTGTCAAGCCATGTCATGCCAGCAAGTTTAAAAAACAAAGATTATGAACATCTACAACAAATATTTTCAGAAATCTTTTGACATGTTTTCCACTTCCCAGATAGCACAGGTACGTCGCGGAGACGTCTGCTAAAGATCGTATTATCTGGTGAACATTGCGTAAATTTTTTTATAGTTGTATTTTAATCGTCTGTAGATCGCCTGTTTGAACTGTTAAATGGTACATCGTCTTTACATCTATACGACGTCTATACGACGTATCTTTATCGTCCGAAATTTGCTGGCATGTGGACGGGAAGCTGCAGCATCAGCTATGACTTGAATGATTTAAGGGGAAATACGTGAAAAAAAATTTTTTTTAATCCAGATATTTTACTAGAACGTATAACACGTTTAAAGACGAACACTACATTACTTAGATGTAAATGCAGGTTCATGTTCTTTTTCCCATTTTCTTTCTTATACCTGTACACTCAAAAAAATTAACTTGGCTACCTGTTACATGTACTAAAATGTACTGTAATATGTGTTTTGTACATAATAATTTCATGTTTCCAAGATGAACATGAATAAATCATTTTGTATTTGCATGAAACTGAACAACTTAACATGTATTAGATTCAGTCATGTTGAGAGAAACCAAAGAGATCTTGTCACTAAGAAAACCAAAAATATCAAAGCAAACATCGCGAGAAGATATCGCGAGAACACAGTGTGTTGAGAAGACAAATGGCGGGCGTGGGGAAAAGGTAAGCAGGAATTAATTATTTCTAAATAGAAACGAAATACTGAACATAAATGTCACCTGTTGTTTGGCGATGTTTAGTCACGTTATTTTAGTTTAAGCTATTTCTTGTATTTTTAATTACACTTAAAATACAGACGGTTATATGCACGTGCTTAATCTGCGGTTCGGTTCTGGTTTCGGTCTGTTCTCATGAGTTATGAAGCGAGAGGAACAAAGTATAAATATTGTTCATTTGCTAAATTAAGTATCATGAACTTTAATTGAATATCTATCTCTGTATTTTCTCACAGCAGTTTGTGACTGAAAGTGTCCTGTCTGCATCTGACTTCAGGAGTTTCCTGAACAACCGGATCTAACAGTCATATTTAAAAATCATAACGTACAGTTATAAAGCACAAAACGTTACTGTTGGGGTTTAATTATTTTTCTACGATTAATACTTATTTGTGGTGTTTTATGTTTTGTACATCTTTACAAATTGAGGACCGATGTACACATTAAAATCAAGTAAATTCAAAGGATTGGATTCAAAGGAATCCAATCCTTCAGCCTCCGACAGAATCGGATGCTGAAAAATTCATCATAGATTTCCCTCGCTTGGCCCCAGGGAGGATGTAATTTTTTGTCTGTATATAGTTTCTCATTTTCTCGTTTTTGTATAAATTAATCAAATGTTTGCTTGTTATTAAATAAAATTTTTTATGAAAAATATATGACTCTGTGTTTTATTATTAGTTGAGAGTGTGGTTTATTTATTAATTATCATATCTGGTCATTGTAACATGCATTAGGGAGCATTATAGACGTGCCGAGGGTATTTAATTAAAATAATGGGAGTGGGGTGTTTTAATAAAACGACGTCTATCCGATGTCTGGCAGAGTATAAACATCTGATTAACATCGTCTAAAGAGCGGATCAGGGTCGTTTTAATTCATATACGTCTTAAATACGTAGGCTAAGCGTCGTTCACGGACGTCTCGGCGACATCTGCCAGATGAAAAAGATGATGTCGCATAGACGTCTCCGCGACGTGTGTGTGCTATCTGGGTTTAGCACATTTATGGTACCTTGGTAACATTATAAACAATTATTTTATTAATATAATTACAAATTTCTGTCAGGTTAGCTCTTTTTAGCTAGCTGTGTAGCATAAATGTAAGAGTTTGAACATGAATGAATATGACCTCCTGTCAGATAGTGTTAGGATGGAAGATTATAGAGTATAATTATCATTGGCCAATTATATTAAATTATAGACTTTAATAATTATGGAAAAATGAGAAATAAATTCTGTCAGGTTAGCTCATTTCAGCTAACTTACTAAAATTAAGAGGAAAGACTGGATATTGTTACATATATTCATATTTTTTAAGATCATGTCAAGGTAATGTTAGCAGAAATTAACAGTAAATATTATGACCGTTTATGAATGTGACAACAAGGTATGACACCTGAGAAATCCTGTCAGGTTAGCTGATGTTAGCCGGCTAGCTATCAGTCTGCGCTGAGGAATTCTCCTGATATACAGTATGAGTTCAGTCTAACAGAACGACTGCGGCTGAATCCGGGACAACATTAAACACTGCTGCTGCGGCACTGAAGTGCTGAGTCAGGCCATTTAACACAACCTCTTCATCACAGGCACGCACACGCAAACACACACACACACACACACACACATACATAGACACATACTGCACCCACCTCCCAACGCTGCTTTCATTACGAAATTCATGGCTCTGCACTAGTCGCTGGAATCAAGCAAAGTCTCTTATGTTAGCTCTCCTGCAGAGACAAAGACATTTTATTTGTTTATTCATTCACATAACTCATGAAATTTCAGTCACATCACTATTGATAATTATTATAACGTCTCATTATTAAAGTATTTCAAAAGCCAGAACTGATAAAAAAAAAAGATGAAATTTTCAAAAATTATACAAAAAAACCCTAAAATCTTATTATACTGCGTAAACTATGACTGTGTAATAAATAACACAAATACACATATCTACTGTATGTGTAATTTTAAATTATTATGTTTAAAGTGGGACTTCACAACAACTTCAACTTTTACTTTGGAGGCGGGACTACATTGAGAAAGGATGGCTTGTTCAAGATGGCCACCTGCATACATAAAACATCATTATTCGGCTACACACAGGCGTTTAGCTTGACGAACCAGAACATCCTCAGATCCCATAGGACCAGATTTTCAACATCCTTGGTAGAATATTCTCTTTTAACCTCTTAAAACTTGAGCGGGACGGATCAACCTGTCTGTAACACGGCATTGGCCAATCACCAATTTTTATTTTATTTTATAAGATGGAAGTCCACAAATTGTGTGTCGACGGGAGATTCTTCAGAAATCAAACTGTGTATTTTTTTTTTCCAGATATGTCAGGCAGAATCAAAATTATCATTACTTATAAAACGTGTTAAATCTAAGCCGCTACAAGAATCTGAGAATATGTATTGTATATTACTTGTTATAAATGGAAAATGGAGAATGTGACCTAGCTACTTCTCTAAAAAGGAAACATATAATCGATTACAGCTAGCTAACTTGTCAGCAAACTTAGCATTTTTATGGTTGATATCCCCAAGTTGTGAATTTAATATATATAAAATTATATAATTATATATATATATATATATATATATATATATATATATATATATATATATATATAATTGAGAACAAATCGATATGTTGATTCATTGCTTTAGCTGTTGACAAGCTTTTAAAGTGATCATGTGAGTGTATTTTAGTCACCGTTCAAATCAACATTAATCAGGGTATATAAGACTAAAACACACATTTGTGCACATTTGCACATGACAGATACAGATAAGTTGCACATTGCTAGTTCTTATTGACACATGAATGAGGACTAACTTTACACTGCTGCTGCTGTCACGCACACACACACACACACACACACACCATCTCATTTCACAGCCCATGGTTAACTCGTACTGGTGTTGCCATACCTATATGATGTCATGTATTTCCCTCTAATACCCTTCTTATTTTGCACATCTCATATAATTTAGACATTTAATACTTTTTACATTAAATACATTTAATTTGTTCATATTCTATTTACAATGTACCTTTTATTTCAATTTAATCTTTCATTTATTTATGACAGACATCACTAAACAGTTGTATAAGCATTTTACTGCATATCATACTCAAATAGAATTAAAATTTGATAAAACAATAATAACAATAATAATAATAATAATAACAGTGACAAATGTGTGAAATAAAATAAAAAAATAACCTTAGAGCCTGTCACTTTTTGAGAACAAATAGAAGTGACTGCTCAGCTTGTGAAAAGGGAATTAATTGATTAATAATAATTAACCAGTGATTCTCAGCATGACTAGATTAATAATGTCTTTTATTATTCGAGGACATTAAAATCTAAATAATTTAAAGAGGTGTCAAATTCTACTATTTATATATAAACACATACATACTTCATAAATGAATAACTAAATAAATATGCAAACAAATATATTCGTATAAAGAAATTTATATAAATATTTATTAAATCTGCTCTATCCGGAGAACAGTTAAAATGGCTCATAACTTGCGCATGCGCAGTGTACCACGCAGTCAAACTGGCCGTGTCCCAAACCGCATCCTCCTGCACTCCGCGGGGTCTTTATACCCCTATAGACCCGGGTGTGTTTCCGCGGATTTAGGAGATGAACAGCGGATACGGAGCTCTCTGTCCGCGTGCCCGTGGTGTTAGAGATGACCGCAGGTGACCTCTAGTCAGCAGCACGCTGTGTGTGTATGTTTAAGGTCACCCCGCGGTTGAGGACACAGCCATAGCGCAGACTGTAGCGGTGTGTCTGTGTGTGTGTGTGTGTGTCTCCATGGCGACCGGCAGGCGGTGACGGGTTAAAAATCACCGTGTAATTATTATTATTTACTGAGATTAATATAATACCAGTGTTACTAATCACCCGCGCGCAAAAGAAGTGAAACACACTAATTAGTACAGCACTAGAGGAGCGTGTGTACCTGCTTGCAGAAGGTCCTCGGGATGGTGCGTGCGTCCTGTAAGCGCGTGATGCCTCTGTGTGCGTGTTTATGTGTGTGTGTGTGTGTGTGTGTCCGGATGCAGCGCGCAGCTCGGTGTGATAATGATGATGATGATGCTGCACCATTTATATACAGCACCAGAGACCCCGTGGTCACGTGATCAACACTCTCAGCTCAGTGATGTTGTAACCTTTCAGGACAATGATGGACAGATCTCACACACACACTCACTCTCTGTCACACACTCTCTCTCTCTCACACATACACACACTCTCTCTCTCACACACACACTCTCTCTCTCTCACACACACAGACACACACACACACACAGTAGTAATATATGCCACCAGTTTGTGTGTGACCATGTGACTACATGTGGTTATTGTGGCTGATTGATTAAACGGAGTCATGTGATTATTGTTGCTGCGTCTGATTGGTGAAACAGGCATGTGGTAGCTCCACAGGCTGCATGTGTAGAATAAATGGTTAGAAAAGTAACGAGTCGAATGTAGCCAAATGTAGCGAAGTAAGAATAGCGTTTCTTCTTCACAAATCTACTCAAGTAAAAGTAAAAAGTATGGTGCAGTAAAACTAAAAGTTTCTAAAGGTTACTCAAGTAAATGTAACGAAATAAATGTAACATTTTACTACCCACCTCTAGTGTAGTTAGTATATGTGTAACGAGAGTGTGTAATTAGTAAATGTTTAGTGAGTGTGCGTAGTTAGTATATGTGTAGTAAATGAGTGTGTGTAGGAAGTGTGTGTGTAGTGAGTGTGCATAGTTAATATATGTGTAGTGAGTGTGTGTAGTGAATGTAGTTAGTATATGTGTAATGAGTGTGTGTAGTAAGTGTGTATGTAGTGGGTGTGTAGTGAATGAGTAAGAGCAGTTAGTATATGTGTAGTGAGTGTGTGTAATGAGTGTGCATAGTTAATATATGTGTAGTGAGTGTGTGTAGTTAGTATATGTGTAGTGAGTGTGTGTAGTGGGTATGTGCGTGTGTAGTGGTTGTGTAGTGAATGAGTGTGTGTAGTTATTATATGTGTAATGAGTGTGTATAGTTAGTATTTGTGTAATGAGTGTGTGTAGTGAGTGTGTGTATGTAGTGGGTGTGTAGTGAATGAGTATATGTAGTTACAGTAGTACTGTATATGTGTAGTGAGTTTGTGTAGTGAATGTGCATAGTTAGGTATATGTGTAGTTAGTATCTGTGTAATGAGTGTGTGTGTAGTGAGTGTGTGTAGTTAGTATATATGTAGTGAGTGTGCATAGTTAGTATCTGTGTAGTGAGTGTGTGTAGTTAGCAGTGGTGTCAAAAGTATTCACATTCATTACTTGAGTAGAAGTATAGATACTAGGGTTCAAAAATACTTCTTTAAAAGTTGAAGTATCAACCCAAGCTTTTTACTTAAGGAAAAGTTTAAAAGTACTGGTTTCAAAACTACTTAAAGTATAAAAGTAAAAGTACCGTGAGGGGCGACAAAAGCATTAAGGTCTCGCTTTCTGATCATGCGACGGGGGTGGGGGGGGATGGTGCGACGGTCGTTGTTCGCGTTCTTATCATGCCACGGGGGGGGGGGGGGGGGGGGATGGGTGTTGTGCGCGTTCTTATCATGCGACCGGTGGAGGGGGGAGGGGGGTTGCACGTTCTGATCATAAAAATTGAGTAACGAGGCTATTTTTAAAATGTAAGGAGTAGAAAGTACAGATAATTGCTTAAAAATGTAAGGAGTAGAAGTAAAAAGTCGGCTGAAAAATAATTACTCCAGTAAAGTATAGATACCCAAAATTTCTACTTAAGTAAGGTAACGAAGTATCTGTACTTCGTTACTTGACACCTCTGGTAGTTAGTATATATGTAGTGAGTGTGTGTAGGGAGTGTGTGTAGTTAGTGTATGTGTAGTAAATCAGTGTGTGTAGGAAGTGTGTAGTGAGTGTGCATAGTTAGTATCTGTGTAGTGAGTGTGTGTAGTGAGTGTGTGTGGTTAGTATATGTGTAATGAGTGTGTAGGTAGTATATGTATAATAAGTGTGTGTGTATGTGCATGTGTAGTGAGTGAGTGTGTGTACTGTAGCTAGTAAATGTGTAATGAGTGTTTGTAGTTAGTATACAGTATGTGTAGTATATGTGTGTAGTTAGTCTATGTGTAATGAGTGTGTGTGTGTGTGTGTGTGTGTGTGTAGTGGGTGTGTAGTGAATGAGTGTGTGTGGTTAGTATATGTGTAGTGAGTGTGTGTAGTTAGTACTGTATATGTGTAATGAGTGTGTGTAGTTAGTATTTGTGTAATAAGTGTGTGTGGTTAGTGTATGTGTAATGAGTGTATGTAGTGAGTGAGTGTGTAGTGTGTCTGTGTAGTGAATGAGTATGTGTAGTTAGTATATGTGTAGTGAGTGTGTGTGTCATGAGTGTGTGTAGTTAGTATATATGTAGTGAGTGTGTGTAGTTAGTATATGTGTAGTAAATGAGTGGGTGTAGGAAGTGTGTGTAGTCAGTGTGCATAGTTAGTATATGTGTAGTGAATGAGTGTGTGTAGAAACTGTGTAGTAATGTGTGTGTGTGTAGTTAGTATATGTGTAGTAAATGAGCGGGTGTAGTGAGTGTGTCGTGAATGAGTGTGTGTAGTTAGTATATATGTTGTGAGTGTAGTTAGTATTTGTGTAGTGAATGTGTGTGGGGAGAGTGTGTTTAGTGAGTGTTCATAGTTAGTATATGTGTAGTAGTGAGTGTGTGTAGTTAGTATATGTGTCATGAATGTGTGTAGTTAGTATATGTGTAGTAGTGATTGTGTGCAGTGATTGTGTGTAGTTTATACTGTATATGTGTAGTGAATAAGTCGTATAGTTAGTATATATGTAGTGAATGTGTGTAATTAGTATATGTGTAATGAATGTGTGTAGTGAGTGTGTGAAGTGAGTGTGCATATTTAGTATATATGTAGTGAGTGTGTGTAGTTAGTATCTGTGTAGTGAGTGTATAGTGAATGAGTGTGTGTAGTTAGTATACGTGTAGTGAGTGTGTGTAGTAGGTGTGTAGTGAATGAGTGTGTGTAGTTAGTATATGTGTAGTGAGTTTGTGTAATTAGAATATGTGTAGTGAGTGTGTGTAGTGTGTGTGCGCAGTGAAATGTGTGTGGTAAGTGTGTGTAGTGAGTGTGTCTAGTGTTTAACAGAACAGAGACTGTGTAGGTGTTAGAGTGGAGGATGAGGTCATGTCTCTGTGTGTCTGTTCTGAACCTGATGAGAGCAGCTTTAACATACGCAGCTACTGTCCATCATCTTACTCTCTCTCCCTCTCTTTCTGTCTCTCTCTCCCTCTCTCTCTGTGTCTTTCTATCTCACATGCCTCTGCATTGCAGTGTTAGCACTCACCACACCGCACTGCTGCTGCTGCATTTTGGCACCAATCATCACTCTCTAATCTGTCTCTTCCTCTCTCTCTCTCTCTCTCTCTCCCTCTCTCCCTTTCCTTCGCCCTGTCTCCTTCTTTCCATCTCTCCCTCTCTCTCTCTCTCTCTCTCTCACACACACACACACACGCATACACACACACACACACACTGTGACTCCTTGTCCTTATGTAAATGTCTGATGTAAACTCATGTGATGCTCATGTGGTTCGGGACACTGATGGAATTATATAAACAAATACTACCTTTAAACGTCAGATGAACACTCATCACCTGCCCCCCATTATTGCTCCATATGATGTGTATAAATATTTACCCCAACCCGAGGTCAGGTGACTTATTACGTGTATTTCATTACTGTACTTAAAGGGCACCTATGGTGCTACATGGACTTTTTCAAGCTGTTTGGACTGCATTGTGTGTTAGGAGAGGGTGTACACAACCACTCTACAGTGATAAAGAGCCGCCCAGCGATTTTCTTTTAATTTAATAATATAAGATGCCCCTTCTGAAATCAGCCCGTTTTCAAAAGCCTGTCGGTGTGAACTCACACCGACAGAGGCCGCTCCTACTACAGTTGATTGACACTGGTGTTTTAGCAAAGACCCGCCCCGAGTGAAAAAAAAGAGCCGTCGGCCATTATTTTTCTACACTGGAGCAAAATGGCGCCTGATTGTTGCAGTATTGTGGTGGTCTAGTGGTTAGGATTCGGCACTTTCATGTGGGAGACCCGGGTTCGATTCCTGCTTAAGGTACATGCTTTTTTTGCACTACATATTGATAAAGTTTTTCTAAAGTTCGTTCAGTAACGAGGCGAGTGCGCTATGCTTCGGTAAGCTTTTCTGACATAAGGAGAGACTCAGTCAAACACACACACACACACACACACACAATGCTTCGCGTGTATGATGTCCTATTCCCGGGCATCTATACTGTATGACTCATTCACACACACAGACACACACACACACACACACACGTTGTCTGTCAGAAAGGTCTCTGTTTATTAACAGCAAAAGATCGGTATAAATATGTTTGACTAAACGCCTGTGCTATAGACATATGTTACTACAAATGAACCATTGTACAGTACATGTCCTGGTGAGATCCCGAAAAAAAACAATGCGTCGCGTGTATAAGGTCGCGGGTTTAATAGCCGGCATTTCCGCGATGGTAACCGTTAATCCTTCGTGGTCTAGTGGTAAGGATTCCGCGCTCTAATGCAGTAGCCCCGGGTTCGATTCCCCCTCAAGGCACATGCTTTTTGCACTACATATTTATAAAGTTTTTCTAAAAGTTCGTTTAGTAACAAGGCGAGTGCGCTATGCTTCGGTAAGCTTTTCTGACATAAGGAGAGACTCACACACACACAATGCTTCGCGTGTATGATGTCCTATTCCCGGCATCTATATGACAGTCAGACACACACACGTTGTCTGTCAGAAAGGTCTCTGTTTATTAACAGCAAAAGATCGGTATAAATATGTTTGACTAAACGCCTATGCTATAGACATATGTTACTACAAATTAACCATTGTAAATGTCCTGGTGAGATCCCGAAAAAAACAATGCTTCGCGTGTATAAGGTCGCGGGTTGAATAGCCGGCATTTCCAAGCGGCAGCCATTAATCCTCCGTGGTCTAGTGGTTAGCAGCAACCAGAGTTCGATTCCCGGTCTGGGAAGTCAAAAGAGTTTTACAACCAGATTCACATGTAAAATTTTATATAATTCAATTCAATTCAATTTTTATTTGTATAGCGCTTTTAACAATTGACATTGTCTCAAAACAGCTTTACACAATCAAAAGAATTATTTAAGTTTGTATGGAATGTGAATGTGTATGAATCAAAATGTTCAGATATTCCCTGGCGAGCAAGCCCGAGGGCGACAGTGGCAAGGAAAAACTCCCTGAGACGGTAATAGGAAGAAACCTTGAGAGGAACCAGACTCGACAGGGAACCCATCCTCATCTGGGTGAAACAGATAGCAGGAAATGATCTGCATTTATATAGTGTTAAGTGTTAGGTTCAGCTATAATAGTTGATGTTAATTGATGTTATAATACTTGATGTAAAATGGAGTCCAGTAGTTATTCGAGACTCAGATAGACTTGTAGAAAGTTCCAGTCCTGAACTATCGAATTGTCAAGTCCTCAGAGAAACAGCTGACCACACCAGTCGAGGCCAGAACCATCTTCTAAGTATAGAGAATCATCCCCAGACACCAGACGCATCCTAAAGAGACACACGGGGCATCCATGCGATGAGACCTCCAACCAGAAACCGGGCACCAGGATGGATCAGACAGGTCCGAAGGGCAGAGGGAGTCTGGATCACTGGCAGCTCAGGAACCACATGTGTAGCTCGACAGAGAGAGAGAGAGAAAGAGTGAAAGGGGGAGACAGGGGGAGAGAGGAAAGAGAAAGAGGGGGAGGAAGAGAAGAGGAGGAGAGATTGCAATTAGGTATGGTCACAGTCACAATGTCTAACGTGAATGTATATTTACTGTAGAGTGCAAGCAGGGACTCCGGCAGGACTAATTATGACAGCATAACTAAAAGGGAGAGCCAGAAGGAAACACAAACATGAGGGCTCCCTGAGATGTAAAGCAAACAATCACCTCACCGTCAACAAACCTGAGTGATCAAATGAGACTGAGGAAGACAGCATCTAAACATACCAGTTCACCATAATACTCTACGTCCATGAGTCCCCCAGATCTGCTCCTTTACCTTATGGCAAATCTATTTATAAAATGCTTGGTTAAATAAATAGGTTTTTAGCCTAGACTTAAACACTGAGACTGTGTCTGAGTCCCGAACACTATTTGGAAGACTATTCCATAATTTTGGGGCTTTGTAAGAAAAAGCTCTGCCCCCAGCTGTAGTTTTCATAATACGCGGTACTGATAAGCAGCCTGCATCCTTTGACCGAAGTAGGCGTGGCGGATCGTAAGACACTAGCAGTTCGCTCAGATACTGCGGCGCGAGACCATTTAATGCCTTATATGTCAAGAGTAGTATTTTAAAATCAATGCGAAATTTCACAGGGAGCCAATGCAGTGAAGATAGGATAGGGGTGATGTGCTCATATCTTCTGGTTCTAGTGAGGACTCTCGCTGCTGCATTTTGGACTAGCTGAAGCTTGTTTATGCACCTAACTGAACAACCAGACAGTAAGGCATTACAATAGTCCAACCTAGAAGTGATAAAAGCATGAACTAGTTTTTCTGCATCATTTAGCGACAATATATTTCTTATTTTGGCGATATTTCTAAGGTGAAAGAATGCTATCCTGGTGATATTATCTACATGAGCTTCAAATGAAAGGCTGGAATCTATAATCACGCCGAGGTCTTTTACTGTTGCACTTGGCGGAACGGAAAGGCCATCTAAAGTTACGGTGTGATCTAAGATTTTACTTCTAGCTGTATGTGGTCCTATGACTAGAACTTCTGTCTTATCCGGATTAAGCAGAAGGAAGTTAATTAGCATCCAATTTCTTATGTCCTGAACACATTGCTCAACTTTAGTAAGATGGTTTTTCTCATCAGGTTTTGTTGAGACGTATAGCTGTGTGTCGTCTGCATAACAATGAAAACTAATACCATGCTTACGGATTATGTTGCCCAGAGGAAGCATGTAAAGGGAAAAAAGCAGTGGGCCTAAAACTGAACCCTGCGGAACGCCAAACTCCACTAGAGAACATGCAGAATAATCACCATTTAAGTCTACATACTGATAACGATCGGTCAAATAGGATCTGAGCCAGGAGAGGGCTGTACCCTTAATTCCTACTAAATTTTCTAATCTGTGAAGAAGAATAGCATGATCAATGGTATCAAACGCTGCACTGAGGTCGAGTAATACAAGCATAGTTACACAACCCTGATCAGAGGCCAATAGGAGGTCATTTACTACTTTAACGAGTGCTGTTTCTGTGCTGTGATGAGGCCTAAATCCTGACTGATACAGTTCATGTATGCGATTTCTATGTAGATATGAGCATAGCTGCTCCGCTACTATCTTTTCCAGAATCTTAGAGATAAAGGGGAGGTTTGATATTGGCCTGTAATTGGACAGCTGACAGGGGTCAAGGTCAGGTTTCTTAATTATTGGTTTAATAACTGCTACTTTAAAAGATTTTGGAACATAACCAATGCTGAGTGAGGAATTAATTATTCTCAACATCGGTTCTGTTATTACTGGTACTATCTGTTTAAGAAAATGTGTCGGTATAGGATCTAATATACAGGTTGATGAATTTGCAGAAGAGATGAGTGAAATTAGTTCATTCTCTTCAAGAGGAGTAAAGTATTCTAGGTTTGAATCTGACATGGCTAGGTTAACATCAGTATCAATTACATTGTTTGGTTTCAAAGCCTCAATTTTATGCCTGATATTTACAATTTTATTATTAAAAAAGTTCATGAAGTCCTCACTATTGCATGATGTTGTTGTGGAGATTTCTGTAGTGGTCTTATTTCTGGTTAATTTGGCTACGGTATTAAATAAAAATCTAGGATTATTTTTATTTTCTTCTATAAGAGTGGAGAGATACGTTGATCTAGCTACACTAAGAGCTTTCCTATAGTTCAGGATGCTCTCTTTCCATGCTATTTGAAATACCAACAATTTAGTTTGACGCCATTTACGCTCTAATTTCCGAGCAGTCTGTTTTAAAGTGCGCGTGTGATCGTTATACCAGGGAGTGAGTTTCTTATCTCTAATAATTTTTCTTTTAGCTGGAGCTACATTATCTAAGGTACAACGAAGTGTCGACTCTAAATATTCAGTCGCCTGATCAAGTTCTGTGGGGTCAGACGGTGGCCTAATCGAAGTTGGTAACTCTGGGAGATTACTGATAAAACTCTGTGTGGTAGTTGATGTGAATGTACGTTTAACACGGTAGCGCGGTACTGTGCGTACATTATCACTGTGACACACTTGAATGGAGACAAGATAGTGATCTGAGATAATTTCAGACAGTGGAATTGTGAATACATTTCTTATAATTAAACCGAAGAATATTACTAAATCTAAAGTGTGACCAGCTTTATGAGTGGGTCCTACTACACACTGATTTACACCTACGGAGTCCAGTATGGATATAAATGCTGTTCTCAGAGGGTCTTCTGGATTCTCAAAATGAATGTTAAAATCTCCAGCAATTAACACTTTGTCTACAGAAATGACCAGGTCTGAGATGAAATCTGCAAATTCACTAAGAAATTCAGAATACGGCCCTGGAGGTCTGTAAATTATAATTAGTGGAATCGACTGAGCTGATTTAATATACTTAAATACACTTATGTTACTATAGAGAATTTCAAATGAGTTAAATTTGTGTCGGTGTTTTTGTACGATAGACAGATTATCATTATGAATAACTGCGACGCCTCCTCCTCTACCAGTTAACCGAGGCTGGTGTATGTAGCTGTATCCAGGAGGACTAGCTTCATTTAGAGCTACATACTCGTCCTGTTTAACCCATGTTTCAGTTAAACAGAGTATATCAAACGCCTGATCTGTGATAATTTCATTAACAATAACTGCTTTTGATGTGAGAGATCTAATATTTAACAATCCTAGCTTCAGATCAGAGGTGCCGGCTGCGCATTCAGTATGATCGGAGTTTGTGGACTTTATGTTAATTAGATTATTGAAACAGACTTTCTGGGTCTTTCTACATTTTTGCTTAGATCGGGGAACAGACACAGTCTCAATATGGTGAACCCTGAGTGACGACTCTATGCAGCTAGCAGACGGTTGGTTTAGCCTGTCTGTCTGCTCCCTGGCCCGGGCTCTGGATTGTCACCGATTAACTAGACCTCTACTGAGACTATGAGCTATACTACAGGAAATGAGAGCAGCACCTTCCCGAGTGGGATGGACACCGTCCCGCCCTAACAGGCCAGCTTTGCCCTCAAAGGTCTTCCAATTGTCTATGTAGCCCACATTATTTTTGGAGCACCACCTGGACATCCAGCGGTTCAGCGACCATAACCTGCTGTAAGCTATGTCGCCACGTCTCATTGGGATGGGACCAGAGCATACTACTTCATCGGACATCGCCTTCGCTAATTTAAACACCTCTGTAAAGTTACTCTTACTAACCTCTGACTGACGAAGGCGTATATCATTCGCTCCAGCATGTACCACTATCTTAGAGAACCTGTGCTGTCCTAGAGCCCTAAGATTACCTGCTATGTCCGGTGCTCTGGCTCCCGGGATACACCTAACCACTGCCGCTGGCGCCCCTAAAGGTCTAGCTAATGTCACGTGTCTCAGTATAGAGTCTCCTATAACCAGAGCTCTTTCAGGTTTCTCAGCGGGTGCAGCACTGAGGAGAGCAAACCTGTTGGACACGTGACGCGGAGAGGAGGTGTGCTCCGGTGGGCTAGCCTTAGCGTTAGCTTTGGCTGAACGAGTATGCCGCCGAGCCGTCACCCACTCGCCCGACTGTGAGGGCTCTAATGCCGGAGTCGGGGGCTGATTATCTCTGCCTGTGGCACCCAGACTGTCCGCTACAGGAATAACGCTGCTCTCACACTGTCTAACACTCTCTAAAGTCTGGATGCGCTCCTCTAATGCTGATATCTTCTCCGTCAGAGTGCTCACTAACACACACCTATCACAAATAAAATTATCACTAATGACTATATATATATATATATAAATATGAGTGCATAATAAAAATCTTACAAAATATAGGGGAAATATATATATATATATATATATATATATATATATTTTATAATAAAAATAATAATAATAATATTTATATATATATCCCCTATATTTTGTAAGATTTTTATTATGCCCTCATTTGTACATTGTATATTTGTACAACTATTTTACTAGTTAAATTAATTTTCTTTAGTATTTCTTTTTATTGATATTTATTCCTTACGTATAAGCTTTTATTTTATTTTTAAGGTCACTGGCTGTCGTATAAGCATTTCACTGCATATCATACTGTGTATGACTGTGTATGTGACAAATAAAATTTGAATTTGAATCAAAGGAGAGGAAGAGAGGTGGAAGGAGACAGAGGGGGGGGAGAGAGAGGGAGAGAGAGAGACAGAGTATGGGAAGGTGAGCATGAATGAACAGATGCAAGAGGAGACAGGAAGATAGCAGCAGGGAAGATTTAACACGTTAATATCAGATCTATGAGGAAGAGAGCAAGAGAGTAGAAATAACTCCTTTATATATAAAATAATTCTAACATCATGTAAAATTATTTTTAACAGTTTTTTAAATATTTTTAACTGTTGTCAAAGCTATACCCCACTTGTATTGTGAAGACACGCCCCACAGAACTGGGGGGCGGGTTCAGTAGAGGTCATTAACATTTAAAGGAGCATGTACTGAAACAGGTTGCTGAGAACAGAGCTACTTTTTACCAGGTAAAAGTAATGTTTTTTTTACACAACAATTGAGAATTTTTAATTAAAGTATATTACAAACTTTTCATTAGGACCCTAAAGATCATATTAACTTATGCAAAATTGAGTCTGTATGGCTCCTTTAAGCACATATTTGACCTATGAGTAGTTTTATTAGAGGATTTTAAAAAACTTTTACTTCTACTCCACTACATCCTGAAGCACAGATCTGTACTTAACAACAATGTGTGTAGGATTTGATGCCAGCACCTCCTGGATATTATGTGTGTGTGTGTGTGTTGACTTTTCCTTGAGACTGAGATTAGGTGAGACACACACTACTGTAATAACACAACAGGTTTGTGTGAGATGGGAACAGACCTGTATGCAGACTGCGACGAAAAGCACCACGTTCACAAGTGGAAAGCAGAGAAAGAAAGTAAGTGTTTTTATTGTTATTATTATTAAAAGGCTACTGTAGGGCCTCCGAGTGACGTAGTGGTAAAGCGCTCGCCCTATCATCCGGAGATCGCTGGTTCAAACCCCAGGTGATGCTGTTTTCCTCTCACAGCCGGAGGCATAGAGAGAGCTGATTGGCCGAGCTCTCTCAGGGGGGAGGGATGAGAGGTACTTGCTCTCCCACATTAACGACGGCTCTACAAGCCAATCAAGGGCGTCTGTGACCTTGCGTAAGTGGAAGGAGCAGATAGCGCTGTTCCTCTGAGTGTGTTAGGTCGCCCCCAACGGTGCGTGAGCAAGCAGTTCGAAAAAAATGGTCGGTGACGTCACGTGGGTCGGAGGAAACACATGGGTGGCAAAAATTGGGGGGCGGGGGGGGGGATAAATAAATAAATAAATAAAAGGCTACTGTAAACGAAACTATTTGCCCTGGGGAATATTTACTTTAAGAACAGGATTGGTGTACTTTGCCTAACTACAGTATGCTTTCAACTTTGTGGCAACAGTACTATAAAGACATGATTTGATGAGTTAAGTGTGGAAGAACTTGACAGGCCCGAACACAGAGCCCTGACCTCAACCCTATCAATCATCTTTGGGATGAACTGGAACGGAGATTGTGAGCCAGGCCTTCTTGTCCAACATCAGTGCCTGACATCATAAACGCTCTACAGAATGAACGGGCACGAATTCCCACTGAAACACTCCAAAACCTTGTGGAGGTCCTTCAAGTTAGAGTGAAAGATGTTAGAGCTGCAAAAGGTGGACCGACTACATATTGAAGTATATATACACTATATTGCCAAACTTATTCGCTTACCAGCCTTCACATGCATATAAACATGAGTAACATTCAATTCTTAATACTGTATGTTGGTCCCGCCCTTCACAGCTACAGTATAACAGGTTCTACAAAAGCTTTCCACAAGGTTTAGGTGTGTGTTTAGTGTGTTTTCCAGAAGAGCATTTTTGGGGTTGTTTTTCAGTCATTGGGCTCGTCCGCGTAGTTCTAGTGAAAGGAACTCTTTATGCTTCATCAAACCATTGAAGACATTTTGGACAATTTCATGCTCCCAACTTTGTGGGAACAGTTTGGGGACGGCCCCTTTCTGTTCCGACATGACTGCGGCGCACCAGTGCACAAAGCGAGGTCCATAAAGTCCTGACCTCAACCCGATAGAACCCACCTTGGGGATGTGAAATTCCCACAAGCCCACTCCCAAGGGCGTAGATTTGGTCTGGACATTGGTGGGGACCTATGACTCCACCCCCCCCCATCCCCTGCCCCACCCACCAACACCCCCACCCCAACTCCGTCCACGGAATGCATGTTTTTTTAATATGCTGCAAAATGCAAAATCACTTTACATTAATACTAGCAATGCTTCGATTGATATTAATCCACTCGAAATGCAATTCATTAAGTTAAATTAAGGAATAGTGTAATGTTAGTGGTTCCTGGTTAATAACATTGTATGACACTTCTGTTCACACAACCAAATGTTCTAAGTGCAATATCTGATTATAATACACTTGTGCAATACTTCTTTTCACTTGTAGCACTGCCACACAACAGGGACACCTTCAACAACAGGAAAATGGTCTTGGAGCTAATGCTGGTCACCTGTGGCCGAAGGTGTGCCCTAGCGGTTTCTTTTTCCCCATTGACAGTGGTTTGGTCATCGGGCAAGTTCCCGCGCATGCGCGATCGCGACGCAAAGGAACCCGGAAGTGACGTGGGTCACATGATCCGGCATAAAGCCGGAACCGGCATTGAGGCCGGGACGGAGAGATGAAGACAGCGCGCTACATTTTGTTTGAGGCTGTGAGACTGCTTGCGGATTATTGTTCCATAATTTCATCCAGTACCCAGCTCATTCCGTTTATCGATCTCCCAGACCTACCATCGTCATTTGGTGAGATCGATCCATCTCTCCAACTCACCATTTCACCCCAATTGCCATATTTCAGACACTGGACTATCATACACACACACACCCACCCGCATACATCGCACACACACTTTTTTCGATTTGTATATATTTTGTATATATTGGTTTGTGGTGCACCGTGTTTGTTTATTTATCTGTCTGTCTTGTTTAATACACTTGGTTTAATTTATTATAATTGTTTTGTGTCGCGTCGTGTTTTGTCCAGCTGCGGTTGCGCAATACCGGAAGTAGTGTTTTCAAGCCCCAGTTTAGATTCCCGAATCCGTTTTTTGTAACCAAGCGGTTTAATAAATCCAAGCGTTACATAGTGGTGGCCCGTACGCACGGGGAATCTGTATTTTGGGATATTTTCCGGTTTTGTGTAAAAAGGCTGAACAAGATGGACGCTAATGCTAGTGCTAAAGCTAATGCTAAGGCTAATGCTAGTAGTGCTGCTAAGGCTGACTGTGTAGTGGATAATAACATGCTGGTTGATGTAGAGGATGCATTTTATACACGCCGTAACCCTACAATCGAATTAACTTCATTGATTAGTTCTTTATATATATCTGATAACCATGATGATGACAATGATGATGATAATGATATTATTGTTCATGGGTCTGATATTGGGGTAGTGCACACACTACAGACTGAACTGTATCAATGTAAGATGGACTTGGGGGCGCTTTCTGATAAAGTGAGCTCCATGGAGCAGGATTATAGACAATCCCTGGACAGCAGTCTCAACCGGGAAATCAGTCTTTGTGACACAGTGGACGCGAGCCTGGAAGGGCTGCAGCGCTACTGCCAGGAGGCTCTCGAAAAGATGGAGAGAGCCATCGTTGACTGTTTTCTGCGACGTGACGCCATCTGGGAAAACCGGATGAAGAGACTGCGTCCCACTTGTACGCCCACCGCCCACAGGTTACAGGCCTACACCCCTACACCATCTCCTACACATCGTCCCAGCACTCCAACCTCTACAGCCAAGGTAAAGCTACCAAGCACTCATGCCATCTACGACGTTCCTCCTGGTGTTCCAGCACACTCCGCGGCTCTGCTCTCCTCCCCACTTTCTTCTTCTTCTTCTCTGCATGCTCATCCATCCATCTGCGTGGAGTTTCCAGCCTACTGTGACGCGTCAGAGACAGCTGAGGTGTGGAACTTCATTAAGCAAGCAGAGAAGTACCTGGAGATCAGACCCCTGACCCGACCTGAGCTGCTGGGAACCCTCGGCACAGTTCTACGAGGGCCTGCTCTCAGTTGGTGGAAGACGGAGAAAGGCAAGGTGAAGGACTGGGAGTCTTTTAAGCAGGCGTTCACGGCGGCGTTTATACTGGATGACGACCTCGACGAAGAGGAAGACAACCCGAGGTCTCCGGTACAGCTGCCGGGGCAACGCCTGGGAGACTCCGCCGATGAACACCCCGCCCTCTGTCTCATAGGAAAACCTGATATCTCCGAGGAAGAACAGATGGGGCGAGCCCGGGAGAACATCAATACGAGAGTGGCGTTAAGAGGAGCGGCCAGCACCATGGAACAACAGGTGGAGAGTGGCGCTAGGGGAGAGAATGTTCGCGAGGACCACTTTAATCCGGGTCCAGACGCCATACCCCGAGCACACCCGCCGCTGAAAGGAGCTGACACCCCACGTCTACCCACCATGTCCACTAAAGAGGCCTCCAGCTTCCCGAGCGACCTGAGCGAGATCATCAAAGCCCAACAGAATGACCCAACTATCACGAAGCTGCTCTCGAAAGATCACCCAAGAGGTACACCAGATCAGAGGGTCACCTTCGAATGTCATCAGGGCATGCTGTATCGCCGGGTACCAGTAAGGCACGGGGAGAAAATCCAGCTTGTTGTCCCCCAGTCTCTAATAAAACTTTTTCTTCAGTATTTTCACGACAATCCACTGGGAGGACACTGGGGACAACTGAAGACCCTGCTGAGGTTACTAGAGGTGGCGTGGTGGCCGACTGTGCGGAAAGACGTCTGGCAATACACCAAATCTTGCAGCATGTGCCACCGACACAAGACCCAACATCCCTCATCACCCCGACAAAGACCTATCATGGAGGAGGGCCAACAAAGAGCAGAACATCGCAGATCCAGACAAGCCAGATGTCACAATACCCGGGGGGAAGCAGCGCACTTCGAACCGGGAGAACTGGTTTGGGTCAAAACTCGACCTCCCTCCTCCACAACAAAAAGATATTCTGCAAAGCGAGTGCCCAAGTGGGAGGGTCCAGCAGAAATACAAAGAGGACCGAAAAAATACACAAGGTCTTGGGGATACTCACAAAAAGCCGATCTGTACGGTGTGGCGAATTTAAAGTGCTTGTGCGGACGTTCTCCTCAGACGCCGGAGGCTTGGGGGGGGGGTCTATGTAGCACTGCCACACAACAGGGACACCTTCAACAACAGGAAAATGGTCTTGGAGCTAATGCTGCTCACCTGTGGCCGAAGGTGTGCCCTAGCGGTTTCTTTTTCCCCATTGACAGTGGTTTGGTCACCGGGCAAGTTCCCGCGCATTGCGCGATCGCGACGCAAAGGAACCCGGAAGTGACGTGGGTCACATGATCCGGCATAAGGCCGGAACCGGCATTGAGGCCGGGACGGAGAGATGAAGACAGCGCGCTGCATTTTGTTTGAGGCTGTGAGACTGCTTGCGGATTATTGTTCCATAATTTCATCCAGTACCCAGCTCATTCCGTTTATCGATCTCCCAGACCTACCATCGTCATTTGGTGAGATCGATCCATATCTCCAACTCACCATTTCACCCCAATTGCCATATTTCAGACACTGGACTTTCATACACACACTCACACACCCGCATACATCACACACACTCTTTTTTCGATTTGTATTATATTTGTATTATATTGGTTTGTAGTGCACCGTGTTTGTTTATTTCTTTATTCCGTCTGTATAATACACTTGGTTTAATTTATTATAATTGTTTGGTGTCGCGTCGTGTTTTGTCCAGCTGCGGTTGCGCAATACCGGAAGTATTGTTTTCAAGCCCCTGTTTAGATTCCCGAATCCGTTTATTTGTAACCAAGCGGTTAATAAAATCCAAGCGTTACACACTTACACTAAAGTTCTAGTGCAATATGTAACTAAATTATGTGCCAGAGCTAATTCTATTCTATTCTATTTTACTTCTATTTATTGTTATTTTTCCTTAAATTTAATTAAATTTTCCTGTCTAATATATATTTTTTCATAATCTAACTTTTCCTTGCTTCCCGGTAAATTAATCTGAGCAACTGCATAAGAGCAATTTCCCTCTGGGATTAATAAAGTTCTTTGAATCTTGAATCTTAAAGTAATGTTTAATAACTGACAAAAAGATAGTTTAATAAAGACTATTCTTTATTGAGCCATAGTGCAAGCGAAACATCTCAAGCATCAGTATATATAAAAGTAGATTACATCTAAACATGAATACTGTTAGGTACCACACAACAGCTCAATGCCTATTGCTCCTATATGAAGGAGCCAAAAACATGCCTTCGCCTCTCGTTAACAGAAATAAACTGCTGGCATATTTGTTTGACATCAATATTGTCCAGACTGTTCTGGTGGACATGGCATACAGCAGCATTGTTCAATCTCATTTGTGTCATTGTTGATGCAGTCTGTGAATGCATTTTAAAAACTATTTGTGTGAAGTGGATTGTCTATTGGTGAACTGTAACTAAATTCTAGTATGTAGTATATCAATTTCTTTCACAAGACTCATTTCTGACAAACAGTCGTCATTAGATTAGGAGAACTGACAGCGATCATTTTTATACTTTTATCCCACTTCTGACAAGAGCAACTCCTAGGGCAGTGGTGGCTCAATCAGTTAAGGCTGTGGGTTACTGGGTTACTGATTGGAAGGTCGGGGGTTTGAACCCCAGCATCGGCAAGTTGCCACTGTTGAACCCTTGAGCAAGGCCCTTAACCCTATCTGCTCCAGGGGCGCTGTAAGCTGTCTGACCCTGCGCTCTGACCCCAGTTTCCTAATTGGGATATGTGAAGAAGAAATTTTGCTGTGCTGTAAAAAGTACATGTGACAATAATTGAATATTCTTCTTCTTATACTTTTACATTTAGCTGTTTAATCTGCTGTAAGTTTGAAGTCCGTATTCACAGACTATAACCTGCCCTGCTGTAATGAATGTGCGTCAAAGGGGTAAAAAAAAAAAAAAAAAAGCACTAGCAGTAACGTTAACTGTTGTCGTTACTTTGATGGATTCACTAGCGAACTTGAAGCTCCTTATGTCCAGTTTCTTTTCTTTTTCTTTTTTTCTTTTTTGCTGCCGCCTCCTCACATGTCTGTCACCCAACACACCTTCTTGCATGGGAAAAAAAAATCCACTGCATTTGGCGCTGCTTGTGTCTGAACGCAGCCAATAGCCTATCACATGATAGCAGGGAAAGAAACAGCCAATCAAAATGTTCATGTGTTTTGGGGGCTGGAGGACTCCAGGAGAGAACGTGATTTATAACTTTCTGCGTGTCTAGGTTAATGTTGACAACGATTTAAAAAAAAAAGTGGATTAAATTATTGGTGGGGACATTTCAATGGTCGGAAGATATTGGTGGGGACACATCCCCTCCGTCCACCCTAAATCTACGCCCCTGCCCACTCCTAAACCTTGTGGAAAGCCTTCAGAGAAGAGTTGAAGCTGTTATAGCTCCACAGGGGGGCGGGGCCAACATCATATTAAACCCTGTGGATCAAGAATCTGAAAGAAGTTCATATGCACGTGAAGGCAGGCACGCGAATACTTTTGTCTGTATAGTGTATGTGTTCTGCAGTACCGCCATGTAACCACCAGGATGCAGCACCGAGCTTAAAACGGAATCTTGACTTTATTTATTTTATTCTGTTCAGCAGGCGGAAGCGGAAGTGTCGTATGGGTGATTCCTCCCCCCTCTCTGCTTCCGGTGTGAAAGTTTAGACTTTCTTCGGCAGTTATCTCCCGAGTTTAGGGATTTCTGTCGATTTTATTTGTTTATCAGAGACTCGAATGAACTAAAGCTGGTCGGACAAAGAGAAGGTAAATAATGTAAAACTATTATGAGTAATTTAATTAAATTAATGACTTATACTCGGCCAGATTGCTAACAGATTTATTATTTATACAGCTTATTATTATAAGCCTTTAAATCTTATTTTCTAGAATAGTGAATTCTTTATAAGTCTATGTGTGTGTGTCAGTCACAGGACAGTGAGATGTTCATAGATTATTGAACTTTTAAAGGGGCAGTATGTGACTTTGATACCCCTGTTATTACACTCTTATAGTCACATCAGGTGAAAAGACACGATCTTGTCTCGGTTCATCACCGGATTCGGTATTTAATAAGATCTGTCCCGTCTGCATGCTTTTACGCCTACAAACCTCAACTCGTGACATTTTTGTAATTCTATGACCCTGAACTCCGCCCGGGGGCGTGTATACTTACGGTAAATACTCTGTGTTGGGTGGACTGAGCGCGCCCAGCACAAAGCAAACAGCTGAGGAACATCTGTACAGTCTGTTTCCCAAAAAAATTTATGAATGACATCATCAGACCAACTAGGAGGTGGGCGTGTTTATGTAGTGAATTTTCTGAGCTTATCTCATCATGTGTAGCCCCGCCCACAAAATCCCATGTTTTTTTCCCAATACTGAAAACTATTTCTGATTTAGGCTTCAGTCAGAAACATCAGACTAAATCTAAACTGATATAATCATGAGTTGTTGTTGTAATATCACACTTTCTGTGTAAAAAAAAAAAAAAAACCCTTCCAGTGAATTTGCTTGTGCAAATAGCAGAGCTGTTGGAAAACACCAGATGATGTGCAGAGTGAACAAAAAAATTAAACAAAAAAGGTTTTGTGTGGATGAGAGAGAGAGAAATCAGAGCGGACGGGTCAACCTGGAAAAAGTTGAATCAGAATTTATTTATTCATTCATTCATTTATTTACTTGTTTGTTTGTTTGTTTTTTGGCTGGCCAGAGCTACCCTGGGGGAACCTAAAACCTAGATGGGTTTAACGTATGATCACATTACAGTGACATCTAGAAGTTATTAGGCAGCAAGTAAAGATGTTGATGCAGGAAAAATGGGCGAGTGTAAAGATCTGAGTGACTGAGTTTGCACTGACACACAGCTGTAGATCTGTTTTTCACCCATGGGTATCTGATCTAGGTTATTTTTTTTGTCAGTGTGTGTGTGTGTGTGAAAGAGAGACAAAGTCTAGACTGTGAGTGTCTATATAGTCTGAAAAGTGTATAGAGATATAAAGTGGAAAAACACGGTTAGTAGGTGTTCTGCCGCTGTATATTTCCTCATGCAGCAGGTTGTTGGTTCTAGTACTGTTAACCGAAGCAGAATACTGATTGGTATTGTGGCAGAATCATAACGCTCGGTGTAATCTTGTCACGTGTTTGAGTTCACATCAGAGATTTTTTTTTTCCTTTCAGGATTTGTGGCAGAAATATCCAAGATAAACTACCTTGCTTAAAATCCATGCTGACCCGTGATTAAAAAACCAAGCGCAGCATTTAAACTAGGGCTGCACGATATTAGGAAAATATGCGATATTGTTGTTGAATATTGCGATAACGATATTTCTTGCGATATAACATTTCCCTGGAGAAATGCATTTTTTATTATTATTATTGCCTGTTTTTTTAATTATTTATTTATATGTAATGATCATACTAAAATAAACAGGTAATAGATATTCGTCTGATGTAATTTAATCAAATTCAGGCTAAAAAGAAACTATATGTCAAGGAAGTTGCAAATATTTAGACTTCAAAACACTATGAATGACTTAAAACCCTCAGCAGATATTTTGACTTCTGGTTTGCTGTTACTATAGACCTGCCAACACAATATGAATTACTTTCAAAGATTACTTTTTATTTACGTGTAACCATACACTCATCAATAGTGTCTTAAAACAAGACCATCTTTTAAACAAAATATTCTCTTTGGCTTGGCTGTTGTTGTTTTTTTTTTTTTTTTTTTTAAATAAAAATAAATATTATTAAATAAAAAAATACTATTTGTCACACACATACAAACCCGGAAGTATAAGAGGAGTAAACGACCCGCATAGAGCTTAGTCACTGTGTTCACGCATGTCGGTGCAGATTGTTTACTTTCTGATTCGAGTGTGTGTTTATAGGACGCGGGTTAAATGTTTGCTTTTCCGTTGCTCCCCTTCTGTGAGAGTCCTTAAACTAATTTGCGTGGTTATCCTGTCAACTAGCTTGCTTCCACGTTTGGGTTTACCGTCCACGCTACAAAGGGCTAACGGCTAATCGCTAAGTCTTCTGATCATCCCGGGTTAGTTAGCGACAGAATGAAGAATAAATATATAAATAATAATATATATATAAGCAGGTATAAACATAGTAAGGGCCCATCTGATTGGTCAAATTTGGACACACAAATGCTTGGCACATAAAGTATTTATCGCAACTCTTTGCGATATGGCATGCCATTAAACACGAGTTTAACATTTAATTTAAAATTAGATTAAACACAAAGTTGAAAACCAGCTGATTCTATAAATGTTGTTGGTCTTTCGGCTGCTCCCATCGAGGGTTCGACACAGCGGACCCTCTGACACACACACACACACACACACACACACGCGCTTTTGGTACAGGTTTATGCCGGATACCTTTCCTGACACAACCCTCCCATTTTAACCGGGCTTGGAATCGGCACTGGATCCAGTGACTAGGGTTTGGGCATCGGGGGTGGTGGTGGGGAGGGGGGGAGCGACTTAGGTCACAAGGCAGGGGTACACTCACACACACTTCAAACAAGCATTTCCACAGGCAGTTTGTGAACGCCAGTTAGCCTAACCTGCAGGTCTTTGGACTGTGGGAGGAAACCTGAGTACCCAGAGATAAACCCACCAAACACGGGAATCGAACCCAGAACCTGGAGGTGTAAAGCCTGAAGGCTATTATACATGTTAAAATTATTCTTCTTTTGTAAAATGTTAGAAACATTTTACAAAAGAATCACGATTTTTGACATTTATTGTTTTTTATCCACAAACGCGCGCCACACACACACTCAGTATGAACTGGTCTTAATGTTACAGCTGAGCAAATTCAAATTTTATTTGTCTCATACACAGCACGATATGCAGTGAAATGCTTATGTGACCGCCAGTGAACTTAAAAAAATTGAATATAAATAAAAAAGAGCAGTGTGTGTGTGAATGTGTGTGTATTTAGTTTAAATTTAAGGTTTATATCTCTTATATAATATGTTTGTCGGCGTGTGACCGTTGGTCACTTCAAGTTCGCGCGCACGCGTGCTCCCTGAGCTTCTAATCGGCGCCCGTAATGATGACGTGGAGGCGGGGCTATGTAAATCAACCGGCTCCTCCACAGCTAATCAGTGCGCGGATTCTCGTTTTTTAAGGCCCCTCCCCTTTTTGCCCAGCTGGCGGCTTTGTGCGTCTGTGTCCGTCCGTCCGTGTGTGTGTGTGTGTGTGTGTGTGTGTGTGTGTCCCCTCCCCCTTTTCCTTCCTCTCTCTGTCTCTCCCTCTTTTTAATGGTGTGTGTGAGGGGAGAGAGAGAGAGACACGGCGCAGTGGCGTGTGTGTACCTGAAGGAGAAGAGAGAGAGAGAGAGAGATGTTGAGAGGTCGTGGAGCTAGAAATCCGCACGTGAGTGTGTCTCTATAGCTTATTATTATGATGACCATCTGTGTGTGTCGCGTGATTCCTGGAGCGCGCGCGCTCGTTTTCTCTCTCTCTCTCTCTCTTTCTCTCTCTCTCGCGCGCGCGCTCTGGGTGGATGCTAGCCGTTCTGTGAGTATTATAGGATGTAGCAATCACGAGCCCGGATGTCATGGTGACTGAGCGCTCGAGCGCGTTATAACAGACTCGCTCTCTCTGTGTGTGTGTGTGTGTGTGTGTGTGTGTGTGTGTGAGAGAGAGAATCATGCTAAGCTAGTTCAGTCAGCACATCATCAGGAGGCAGTGTGTTTTTTTTATTAAATTACTTATAGAGTGAGATCCTGTTTCCTCAATCCTACTAAAACAATGGTCTGACACACTTAACCCTCTGGAACACACACCGTGACCTCGGACAGGGCGGAGGGGTGTGTGTGTGTGTGTTCTGTCTACTCGGTCATACTGATTACACTCAGACGTCCTTGATCGTAAGCGTGCACCGTCTGAGAAGTGTCTGATCCTCCATGAGGAGTGTTACCTGAACAGGCAGGTGGGCAACAGGTGTGTGTGTGTGTGTGTGTGTGTGTGTGTGTGTGTGGAGGGGAAGGTGGGTAGCCGGAAAAAAAAAACTGGTTTGTCCTGACACATAGCTGTAGATCTGGTTTTCACCCATCGGTATGTGAACAAGGTTTTTTTTTTTTTTTTTTTTTGTGTGAAGGAGAGACAAAGTATCAAAGAGCTTAAAAAATAAGTCAGAAATGTGATGAGTTCTGAATAAGTGCTGACGTCTGTACGCCCGGCGAGTTGATGCCCTGAGGGCAAATATTTACTCCCAATGGGTATCTGAGGATTAAATCATGTGTGGTTTTGGTTCTATATTAATCATGATCAGGGTTTGTTTGTTTTATTTAGTTTTTGTTTTATGAATGAATACATAAATAAATTTGCCTGCGTTCTCGTGTTGACTTTCCGTCTTTGAGCAAACACTAGTTCAGGAACTAACATGTTTGTTCAAGCAAATAGTGGGTATGTGAGACTTTGAACACCTTACCCACCCACACACACACACACACACACACACACACACACATACAGTGATGTCTTTTCACTTTACACACAGTAAAGTACTTTTTTTCTTCCTAATGATCTGTGTGTGTGTATTTAGGAGTTGTACTACCTGCAGATGCAGCGGGCGGAGGATAAGATGGAGCGTGAGGAAAGCAGAGGAACCGAGGAGCCCAGGCAGAGGCTGAAGGTGTGCGTGGCCACCTGTAACCGAGCCGATTACTCCAAACTCGCCCCCATCATGTTCGGCCTCAAGGCGCGGCCCGACCTGTTCGAGCTTGAGGTCATCGTCCTGGGCTCGCATCTCATCGACGATTACGGGTACACACACACACACACACACACACACAGATCAGAATACCCATAATGCATTCTGGGTATTCTGTATCTCACGTTGATGACTTTAATAACTCCTCCCCCCCTCCGTCTGTCTCTCAGTAACACGTACCGTATGATCGAGCAGGACGAGTTCAACATCAGCTCCAGCCTCCACACCATCGTTCGCGGTGAGGATGAAGCCGCCATGGTGGAGTCCCTCGGCCTGGCACTGGTCAAGCTCCCGGACGTCCTCCACCGCCTCGCGCCTCACGTCCTGATCGTCCATGGCGACCGCTTCGACGCCCTGGCCGTGGCCACGGCGGCGGCCCTGATGAACGTGCGCATCCTCCACGTGGAGGGCGGGGAAGTGAGCGGCACCATCGACGACTCCATCCGGCACGCCATCACCAAACTGGCGCACTACCACGCCGTGTGCACGCGTGCCGCCCAGACGCACCTTCTCGCCATGTGTGAGGATCACAACCGCATCCTGCTGGCCGGCTGCCCGTCGTACGACCGCCTGCTCACCGCGTGGCACCGCGACGACTACGAGGACATCATCAAAAACTGGCTCGGTGCGCGCGCAAGCCAAATCCAGTTCATCATAGACTTCACTAATGGCTGTGATCTCTAATCCTGTGTGTGTGTGTGTGTGTGTGTGTGTGTGTGTAGGTGAAGGCGTGAAGAAGTCGGACTACATCGTGGCTCTGCAGCATCCTGTCACTACAGACATCAAAACCTCCATCAAGATCTACGAGCTCATGCTGACCGCGCTCATCTCGTTCGACAAGAAGACGCTCATCCTGTTCCCCAACGTCGACGCTGGTGACCACACACACACGCACAATGTTATACATTAAACATGTGTTTGTGATGATGTAACCGGTTGTAAAATGTGTGTGCGCAGGCAGTAAGGAAATGGTTCGCGTCATGAGGAGGTTGGGAATCGAGAAGCACCCTAACTTCCGTGCCGTCAAACATGTTCCCTTTAACCAGTTCATCCAGCTGGTGGCTCACGCGGGCTGCATGGTGGGGAACAGTAGCTGTGGCGTGCGCGAGGCAGGGGCCTTCGGGACGCCCGTCATCAACCTGGGCACGCGCCAGACCGGCCGAGAGACAGGTGGTTACTGATCATCCGTCATCTGAAGACACACTCGCACGCCGAACGCAAACCTCACACGGCAACACGGAGCTGAAAAGCACTGACGTGGAGCTGATTATATAAAAAAATAAAAAAACAACCTAATGCACTTAATAAACACTTAACAATGACAAGTACAGTTTCCGCAAATACGAATGGACTAACATTCGTGCAGTGCCCCAGATACCAGTGTTTTACATAGTGTTTTCAGTATGTATACGACGAACAAAACCGACTTATGAACAAGCCTTCTGGAGCGGAACTTGTTCATAAGTAGGGGACTACCTGTATAGATAATATTCTTAGTGTACATTCGTTCTTTAAACATGCTCTGGCCCTTCACTGGGAAGTTTTGCATCATTACCAAACTTTTTTTTTTTTTAGCGAGATAAGGAGAGAAAAAGAGAAGAGAAGGAGAGATAACGGTTAGATATGGTCACAGTCACACAATGTATGAAGTGAATGTATATTTAGTGCAGAGTGCAAGCAGAGACTCCGACAGGACTAACTATGACATCATAACTAAAAGGGAGAGCCAGAAGGAAACACAAACATGAGGTGGAAGTGGGATGTAAAGGAACCAATCACTTCAACGTCAACGAACCTGAGTGATCAATGAGAGTGAGGAAGACAGCATCTAAACATGTCAGTTCACCATAATACTTTACGTCCATGAGTCCCCCAGATCTGCTCCTTTACCTAAGGCTAATCTATTTATAAAAATGCTTGGCTAAATAAATAGGTTTTTAGCCTAGACTTAACACTGAGACTGTGTCTGAGTCCTGAACACTATTTGGAAGACTATTCCATAACTTTGGGGCTTAAAAAAGCTCCACCTCCTGCTGTAGTTTCTAGCTTTACATGGTACCAACAAATAACCTGCACCTTTTGATTGAAGTAGGCGTGGTGGATCGTAAGACACTAGCAGTTGACTCATATACTGCGGCGTTTAATTTGAAAAACCCTTTAAATGTAGTACCCTAAGTAGTGTACATCTGGATTATAAGGGCTATAAGGTTAATGTTTGAACGGAGATAGCTGTTTAGGACGTATCGTGAAATTGTAAGCGTCCAACTGATAATCCTGTGTGTGTGTGTCCAGGTGAGAACGTCCTGCACGTACGTGATGCTGATACACAGAATAAGATCTACCACGCCCTGGAGCTGCAGTTCGGGAAGCGGTACCCCTGGTACGGAGCTCGGACCCTCGAATCGAATAGTTTGATGTTCTGTCGTCGTTTAAGTGTCCTTCACTCTGTCCTCCATGTCTCTGCAGCTCCAAGATCTATGGGGACGGGAACGCCGTGCCGCGCATCCTCAAGTTCCTGCAGTCCATCGATCTCTCGGAGCCGGTGCAGAAGACCTTCAGCTTCCCGCCGGTGCCTGAGGACAGCGTATCCCAGGACATCGACCACATCCTGGAGACGCAGAGCGCACTGGGCATCGACCTCGGTGGCACCAACCTGCGTGTGGGCATCGTCACCATGACGGTAAAAAAACACACACACAAACATGAGTAATCTAAAGCAAAGTGACTTGTTTCTCCTGATTGAGGATGTTGTCAGGGATACAGGTTTTTCAGGACCGTTCATGAATTTTGTTTCAGTTTGAGTGTCTGAGGAACGACAGGTATGTTACCACCTAAGATTCCAATCTGTCGTCTGTTCGATGAACCTTAGCAGAGAGAAGTACAGAGTAAACCAGGTCTGGGCGGGGCCATGGTGGGTTTTTTTTTTTTTTTTTTTTTTTAAAGATTTTCTAGTGGCTCACACTTTCAGCATGTGTCGCACCTCCTCCGGTGCCCATGGGTCAGCTGCAGGGTCTTCAGCTAGGAACCACTATTCACCAACGTTTCGCTCCTTTAATCACTAGAACGTCTCCTGGTGGCGGAGCAGTGACAAGGACGTCTCCCTGCCACCCCCTGCAGCTGTTATTGGGGTTATTTTTTCTTTCCCCAGCTCCTGTCCTTTCTCCTCAACCAGAGCCAAAAGCTGCCTTTCTCTGCCTCTTCTGCCAGATCTTTAATGGCCTTTCTTAGGTTCCTTCCAGTCACCCCTGAGTCCCTCAGGAGGCGTATTGAAGTTTATTAATGTGTGTGTGTTACAGGGGAAGATCGTGAGGAAGTACTCTCAGCCCAACCCTAAGACCTATGAGGAGAGGATGGAGCTCATACTGAGCATGTGCAAACAGGCCATGGTCGATGCAGTCAACCTCAACTGCAGAATCCTGGGAGTCGGTATGTCTGTCCATCCATCCATCCATTTATTAATCGCTGACTATTCATCCATATATACTTTCATCCATCCAACATTCCATTCGTATAACCATTCATTTCTCTCACTATCCATTCGTCTTATTGTTCACCCTTCCATCCAACATTCTGCTCATCACGTTACTGGCCATCCATCCCTTCTCACTCCCATCCATCCATCCCTTCTCACTCCCATCCATCCATCCCTTCTCACTCCCATCCATCCATCCCTTCTCACTCCCATCCATCCATCCCTTCTCACTCCCATCCATCCATCCCTTCTCACTCCCATCCATCCATCCATCCCTTCTCACTCCCATCCATCCATCCATCCCTTCTCACTCCCATCCATCCATCCATCCCTTCTCACTCCCATCCATCCATCCATCCCTTCTCACTCCCATCCATCCATCCATCCCTTCTCACTCCCATCCATCCATCCATCCCTTCTCACTCCCATCCATCCATCCATCCCTTCTCACTCCCATCCATCCATCCATCCATCCCTTCTCACTCCCATCCATCCATCCATCCATCCCTTCTCACTCCCATCCATCCATCCATCCATCCCTTCTCACTCCCATCCATCCATCCATCCCTTCTCACTCCCATCCATCCATCCATCCCTTCTCACTCCCATCCATCCATCCATCCCTTCTCACTCCCATCCATCCATCCATCCCTTCACCCTCACTCCCATCCATCCATCCCTTCACCCTCACTCCCATCCATCCATCCCTTCACCCTCACTCCCATCCATCCATCCATCCCTTCACCCTCACTCCCATCCATCCATCCATCCCTTCACCCTCACTCCCATCCATCCCTTCACCCTCACTCCCATCCATCTCTCTCACTAGTTATTTCTCCAGTTATTCCACTTCTCAGGTTACCTAATGTTACCCCCACATGGGACATTGTTCCCGTTATGTCTGTTAAAGCACACTTATTGTCCATTTATTCATCTCTCTCTCTCTCTCTCTCTCTCTCTCTCTCTCTCTCTCTCTGTGTGTGTGTGTGTGTGTGTGCTGTAGGAGTGAGTACAGGGGGCAGGGTGAACCCCCAGGACGGTGTGGTGTTGGACTCCACTAAGCTGATAAACGAGTGGAGTCGCATTGACCTGCGCTCCCCTGTGTCCCAGTCGCTCCACCTTCCGGTCTGGGTGGATAACGACGGGAACTGCGCCGCGCTCGCTGAGAAGAAGTTTGGCCACGGGAAGGGCGTGGAAAACTTTGTCACCATCATCACAGGAACGGGTGAGGACTCTCGTGCTGTTCTTTCTTGCTGAGATGATAATGATGATGTGTGTGTGTGTGTGTGTGTGTGTGTGTGTGTGAGAGATAAATAGTGTGTGTGTCTGCACAGGAATCGGAGGCGGGATCATCCATCACTGCGAGCTGATCCACGGCAGCACGTTCTGCGCCGCGGAACTCGGACACATCATGGTGTCTCTGGACGGACCGGAGTGTTCCTGCGGGAGTCGCGGCTGCGTCGAGGCCTACGCGTCCGGGCTAGCGCTGCAGCGAGAGGCTAAGAGACTGCACGACGGTAAGACGCAGCCGTATCTGTCAGCCGTCTGTTGGCCAATCAGGAGCGAGTATTCTAACGATGTGTTAATTACAGAGGACCTGCTGCTGGTCCCGGGGATGAGTGTGAACAACAAGGAGCAGGTCAACGCCTCGCACCTCATACAGGCCGCTCGCTTAGGAAACAGTAAAGCAGAGGCAGTGCTCCGGACAGGTGACACACACACACACTCAGTCTCTTTCTCTCCATTCATCTATCTTTTTGTGTTTTCTTTTTTATTATCTCTTTGCCTCACTCTTTTGAACTCTCTCTCTCTATCTGCGCTCTTCTCTCTCTGTCTTTCTTTTCATTTTCTATTATCACTCTTTAAAATCGCCTGTCTGTCTCTCTCTGTCTCTCACAGCGGGGACGGCTCTCGGCGTCGCAGTCGTGAACATCCTCCACACGGTGAACCCGTCTCTGGTGGTTCTGTCCGGGGTTCTGGCTCAGCACTACGAGAGCAACGTCACAAACTTCATCAGACAGCGAGCCCTCACCTCCGCCAGGGACGTCAAGGTCATGGCATCTGAGCTCGACAGCCCTGCCCTGCTGGGCGCCGCCAGCATGGTCCTGGATTACGCTACACGCCGCACCTACTGACGACCCGTGTGCCGACACCGAGGGCCAATCGGACTCTTTGTTTCTTTCTTTTAATATTTCCTGAAGTCGATATTTTTCTAGTGTGTTGGGGATCAAACCGTTCAGAAGGATCTCCAGATCCGTTCTCGGACCTTGAGGCAATCGGGACGCTCGGAGACTCGGAACGAATCAAGTGAGACGCTCGGAGACTCGGAACGAATCAGACGAGACGCTCGGAGACTCCGAGCTAAACAAGGCGAGACGCTCGGAGACTCCGAGCTAAACAAGGCGAGACGCTCGGAGACTCCGAGCTAAACAAGGCGAGACGCTCGGAGACTCCGAGCTAAACAAGGCGAGACGCTCGGAGACTCCGAGCTAAACAAGGCGAGACGCTCGGAGACTCCGAGCTAAACAAGGCGAGACGCTCGGAGACTCTGAGCCGTGCAGTGTCTCGTCTGATTGGCTCTGAGCTTGCTAGCTTCTTGAAGAGACTCCTACAAGTCACTTTATGACTCTGTGCCAAAATAGTGAAGGCTCACATCCAATCATGTGCAACATCCCGAGAGCCAATCAAACAGCACACAGCGAGATCACCAGTCAATCAGAAAGCTTGTAGAGTATTTAAGACCAAACACACACTAGACATTCTAGAATTTCTTTAATTTAACTGGGTTTAAAAAAAATGCAACAGAGTAATTATTGTACATTTTTGGGTAGATATTTATTTTGTTATTATTTGTGCTTGGCTCCGCCCCTCATGCTGGCCTTCGCCTTTTGGTGCCTTTGAACAGTATTTGGGATCAAACAATATGAAGACGAAGTGATTTTTAATGTGAATTTGTTGAAGGAGCGCGTCACGCAGGACCGCTATAGCGATCGGTTAGCATGTGTTAACTGGTGCAAGCTTTCAAGATTTTATATGAAACCTAGATGGAGGACAGTTTTTTTTTTTTTTTTTTTTTTTTTTTTCTTTTCTCTCTCTCTCTCTCTCTCTCTCTCTCTCATGTGTTTGTAGACTTTCCCGGTCTGATCTGTGTTTACACGGACGACACGTGTGAAGAAAAGCCACACGATGAAGGAAGACAGTGTTACTTCATGTGTCGTATCCCTGAGGCCGCGTCCCCGTTCTGTCCCGCACACTCCCTCGCACTCTTCCCCTTAGAGGCGCTCACTTGGCTGTGCTGCGCGTTCCGTTACTTAATTCAAGAGGACAGGACGACGAGTGTGCGTGTTTAAACAAACAGAACTGACGCACAGACAAATCCATTTGGGGTGTAATGACGTAATCAAGGGCGGGGCTTAACTTAAATTCTATTATCCAATCACAAGCTGTACTTTGTGTTTTGTTAGCATAATTATACCAAACGTTATTTAGCTCAATAGCAAACATCGCTTGCAATATTTTAATGGATTAGCTTCACCCAGTTTTTTTTTTAACTAGCCTGTTGTTAGCTTGGCAGTTAGCCATGCTTAGCTGGTATTATAAAAGTACAGTATTTATTAAAAGTTTTTTTCACAAATATCTGCTCATTTGAAGATATGGCTGATGAGAAAAGTGAAGCCCCGCCCCTGGATACGCACCGACGCCCCCGTTACGCAGTGTTTTGTTGTACTGTCACTTTAAACAGATTTCCACCAAGCATTCTCGTTATACTGTTCATGAAGGTCATTATTCTAATAAAGCATTCTGCTCAACGGAATTGTCTTTTTGTTTGTTTTTTTTACATGTAAATTGATCGTAATATGTAAAAAATATTTAATATGGAAATTTTTAAAAGAGGGATCAGGATTTTATTTTTTTTTTTAAGTCTGCCAGTTATTTATCGCTAATCAGCTGTTTTAGCTAGCTAACTAGGAGTCTGGATTCCTGAGGTCATTTGCATACTGGATGGCGATTGGTTGAGGAATGTTTTGTGCCATCACAGTCAGAGATGAAGTATCACACGTACCTAAACAATTCTGATCGTTCCCTGGCGTTAGGCCACACCCATTTAATAAGTGCAATCAGCTGCTTTTTGAGGGTTTTGATCACATTTTTCCAGATGTTTATTAAAAAAAAATTTTTTTTGTGACTTGTCAAGCATTAAGTCATTTGAATGTCAACATCGTTTTGTGTTAAACATGATTTTGAAAGAGGGCGTTAGTTATTACGGCTTAAATACATTATTTAACTATGAAATGTTAATATTTAACCAGCTCAAGTAAGCTATAGCTTAGATAAACACTTTAAGACGGGCAAGCAGGATGTTGCTGATATGATCAGGATGTTTCATCAACCGACGATACACACGGCACTGAAGAACTTAAATCTTTTACAATCATGGTTATTGATTGATAAGGCTTGAAGTACTGACGTCTAAATCGTATGTCAAATAGTGTGCTACTATGGATTCAGCTTCCTATTTCTATACAACCCCTTTACCATGGTGTAATATCTCCTTCTTTTCAAAACAGTTTGAAGACAAAGTCTGGAGTTTTGCCTGATATAGGTTTCCAGCTGCTGTTCTCAGGCCAATTCAGCACCCGGACTCTTCTACTATGAAGCCATGCTGCAGTATGAGGTTTTGCATCGTCCTGCTGAAATACACAAGGCCTTCCCTGAAACAGACGTCGTCTAAAACCTTTATATACCTTTTCAGCGTTCGTATGCACTTATACACCACCAAACCATCAGAGATGCTTTCTTTTGAACTCAACACTGATAACACACTGGAAGGTCTCCCTCCTCTTTAGCTCAAAGAACACGACATCCACAAATATCAAACAGGTCTTCAGTTTTGTTCCTTGCACACAGTGGTTTGTCCGGTTTCTCTGAAACATTTGGTGATGTTACACACTGTAGATGATGAGATTTGTAAAGCCTTTATAATTTGATGTTCAGGTACAATGTTTTTAAAGACTTCCACAATATTTTCTACTCACTCTTTCACAGATTAGAGAGGTTCTGCCCATCTTTACTTCTAAGAGACTCTCTAAATCCCTGATGCTAGACCTTGTCCCAGCTTAAAAATTTCTTGCTTCATCAGCCTTCGTTGCCTCTGTCCCAACTTTTTTGAGACATGTAACAAGTAAGTGTTTTTGCTTTGTGCATAAAAGTATTAAAGCTCTCTGTTTAAACATTCCTTATTCTCTATGTTATTACAGTGCATCCGGAACGTATTCACAGCGCATCACATTTTCCACATTTTTGTTATGTCACAGCCTTATTCTAAAATGGATTAAATTCATTTTTTCCCCTCAGAGTTCTACACACTTCTTCTTCTCTTCTTCGTCTTTTGGCCGTTCCCTTTCAGGGGTCGCCACAGCGAATCATCTGCCTCCATCTAACCCTATCCTCTGCATCCTCTTCTCTCACACCAACTAACTTCATGTCCTCTCTCACTGCATCCATAAATCTCCTCTTTGGTCTTCCTCTAGACCTCCTGCCTGGCAGTTCCAACCTCAGCATCCTTCTACCGATATATTCACCATCTCTCCTCTGAACATGTCCAAACCACCTCAATCTGGCCTATCTGACTTTATCTCCAAAACATCTAACATGGGTTGTCCCTCTGATGAACTCATTCTTGATCCTATCCATCCTTGTCACTCCCAAAGAGAACGTCAACATCTTCAGCTCTGCTACCTCTAGCTCTGCCTCCTGTTGTTTCTTCAGTGCCACTGTCTCTAAGCCGTAGAACATCGCTGGTCTCACCACTGTCCTGTACACCTTTCCTTTCATTCTCGCTGATACTCTTTTATCGCACAACACACCTGACATTTTTCTCCACCCATTCCAACCTGCCTGTACTCGTCTCTTCACCTCCTTTGAACACTCTCCGTTGCTCTCGACCGTTGACCCTAAGTACTTAAAGTCCTGCACCTTCTTTACCTCTGCTCCCTGTAGCCTCACTGTTCCTCTTGGGTCCCTCTCATTCACACCCCATAATGACAACATGAAAAAAAAAAAAGTTTACTTGAGATTTTTGCAAATTTATTAAAAAAAATTGAGAAAGCACATGTACATAAGTATTCACAGCCTTTGTAAAATTGAGCTCAGGTTCATCCTGTTTCCCATGATCCTCCTTGAGATGTTTCTGCAGTGTAATTGGAGTCCACCTGTGGTAAATTCAGTTGATTGGACATGATTTGGAAAGGCAGACACCTGTCTATATAAGGTCCCACAGTTGACAGTTCATGTCAGAGCACAAACCAAGTATGAAGTCAAAGGAATTGTATCCAGGCAAAAATCTGGGGAAGGTTACAGAAAAATTTCTGCTGCTTTGAAGGTCCCAATGAGCACAGTGACCTCCATCATCCGTAAGTGGAAGAAGTTCGAAACCACCAGGACTCTTCCTAGAGCTGGCCGGCCATCTAACCTGAGCGATCGGGGAAGAAGGGCCTTTGTCATGGAGGTGACCAAGAACCCGATGGTCACTCTGTCAGAGGTCCAGCGTGGAAAGAGGAGAACCTTCCAGAAGGACAACCATCTCTGCAGCAATCCACCAATCAGGCCTATATGGTATAGTGGCCAGAGAGTCTCATCAGACCTGAGAATTTTGTTTCTCGTGGTCTGAGAGTCCTTCAGGTGCTTTTTGGCAAACTCCAGGCAGGCTGCCATTTGTCTTTTACTAAAGAGTGGCTTCCGTCTGGCCTGATTGGTGGATTGCTGCAGAGATGGTTGTCCTTCTGGAAGGTTCTTCTCTCTCCACAGAGGACCTCTGGATCTGGGTTCTTGGTCACCTTCCTGACTTTCCAAATCATGTCCAATCAACTGAATTTAGCACAGGTGAACTCCAATTAATCTGCAGAAACATCACAAGGATGATCAGGGGAAACAGGATGCGTCTGAGCTTAATTTTGAGCTTCATGGCAAAGGCTGTGAATACTTATGTACATGTGCTTTCTCAATTTTTTTAATTTTTAATAAATTAGCCAAAATCTCAAGTAAACTTTTTTTTTTTTCATGTTGTCATTATGGGATGTTGTGTGTAGAATTCTGAGGGGGAAAAAAAAGAATTTAATCCATTTTAGAATAAGGCTGTGACATAACAAAATGTGGAAAAAGTGATGCGCTGTGAATACTTTCCGGATGCACTGTATTGTGAACATAATCAAAATAATGGTTCGTGATTTTTTTTTAGGTTTTTTAAAATGACAAACTTCCCAACTTTTTTGGAATTTGGGTTGTAAAAGTCCACTACACCGTAGGGTATAAAATAAGGACTACCACACCCTACATAGTGCGTTAGCCAGCTAAGAATCTCCACTCACTGTACTCTAATTGCATTACATCCTCCTGGATGATCCTTAAGTCCACTGAAGCAACTCTGACCAGATTATGGTTTTCGGAACCAACCGGACCCCCTGGAGTCAACTACCTAGATAAGGTGTATCAGGCATTGGACTACGGCTAGGAAGGTTCCAGGTTCAAATCCCATGACCACCAAGTTGTCCCTGTTGGGCCTTGAGCAAGGCCCTTAACCCTCAACTGCTCAGAGGTATACCGAGATTTAAAAAAACTTCACGATGCTCATGGGATGTAAGCGAGAATATCTGCATGCATCCGACTCCGGAGATGTGTTTCTCATGAGATGTTCCATTTTTTTGCTCTTCTCTAATCGCATGCCTTCATGTCTTTTATTCTCGTCTCTTTATTTCTTGTCTCGTCTCTCTTTTAATTCCTGTTGTGTCAGTTATTGCCTTTCTTCTTATCTTACAATAGATGAATAAGAAAACCACATTTTCACTAAAGGCACACCTTTAAAACCCCAACCGCAGGGCTAATTCTTACAACAAAAGAAGAGATGAATGAAAGAATTCGCTGCTTTGTGTGTGAGATGTTCTTCTTACGTGTTCCTTACACGAAAGAATGATCTCGACAAATCCCCCGCAGTCGCTCAGGACCACACCACGACTGCACGCTCTCGGGACTCGACAATGGAGTTACGTAACACCAACCTGAGGATCTGCATTTCTGTTGTCACATCTTGCAGGATGAGCTTCTGCCTGACTTTTGTTCTGGTTTCAGGAATGACTAATTGAAATCTAAAAAAAAAAAGCAACTTTGTTAGCTTAAATTTTGTGTTAACTTTTTCTTCTATATATAATTTTTCTGTGCATGAAAAATCACGTAGCTGGACACCAATTATGTTAAAGGCGCGACTGGTATTGTGAGTGGACTATTTCGAAACTGTTTTCGCTAAGTGGAAAAATTCTCTCAAACTTGCTTTACTCGGCTTTCCACTGACGCAAGCAGGTTTTGAATGACTGCTTTTGAACTTAGCCAAAATTTCTTGCTAAATTTCCATATCTTAAGGTGAAGGATGATCTGTAAGGAAAGGCATTTATATGCTGAGGTTCCATGGTTTGTATATGAAATGTTTAGAATATTAACAATATAACCATATTATTATTCAAATATTATCATATAGGTATGTAACAAATAGCAATAAATTTAGTATTCAGATATTTGTACATGTTTTGTCTTTTCCAGAAGTGTTTATACATTTTTAGGCTGCCTCTGTATTCAACTAAATAGTAAAAAACGTATAAGCTCTGATATTATTTCAAAAATATACAGTAGCGTTCAAAAGTTTGGGGTCACTTTCTAACTCCATTATGGTTCCTGATGTTTATTTCTGTCTACATTGTAAAGGAATGCTGAAGGCATCCAAAAAATGCATTAATCTCCTTTGAACAGTTGATATTGAGATGTTTCTGCTACTTCTGCTCTGTAAAGACTTCATAACGCCTCTAATCTGAGGTGCTGTTAATTGGTCATTTTTCAGGCTGATAACTCTAAATGAACTTCTCGTCTGCAGCAGAGGTAGGTTTTGGTCTCGCCCTCCTGGGACGGCCTTCATGAGAGCCAGTTTCATTATGGTGCTTGACGGATTTTGCAAATGCACTTGACAATACTGTTCTTGCGAGAACTATTACAGAAAGGCCGACCTCTGTGTCTTAAAATAACAACTAACTGTTGTTTTGCTTGTTGTTACATAATTACCTAATTCCACATGTGTTATTTTATAGTTTTGAAATCCCCAGTATTGTTGTGGAATGTAGAAAATAAATCACTAAACAAAAACAAAGAAATTTGCAAGTGATCTAAAACTTTTGAACGGTAGTGTAGATCTCTTCAAAGTTTTACACGAAAATCTTTTACTTTATAAATGTAATAAATGTAATAAAATCAACCACTGACTTCATTTGTGTAATCGTAAGCCTTTTGTTAAAATTTAAATTTCCCTTTGATATTAAAGTATCTATCTGATGTGTTGTTATTTTTGTGATATCAAATGTTTGTTGTTGGTGTAGACCTGATCCCAGTCTGGATCCTGATTCTGATGCTCTGTATCGGATCAGCGCCTCGTATACACAAGACAAATAACTGTAAAATTCAATGAAACTCACGTGTTCATTTATAATAAACTCACATATTTATTGTTTTTCCTCTACTATCACTTCCCTCAGGAAGATCACACACACACAGCTAAAGGGATAATGTTTTACACGATGATTTATGTGATTAAACTAGTTTATGATGAGTAAATCCATGATGTGTCGACGTCAGTGTTAAGATTTAGTCTAAAAATAAAATACAGGAAAAACCTGCACGATGTGGTGTGGGCGTGGCCGTCAGCGTGTCACGTGGTGATCAGGGACTCTAACTGTGAAGGTGCATGAATGGTGGGCGTGGCTTCGTCAACAAACCCGGAAGTCCTGGCGCTGTCACTCCGTGTGTGTGTGTGTGTGTGAGAGAGACTGTAGTGGTGTGTTAAACAGGTGTTTCTGTACATTGTGTGCGTAGTGTGTGTGTAGTGTAGTGTAGTGTGTAGTGAAGATGCCCGTGAAGTTCGCGCTGTGTCCCGGCCGCATGATCGGAGCGGATCAGCCGTGTTTCATCATCGCGGAGATCGGACAGAATCACCAGGGGGACATCGAGGTCGCTAAGAAGATGATCAAAATGGCCAAAGTAAGAACATCTCAGCTGCTCAACGTTACAGGAAATCAGTGGTTCTACAGCTTTAGTTTGAGTTATTTTCATTTTCATGATTAAACTTAAGTAAGCATTAAAATTCATTAATTTTTAAAATAAAGTTTTATTTTTTTATTGACTAGTTAAAATCCTAGTCTATTTTTTTTTGTTCTAAAATATAAATATAACATTAAATAAGAAAAATCAGATTGGGTGGGCGTGGTCACTGGGGGGCGGGGCTTTATGTCGCTGGGGGCGGGGCTTGTGGCAAAGTCATTACTCCACGTTGGTTCTCGAACTGACGCGTCAGCTAATTCATCTTTATAATGATATACATTTAACAGTAATGTAATTCAAATCTACTTAAAAAAAATATAGAAAAATACAGAGTCAGGCAAAAAAATATACACACTTCAAGAAAAGAAATATGGAACTCCAAAGTGTTCAAAATTAAATTAATAAATAGGACATTATGAAATAAATAACTCTATGAATAAATAAGACACATATATGTAATATGAGGATGACATTGTGAAATAATGGAACATATTTTGAAAAAAAAAAGCTTATTATTGTGAAATATATTTACTTATTATTATGAAATAATATTCCATGGTCATTATTTTCCCCCAATAACAGAGATTATTGTAGAGGCATTTTATTTAATTCATGCTGCTTTTATTTCAAAATGTAATTTTTTCAAAGTCAGTTTTTATTTCAAAATCCCGTTTTTCACGATGGCCTATTTATTTCATAATGCCGCTTTTCAGCAGAATGAGTCGTTCTGTCAATCAGCGCCAGTGGGTTGGACCTGCGCGCCTATTGGCTGATCCTTTAACATCGATTAGTTTCCCTGGTTACCTGCTCAACGGACCGCTGCTATAGCTAGCAATAACGTGCTAGGCAGTGGCGGACTGGCCATCTGGAGTACCGGGCGTTTTCCCGGTGGGCTGCTGGTCAATGTGGCCGGCCCAGTCAGTACGTACATTTATTTTTAAAATGACGGAAACTATAATATTGCATCTCTTTTTTTTACGCAGATAGATGAGTGCGTTAATCGTACGGGCGCCGCCGATAAAAAGTGCGTGTGTTTTTTACTATGTTGTATATCACATTATGTATGTACAGTATGTTGCCCTTTATGAGCTGCTGCGCGTGTCCGCTGAGGAGGTGTGTGTGTGAGGAGGTGTGTGTGCGCGTGAGGAGGAGAGAACAGAGCAGGAGCTCAGTTGTGCTGCTCCCCCCGAAACCCTCTATTGTTTTACCATTTTCTTTACTTTTACTGTATGTTTTGTGTTATAATTTTGTGACGCTGAAAAAGGCTTGTAGATGCGGTTGGCTTATTTCACTAGTTTTGACGCGTAGCTAATGTCTTAAAGTTTCACTCACATGACAGAAGTCCGATCTCTTTGTCTTTTGTCGTTTATTTGTCAGCATCAAAGAATCAACACTTCATACAGTCGTCTTGAGTAAATCCACTGTTATTACAGACACCAGTTGCTGCATCTTGCAAATCTCTGAGTTTTACAACAACCTGTTTGCTGTATCTTGTAGATTACAATCTTGGCTTGGGTATCTAACAACACTCTTGTTGTTTCTTACATTCCCAGCTTACGTTAGCTTACGGTTACAACAACCTCGTTGCTGTATTTTACATTTCTAGCTTACCGGGAGCTCTCACTAGCTGACGGTCTAAAGCTTGTGTTTCCGTAGCCTTCCAAATCTATACTGAGCTTTCTAGCATATCACAGTCACACAAATGCATGTAATAGTAGAATGACATCACAGACCAACCTACGATTATCAACTTATGATGCATGACTAAGAAATATAAAGCTTATGGCTTATGTAACGAACTTAATGCTTAATGCTTTACTAATGAATAGAACAAGGTAGAATAAATGAAATAACAGCAAATAAAATAAAATAAACACAACAGCAAATTCATAACAAGTGCGATATGGCACTTACAAGGCTGATAAAGGTTTTGTGCTGAACGCTATTGTTGGCTCTGAGATCTTTTTCCCGGCTATCCGGCCCAAAGCGGCACAGTTTGTGTGAATGTATTGTAATCCTATTCCATATGTCTTCTGAAACCACGCCCCCTTTCACCTTTAATTTACAGAGGGAAAGAGATGGATCCTTTCTCGATACAGCAAATAATGAATAATTGTCATGAATGTAAATAAAAAACCAGGTAAAATGAACCAGGTGTTGGTTCATTTTAACTGGAATGTTGGGTTAATTCTACCTCACAAATAGGTTATTATTTTCATGTTTTACAGTGAATCTGTAAAAAAAAATAAAAAACTACCCACACTGTAAAAAGTGATTTTTTGACCTTGTAAATAATGGTAACATTAAGTATGTTTTACAAACAAATACTTTTGTCTTTTTACTTAAAAATGGCATGTTTAATTCAGTACATTACTTGCAGTTTCTTTGTCATTTATTATACTAAAATACATATGTAAATTTAAATACAATCTCCTCAGTAATATTTACTTAGTGTTTGCCATCTAATCAAATCACACCAAAAATGAACAACTTAAAGTAAAATGTACTCAGTTCGGCAAGGTAATGGACTACGTGCACGCAGACTCGTGACGTACTTCCGCTTTGGCTCCGAAGATTGAAGCGGCGCGCACAGAGGACAGGAAGAGAGATTTCACCACGGCTAATGTGAATTTTACCACGGTAAGTTGTTAATATGCTAAGTAATTATTTGAAATATGTTTGCAGAAAAGTGTAGTCATTAAGCTATCTGCAGTCCCAGTGGTTTGTGCCTACCGTTTCTTTTTTTTTTATTGAGGTACAAGTGCTAAAAGTGTTCATGTTAACAGATGTTTGGATAACGTTAAAACTTAATCTTAGTTTTGTTAAACAGAGTTAAATCATTACTAAATGAAGCTATTAATATAGTTGACAGAGTTTGCGATTTGCACCACAATTCGTTATTAGCAAACCTATTAGCATCCGTGCAAACTTAGCTCGAGGCATTGCCCTGTCGTGTTCTAGCATTCTGTCCCAGTAAAGTTCGAGCTGCCGAAATTTAATAATCACCCTGTTTTTCGCGTCTTAATCACACAGGATTAACGTTAGTTTTTAAAATGCACTTGTACAAGGCAAATATTACATTGAACTTTATTTATATTGTTTACCTATACTATTGGGTATGATAGCTATATATAGAAATCGATAAGGTGACATACTGCACACTTTTGCAATTTACATAAGTCTAAATGCTTGTTTAAATAAATCTTAATTAACAATCAACCTTATATAAGTTGTAAAGCCTATATTTTATTTCATGATGTTCTTTTACTGACCAACATCCACTTTACACGTGGTTGATATCTGCAAGCAGTTAAAAATTAATTCTGACATGAACATTTCTTACATTCTTTTACAGATATTGCACTCACTATTCAAGCTAATGCAAGGTAAGTTGGCAATACTTTACTACAGCACACTTCACAGATAGAAAGCAAATAAGTATGTATTCACATGTGTATCGTTTAACTGTAGGTGCCCGAGAATGAGGTGGTTATCACTAAATGTTTCTATCTACTGTCTAATTGTGTATTAGTCTCATTATTGTAACTTAACAGCATACAACTATTACAGCATACAGATACTGCTGAAGAAACTGCATATTGGGTTTAAATATGCAGAAAATGCTAAATATACTGAAGACTAGTGGACAGTTTGTCTCAGAACAGGAACCCACTGAGGAAAATTGAAAAAGTGATACTGTACAGTATTTTAACCACTTTGCACTGATTTGTATATTTCACAGGCTGTCAGCAGCAGAGACATGATTAAGGATACTTTCTCCAGTCATGTCATGAAAAGCATCGTACTGAGCAGATCTGTAGAAGAAGAAGTTGCTAGTATATCTGATGTCATCATTGTCATCGAGGGAACTGAGGTGCTGCTGGGATGTAAAAATCTCACAAATGCATGTCTTTCACTCATGGGCTGCATTTACTCCCTAAACTTAAGCTATCCCCCAAAGCTGAGAAACACATTTGAAGTGTTTCAGAAAATCTTTCTTGGGTTAGATGCTTTAAACTTTTCTCCAAAGGTTAACTCTTTGCATAGAAAGCTTCTAATGTAATCTACTAGTTGGGCACTACTTGCACTTATTTACACTACTTATGCTGTTTTACTGTTTTTTTTTTTTTTTTTTTTGTGTGTGTTTTTTTTTGCAAGAAAGGTTGTTCAGAAAACAACTACAACTTCAACTACAGTACTGTTGAACATAACCATTCTTATGCATTTTAAGTAAAGCTATTCTGCTGGAGACTATAGATGCAGAGATTTATTATTATTTTATTTGATGTTTTTGACCCTTTAGTTTAATCTTATTGAAATTAAAGTTAGCTAATGAAAGGCAGCTACTAGTTTGACATTATTTGCACTTTTATACTTTTGTATTTGATATCTGCAACTGAGATTGTTTTAAAATGTTCATGTTATATTTAAAGTTTTTATATGTTTAAATGTTTATGCATTTTAATGCACTGTGTGGTTGTTCTAAAAAAGTTTACTGGAGTAAGATGCACTATAGTGTACCATTTACCAGAACCATCAAACAAATGCAGTTTTACTATTTTTTTTTATTTCATGCTCTCATCTGTTAAGGAATCTCATAGAAATAAAAGATTTCAAGTAAAATGTATGTCAGTGTTATTTTATTGACCACCATTTAAATACATAAACAACATCAAATAATAAAATAATATTTAAAGTAAAGGTTACTCTATTTAAAATAAGATAACTAGGATTATTGTGTAAAAAAAACATTTATAAGCATTCCTTAAGTAAAATATATAAACAAACAGTCAATACAGTTTACTGGGAAATTCCAAGTAAACTTTACTTTAGATTTTCTAATTAAAGCTACAGTTCTTTGTGTTTAGTTTTTACTTGGAAATTCTATTGAAATTACTCACATTTTCTAAGTGAAAAAACTTTCCTAACTTTTTTTTAAGTAAATCCTACTCCAAATTTTTTTCAGTGCATGTCTATTAAACAGTTAATATTAAATATTAACAATTAATATTAAATTACTTTGATATACTGGTTTATTACAAAAAAAAACTTCCAAGTTTTGCAAACCATACATATATGCAATAAACAAAATCCTATTAAGTGTTCATAGAAAAAACATTTATTTTTCAAAAGCAGAAGAACAGATAATCAACAGTGACATCATTACTATACTATTACTCACAGAGGCAGAATGGAGTAATTGCACAAATAGACTGAGGCAGCTTCAACAGAGCAGGATCTCTCTGTGACTTCAGATATCTTTTCTGCAGAACAAAACTATCCAGCCCTGGGGGGTGTTCTTCGTACGTCGCTTGAAACATCCGGGATGAATTGACACATCTAAGATGAGATCATCGTGCTAATTAAGACCTGGCTAAGCCGGTTCTTCTAGCACACCTGTTGTTGATGATTAGTATGGCCGGATTGAGTTGTCTAGCATTATTGCGCGTTCGTGCGTTGGTTTAAAAGGCGATATGCATCGACAGTAGAAACACTGATCACAAGCCCTTTGATTGGTTGACGAAATGACAAAAGAAAAAGCTCAATTGTTTTGTAACACCTGTTATGCGCTGAAATGCCCCCCCCCCCCCCACGTGCTATGCGCTGAAATGCTTCCCTGCCATGGATCCCCCCCCCCTCCCCACCACACACACACATAATCGCTATCAAACATTATATTAGAACATAATATGCACATATGTCTTACAAATTACATGAGACAATAAAATAAAAAATATGAAAATAAATATGTTGTATATGGAAAAATAGAAATATTAATATTTTTTTCAAAAACATGTATACGTTTACATGTATACTTTATAATAAAATTAGGTTTTTCCAATTTTTCATTAGAATTTTTTAATTATATATATATATATATATATAGATATTTGCATATTCATAACGAACCCCTGAAATAAATGTGTTACAAAATAAACAATGGTCTTGAGGCTGTATCGTGCCTAGAATTTATTATAATAATAAAAAACCTATGAATTTATGTTTTAATATAATATTTGATATCAATTATATATATATATATAATTATGGCAAGCCGTATATGTGTGTGTATATATATATATATATATATATATATATATATAGATATAGATATCAAATATTATATTAGAACATAAATTCATAGGGTTTTTATTATTATAATAAACTCTAGGCAGGAGACAGCCCTCAAGACCATATATATATATATATATATATATATATGCAAGATACTTTTCTTTCCCCACGTGAGTCAGTCCACGTCAGCGCTCTTTAACCAATCAGATGTGACCTCACCATTTCAACCAATCATAACCCGGCAGGAGCGCAGCCTTAATCCTGTTTACATGAAATAAACCTGCTACCGAGCAGGTTCAAGCTTACGGACATGTTGCTATGACAGCAAATGCGAGATGAGCATCGAAGAACGAAACAATCCAACATCAGGACAAATCCACAACAATCAAATCCAGCTAACTGAGTTAGCGACGTACGAAGAACACCCCCCTGGTCTCATTTTAACATACAAACACTGTCTATGACTTTTTAGGTAGGCATCACTATTTCATAGCAACATTACAAAAAGTCCTATATAGGAGCACACTGCTTTGTATAGTTAATGTCAAAAATATAAAATGCCTTGGAGCACACATCAACCGCCCCAATTAGTGTGCATTGCTCCAGAGCCGGTCCCACCAGAATTACGAATGCCTGAGAGCAGCGCTGGTCATTATCTCCCAATGTCAGGATGTAGGGGTACGGCCTCGACACTTCAGCCTGCTGGAGGTATTCCACCATGTTGGTTACAACCTTAGAAAGAAAAAAAATGAAAGTAAACATTTTGTTGAATAGCAAAGATTAAACTGAATAAGACTATCAATTTAGTGTGTAATAGGATTGATACTAAATAGAAAATGACAAAGCTGTCCATTAAGATAGGATATAGGTAACCTGAAACAAAAACATGGAGACAGCTACTACCAAAAATAAAACAGCAGAATAAGCATGGCTTTTAGGATAAATATGATTATTTTTGTTTATGTCAGACTAGTTGATCTTGTGGTCTCGTTGATTTTAACCTAATTATCGAAGAAATGTCATAGCTATGTCATACTGGCACATTACAATCACCCTAATATTAATACTTCCATCTAGTAGTTATCTGTACAGCTTTGGTACTTTTCCTGTAGTTGGCGCCCTGACTGATACAGTAGTTAATTTAGCCTGAGTCATAAACAACTTTGGTTAAAGAGGGCGACCTGGTTAGCTTACATGCAATTACTGATGATTACATTTGCAAATGGGGAAAGGTGTAAAATATTGTTATAACTCTGGAGAATTTTGACTGCGGAGTAAATTACTAGCTAGTGAAAGACGGGAGGGTTAGCAAGTCTGCATATTTGTGAGAAGATCAGTGTTTTGTAACACCCCAGCATTTAATTGTCTCAAGCAGTGAGATTAATAAAGTTCTAATGCTAGCAACTTAACTAAATGCCTGCGTCATGCTAGCACTACAGTTAACAGTTCACCATCTTCGTAACCCTGCAAACATTCTACAGAGAAAGCTAAAAAGCTCAGACATCTTAGCCGTTTCTTTCATACACAGGTGGGGTATTTTGGCTAACTAGCAGCTATTCTCAGCTAAATTATCATCAAGTACCTCAGACCAGCCGGAAAGTTTGTGTGTAATCTTAACACGGTAACAGTAATAAATGTTTCATATAGTAATAATTTTTCATTGAACATGTGTATACAGACCTTGTATTTAATGTCATTTTCCCTTAAATGCCCGAGGAGGATGAACCGTCATCAGCGGTGTGGGAGCTCAACTGCCACCTACTGCATAGAATACGTATTGGACCTTCTTCTTCTTCTTTGTCTTTCGGCTGTTCCCTTTCAGGGGTCGCCACAGCGAATCATCTGCCTCCATCTAACCCTATCCTCTACATCCTCTTCTCTCACACCAACTAACTTCATGTCCTCTCTCACTGCATCCATAAATCTCCTCTTTGGTCTTCCTCTAGACCTCCTGCCTGGCAGTTCCAACCTCAGCATCCTTCTACCGATATATTCACACTCTCTCCTCTGAACATGTCCAAACCACCTCAATCTGGCCTATCTGACTTTATCTCCAAAACATCTAACATGGGTTGTCCCTCTGGTGAACTCATTCTTGATCCTATCCATCCTTGTCACTCCCAAAGAGAACCTCAACATCTTCAGCTCTGCTACCTCCAACTCTGCCTCCTGTCTTTTTCTTCAGTGCCACTGTCTCTAAGCTGTAGAGCATCGCTGGTCTCACCACGGTCCTGTACACCTTTCCTTTCATTCTCGCTGATACTCTTTTATCGCACAACACACCTGAAACTTTTCTCCACCCATTCCAACCTGCCTGTACTCGTCTCTTCACCTCCTTTGAACACTCTCCGTTGCTCTGGACCGTTGACCCTAAGTACTTAAAATCCTGCACCCTCTTTACCTCTGCTCCCTGTAGCCTCACTGTTCCTCTTGGGTCCGTCTCATTCACACACATATATTCCGTCTTGCTGCGGCTAACCTTCATTCCTCTGCTTTCCAGAGCGTACCTCCACCTCTCCAAATTTTCCTCCACCTGTTCCCTGCTCTCGCTACAAAGCACAATGTCATCTGCAAACATCATCTGTCATCTGTCATCCTGTCCATCACTAGAGCAAACAAAAAGGGGCTTAGAGCCAATCCTTGATGCAGACCCACCTCCCCCTTGAACTCTTCTGTCACACCTACAGCACATCTCACCACTGTCTTACAACTCTCATACATGTCCTGCACCACTCTAACATACTTCTCTGCCACTCCAGACTTCCTCATACAACACCACAGCTCCTCTCTCGGCACCCTGTCGTACGCTTTCTCTAAATCTACAAAGACACAATGTAACTCTTTATTACCTTCTCTGTACTTCTCCACCAGCATCCTCAAAGCAAATACTGCATCTGATGTACTCTTTCTAGGCATAAAACCATATTGCTGCTGACAAATTCTTACCTCTGCCCTTAACCTAGCTTCCACTACTCTTTCCCACAGCTTCATTGTATGGCTCATTTGCTTTATACCTCTGTAATTGCCACAGCTCTGCATATCTCAGACATACGTTTCTCCTCCATTCCTCTGGAATCCTCTCATTCTCCAAGATCTCGTTAAACAAACTAGTCAGAAACTCTACTGCCACCTCTCCTAAGCACTTCCATACCTCCACAGGTATGTCATCAGGACCAACAGCCTTTCCACTCTTCATCCTCTTCAACGCCCTTCTCACCTAACTTTTACTAATATTTGCTACTTCCTGTTCCACAACAGTCACCTCTTCTACCTCTTCAAAGTACTCCTTCCATCTTCCCATCAACCTCCTGGCATCTGTCAGTACATTTCCATCTCTATCTTTAATCACTCTAACCTGCTGCACATCCTTCCCATCTCTATCTCTTTGCCTCGCCAACCTGTACAGATCCACCTCTCCCTCCTTACTGTCCAGCCTAGCATACAAGTCCTCATATGCTCTTTGTTTGGCCTTTGCCACTTCTACCTTCACCTTACGCTGCATCTCCCTGTACTCCTGTCTACTCTCTTCAGTCCTCTCAGTGTCCCACTTCTTCTTGGCTAGCCTCTTTCCCTGTATACACTCCTGGACTTCCTCGTTCCACCACCAAGTCTCCTTGTCCCCTTTTCCCTTACCTGATGATACACCAAGTACCCTCTTACCTGTCTCCCTGATCACATTGGCTGTAGTTGTCCAGTCAACTGAAATCACATTGGCTGTAGTTGTCCAGTCAACTGAAAGAGAATACGTATTGCACCATTAGACCTAAATCGATACTTCATGAGCTAATACTTGCGTCTGAATAAAGGAGCAACCAATCACACAGCTGGCTCCGCCCTATCGCTCTTGATTGACCGAACGACTCATTCTGCTGAAAAGCCGCATTATGAAATAAATAGGCCATCGTGAAAAACGGGATTTTGAAATAAAAACTGACTTTGAAAAAACGACATTTTGAAATAAAAACAGCATGAATTAAATAAAATGCTTCTGCAATAATCTCTGTTATTGGGAAAAATAATGACCATGAAATATTATTTCATAATAATAAGTAAATATATTACACAATAATTAGCTTTTTTTTCAAAATATGTGCCATTATTTCACAATATCATTCTCATATTACATATATGTGTCTTATTTATTCATAGAGTTATTTATTTCATAATGTCCTATTTATTTATTTAATTTTGAACACTTTGGAGTTCCATAAAGAAAAACATAAATACATTTATTGCTATATATTATATACTATATATGATGATGTTGATGATGATGATGATGATATATATAAAAATTATATACATCATACTATTTACATATTAAAAATTTTTTGGCTGACTTTTTAAAAAACATATTTCTGCTGTATTTAAACTTATCTTTATATATCCTGAAGTTTTTCATTATATTACTGTTAAAATTTTATATCATATACCTCATAAATCATACATTGGCTAAAATATAAACATGACGTTCTAGTGTCGCACATGTAGCGCGCATTAATAAATATAATCTGAATATAATCATTTCGACATTTATAATAGAGATGAAGCGGTCGATGGGTCGGTGATCCGACTCGGCCTGTTTTCAGTCTGATTGGTCGAGACCCACAGATCAGCCTCGGGTATAAACCTGTCTGTACAGAGCGCAGAAGCTTCAGAGTGAGAAAACTAATTAAATGTAGCTCGTTCTGTATAACATTACAACAAAGTCGGTGGAAAATGTAACATCAAATCTGGATATTTATAAACTCATGATACTTGTAGAATTGTGATTGTAATAGAATCGGTGCTGAGGTATTCCGATAATATGATATGTGGTATTAATATGGAATAAAGTCTGGTGTATAACTGAGTGTGAATGTGGTGTGAATGGTGTGCAGGAGTGCGGTGCGGATTGTGCGAAGTTCCAGAAGAGTGAGCTGGAGTACAAGTTCAATAAACACGCGCTGGAGAGACCGTACACCTCCAAACACTCCTGGGGCAAAACATACGGAGAGCACAAGCGGCACCTGGAGTTCACACACGAGCAGTACAGGGAGCTGCAGCGCTACGCTCAGAACGTCGGAATCTACTTCACCGCCTCGGGCATGGACGAGGTCAGGGGTCACTCGCTCTCTGTCTCTCTCACACACACAAAACATCACAACACAAAATAATGCTAGAAAAGCTTGTTTCCAACTTTATTTATTTATTCTTCAGATAATCATGAATAACAAAAATGACAGAATGTAGAGATATCTACTGTACATTAACCACAGAATTTGAGTTGTGTGGAGATCTGTACTGAGTTTAAGTCATGAGCGCCCCCTGCTGGTTACTGCGTGATCAGCTCTCCACTGATATCTCGTTGTTCCTGTAGATGGCTGTGGAATTCCTTCACGAACTCGACGTGCCTTTCTTCAAAGTCGGCTCTGGAGACACTAACAACTTCCCGTACCTGGAGAAAACGGCTCAGAAAGGCGAGGCTCTTTTATTACGCCTCAATACGAAAAAAAAAGTTAAATATTATTTATCATAACTGCATTCTTTTATTGATGTGTGTGTGTGTCTGTGTTTTCTCCTCAGGTCGTCCGATGGTGGTCTCCAGCGGGATGCAGTCTATGGAGACGATGCGGCGTGTGTATCAGACAGTGAAGGAACACAATAAGAATTTCTGTATCCTGCAGTGTACCAGCGCCTATCCTCTCGAACCCGAGCACGTCAACCTGCGTGTCATCACGGTAACACTGCTGTGTGTGGTGTGTGTGTGTTTAAATATAAATATGCGTGTATGTGTGTATAATTAAATATTTGTAATTATTCCCACAGGAATACCAGAAGGAGTTCCCAGACATCCCGATTGGTTACTCGGGTCATGAGACGGGCATCAGCGTGACGGTGGCGGCCGTGGCTCTCGGTGCGAAGGTGGTGGAGCGTCATGTGACCCTGGATAAGACCTGGAAAGGAAGTGACCACTCTGCCTCGCTCGACCCTTCTGAACTCGCCGAGTTGGTACGATCCATCCGAATTGTGGAGCGGGCGCTAGGCAGTGGCTCCAAACAGATGTTGCCCTGTGAGGTGCCCTGCCACGACAAGGTGAACACACACACACACACACACACACACACACACACACACACACACATACAAGGGTTAGCGAGTGGTGTAAGCTTGTATAGTGAGTGAGTGAAATAAGACACCTCTCATTCTATCTTCGTAGCTGGGTAAGTCTTTAGTGGCGAAGATGGCGATCCCTAAAGGAACCGAGCTGACCCTCGACATGCTGGCGGTGAAGGTGGCCGAGCCGAAGGGCATCGCGCCGGAGGACATTTTCGAGCTGGTGGGAAAGAAAACGCTGACGGACATCGGCGAGGACGAGAGCATCACAGAGGATGCGGTGGAGAACCACGGCAAACGAGCTAAAGTGTAAGGCACCTCAAACTGTCCTGTGACACTGATCGTCCTTCAGCCGTATGAGGTTCGCTGCAGTGCTGCTAGCAGGGGGAGCTGCAGAATACCGCTCGATAGTGTCACTGAATAAATAAAACCCAAAGCAGACTGGTGTCCTGTCTTCACTCGCTCGTCATTGTGAGAAACAGTATTTCTTGCACACACAGAGATAAATTTTTATCATTTCGTAATCCAAATTTATATTTCTAGCTTTGAAAACCAAGGTCGACATTTTTATGTTTAAACTTTATTCACATTCAAAGTTTAGATTCAATCTAATGCTTCATTTATTTAATTTTAATTTTATTTATCTTTCTTAATATTTTTAGCCTTTTCTTTTGTCTTTTCTAATTTTTCCTTCTTACTTTATCTTCTCCAGCACCTACGGTTCATTTTGGCTTTTTTATTTGCACTTTATTTCATTTCATTTAACCGTCTTTCTTTTCTTTTTTCATTTCCATTTCTTTCCCCCTCCCTTTCTATCTGTTCGAACCAACTGACTTTTCCTTTATCCACATTTCCACTCGTTTTCTTTTTTCTAAATTAAAAAAATAAAGATCTGTGCATGTGTATTCAGTCCCCTTTCCTCTGATAGCCCTAACTAAAGTCCAGTGGAACCTTCAGAACCTCATTAGTAAATAGAGTCCACCTGTGTGTAATTTAATAAATTCAGCTGTTCTGTGAAGCCCTCAGAGGTTTGTTAGAGAACATTAGTTAACAAACAGCATTATGAAGCCCAAGGAACGAGGACAGGTCAGGGATGAAGTTGTGGAAAAATTTAAAGCAGAGTTAGGTTATGAAAAAAAAATATCCCAGCTTTGAACATCTCATGGAGCGCTGTTCAATCCATCATCTGAAAATGAAAAGAGGACGGCACAACTGCAAACCTACCAAGACATCGACATCCACCTAAACTGACAGGCTGAGCGAGGAGAGCATTAATCAGAGAAGCAACCAAGAGGACCATGGACCACAGAGATCCACAGCTTAGGTGGGAGAATCTGTCCACAGGACAACTATTAGTCGTGATCACAAATCTGGCCTTTGTTGAAAGAAAGTCAGTTTGAAGTTTGTGACAAGCAAATGTGGAAGAAGGTGTGGTGGTCAGATGAGACCAAATTAAACTTTTTGGCCTAAATGCAAAAGGCAGAGGAAAACGAACACTGTGAAACATGGTGCTGGCAGCATCATTTTGTGGAGATGCTTTTCTTCAGCAGAAACAGAGTTTGGTGGGAAGATGGAAGGAACCAAACATGGGACAATCGTAGAAAAAATAACTGTTAGAGGTTTATCGTTTTCCTTTGACTTCACAATTATGCGCCGCCTTGTGTTGGTCTGTAAATAAATATATTTACATTTGTGGTTGTGATGTGACGAAATGCGGAAACGTTCAAGGGGCATGAACACTTTTCCAAGTCCCTATATATTTTCTTCACTCACTGATCGTCTGTACAGCTTTATCCTGTATACAGGGTCGCAGGGGGCCTGCAGCCTATCCCCAGAGACATGGGGCACGGAGCGGGGTACACATTTGTCACAGGGAACACACACACTATTTGGGAATGCCAATCAGCCTAATTTGTATGTTTTTGGACTGTGGGAGGAAACTGGAGAAAGCCCACCAAGCACAGGGAGAACATGCAAACTCCACACACACCGACCCCGAGTGGGAATCAAACCTGAACCCTGGCAGTGCAAGGTGACAGTACGAACCACTAAACCACCGAAGTTTTGTTAAGAAAAAGAAAAAAAACATACGATGTTTATTAACCTTTTTAACGTGGATAGTGTGTGTGTGTGTGTCACATTTGCACAGCACATATAGATTAGGAAAATAATAATGGAAACACAAACGGTATGTATTATTATTATCAGCATTAACCGATATGTCGTAATAAATGTCATAGTTTAAATCTGCATTTACATTCTGAGGTAAAAACAAATTAAAAACGAGAGAAACATTAAACACGGGCTGAGAGAAACACTGCACCAAGGGGGCGGTATTGCCGCCTTTCTGGATGCTAAGGCTACGTTGAAGCAAGATTTTCCTACTGCGCATGCGTTAGATCACGGGACACGGTTTAGTCATTCCATTGGTGGAGCGCACGCGTTTCAAATCAGCCATTGGCTAAGAGGGGTGTCAATCAGACTATCGCGGCGCTGATTGGACAGGCGCGGAGCTTTCCGTTATTACTCTAGTCACCTGAGCCTCCTTCAGTGACACCGCCAGTCTGTGAGCTGTCGGCCTGAGTCTGTGGATCAGTGTGTGTGTGTGTGTGAGCGCCGGATGAACATGGATGATTTCGACATGCTTAGCGCGGGGAACGGCGTGGCCGCTGAGCAACACCCGGAGGATGAGGACCCCGCGGCGGCGTTCCTCGCCCAGCAGGAGAGTGAGATCGCGGGCATCGAAAGCGAGGAGGGCTTCAGCATCCTGGACGGAGGAGAGCTTCCACCGGGCCTCAGCGACATGAACGGTCAGCGGGTTACCTCACGACTGTCTCACTAAACTCGTCTCTGGGCGACGGGGGGGAAATATTATTCATTATTTGTGTAAAAAAACAAAAACAAATATTGCGTCAAAGCCGACGCCGTTGGTTCGCGCATGCGCAGGAACGGCTTAACAGTTAAATCCTCCGGATCGGTTAGTTGGCGCTGATGGATTTCTGCGCATGCGCACAAAAACAGAGTTTCTGTCTCTCTCTCTCTCTCTCTCTCTCTCTCTCGCTCTCTCTCTCTCTCTCTCTCTCTCTCTCTCTATATATATATATATATATATATATATATATATATATAATTACATGGGAGTGCATTATGGGTAGTCAGTTTTTGACTTGTATAATAGTAATTATAAGGAAGAACACACACACTGCTTCCTGTGCCAGATCATGTGACTTTTAATTGCTGCAGGAAATTTCGAAGAGGTTTAGTCCGGTGTGTTTAGACGGCCGCACTCTAGGATTTCCTGCTTCCCCTGCCTGGGCTGAAGCCGAGCGGAAATGCCCTGATGATGATGATGATGATGTATGACTGTGTGATTAGGAAGGAGGAACCTTTGAACCTGTGTGTGGGGGGGTATTGATTAACCAGGCTGGTTGAGCTTTGACACTCTTTATGATGAAGGTGGAGTGCAGGTGAGGCAAGGCGAGACGAGGTGAGGTGTGTGTGTGTGTGTGTGTGTGTACCTGTGCCAGCGTGGCGTAGGTCAGACTCGGCTTAAATAAGTAATGAGAGATGTTATTTCATCACACACACATGCAGAAGAAGCCAGCAACCCCATGACATTAAAGCCAGTGGAAACTCTGTCACACACACACGTGTGTCTCCTTTTCGGTAAAGAAAGCCTGTTCTGGATTTGGTCAACTTTCTCTACTTTATAAAAAAAGTGGGTGTGGTTTAAAAAGATCAAATGCTATGCTCCGCCCTGTTGCTCACAACTCTGAGGTCACATGTCTGTCCTCGATACACTTTTTTAGCATGATCTAAGTAAGGAGTGTGTCATTATAGAAGAGTGTGGGGAAAGAGCGATATCTGTCAATCATGTGCTCAATAGAATATTAGGCCACACCCATCCGAGTGTCATTCTGTTAACGTTCCTCTTTCCACTTAAATGTGTGATGAAGGGTCTGTGTGAGAAGAGTGTGTATGAGTGTGTGTGTGTGAGGGTTATGTAAAATTTCCTGCTGAAAGTGAAGTACTGATGGAGGAGGAGAGAGAAACAGTGTTTCCTGTCGAGTCAGCGATTCGGCTCGTGCACCATAGTTGTGCGAAATCAGCACATTGCGAGAGAGGGGTGAGCCTTTGACCTCTTGTGACCTTGATTTCTTTGTCCTCTCAGGTGGAGTGCTGAATGGAGATCTGCATGAGGTGCACACACACACACACACACACACACACACACACACACACACACACACACACACACACTTTAAGACAAACATTAATAAAAAATAATTAAAGAGAAATGTTAAACTGTGAGACAGCATGATATTCAGACTCCGTGTGTGTTTGTGCTGTCTGTTTCTCCTCCCGCAGACTAACGGCCCCTCCGACCTGTACGCTGCCATCTCCAGCGTGGACCGCATGCAGGCGGAGCCCGAGAGCCTGCGCAAGTGGAGGGAGGAGCAATGTGACCGGCTAGAGGAGCTGGGTAAGAGGAGGCGGGGTCACTGATGACATGGGCGGAGCGAGGAGTAGAAGTTGGAGGAGGAGAAATGACAAGAAGAGAAGTGATTATTCACAATCGGAAGAAAGGTGTGAGAGTTAGTGTGTGTGTGTGTGTGTGTGTGTGTGTGTGTGTACAGATGAGAACTCCCGTTTACAGGAAGTGGAGTGGAAGGAGAAAGCGAAGGAGGAACTGGAGGAGTGGCATGCTCGCCAGGAAGAACAACTCGCCAAGACTAAAGTCAACAACAGGTACACACACACACATGTACACTAAACACACTTATAAACAAGGTGCACACACAAGACCCTCGTACACTATACACACACACTGCACATACTCTGACCACATCCGTTCACAACCACACTCATATACACTGATGTGTGTGTATGTATGTGTGTGTGTGTGTATATATATATATACAAACACACATCTGTACCCCAGGCACACACATGCCCACAACACACACAGTTGTGTACATACGCATAGATGTATAAATAAACTCAACATACCCACACAGACTATTAGATACACAGTGGGTGGGTCAGTGAAGCATATAACACATACACACACACACACACACACACACACACACAGATTGACACACTAATGGAGAGGCAGTAAGCGGTTCAGTAGCAGATGTAACACACAATGGTACACACACACACACACACACACACACACACACACACACACACGCAGACAAACACACCCACCCACCAGGTTACCGCCCGTTACAGTATCTACAGCATTAGCTCAGCGCTAACATACACGTAGCACCACGACCTCACTAACGCTGAGCGCTTTATCTTCTGTCTAATTCACTCTGTTTCACTAACACACACGCACACTGTCTGATCGGCACACACACTGATCTCATGTAATGATGTGTGTCTTTCATCTTGACTTCCCCCGATCTCCCTTTGTGTGTGTGTGTGTGTGTGTGTGTGTGTGTGTGTAAAGGCATGTGCTGATGATAATTAAGCAATCTTACACTCGCTATATGCATCACACACACACACACACACACACCTCTCGTCTAACTGATTTGATGAATCATTTGATCATGATTCAGTTGACAGGTCAGAGTTTGATTCAGTAAACGAGTCATGATTCGGAATCATTCATATCTTTTTCAGTAGAATGCTGATTGATTCAGTGAATCATTTGAGAATTATTCTCTGAGAATTATTCTCTGTTCATTAGTGAGGTGACTCCTCTTTCATCCAGCCCGTCAGAGTTTGATTCAGTGAATCCTTCACCCATGATAGTGATTCACACTTCTCTTGTTCAGAGAGTCCTTGTTTGATTCACTGAGTCGTTTGGTCAGTTTTATTCCTGATCCACCGAATCATTCCCTTGTGATGAAGATTCACTTCTGTCCCATTTACCGAATCAGGGTTTAAAAAAAAAAAAAAAAAGAATGAGGAGGACCTTACACTTATGATGATTCGCTCATGATGGAATCATTTATTTCTTAAGCATCAGATACGGTTCAGTGAATCAGTGGATGAATAATTTAAACTGAATCGTTTAAAAACAAACAACTCATGATTTATTTATTTTTATCATTTTTGCCACATGCCTTTAATACATATTTCAAACTATAACAAACGTTAAGTGTGTGTGTGTTCTCCTTTCACTGCTGTCTATTTCTCTCTGTGTGCTCTCTCTCTCTCTCCTGATTGGCTGCCTCTCCTTTGGCGGACTTTTCCAGGGTTTTGGATGAGGATTTCTACAAACAGCCCTTCGCTCACCTGATCGGTTATGTGTATGTTTGCTCAACTAACATCCTTTCTTTTCCTCCTTGCGCTCCTCCACCTCCTCTTTAACACTCCTGTCATTCCACCCCGGCTTCTCCTCCGCTTGTGTTTCGCTCAGACTCACACACGCATGACTTTCTCTAGGTGTTTCCTGTTTTTAAAAAAAAAATTTCCCCCTCCCCTCCCTCCTTCGCAGTAGACGTGTGAGGTGTTGATGTCATGTCGTGTGTTTTGTTTCGTACAGCTTTGTCATGCGCTTTGATCATAAATTTTTTTGTTTCCTTCCCTTCGACAGACAGACGAGAAAAATCTGTCTCTGCGTTACCGGAGCGTGCTCGTCATGTGAAAGTTAGTTCTTTAGAGCGTTAGCGTGGGATTAGTGTTAGTTTGCTAATAGTTTGTTGGTCAGTGTTCTCCTTAGAATTAGCTTAGCTTTAGCCTGAGCCATGCAGCCCTCATGTTCATCCAGCGACAGAACGCTTTCCTGTAGTCATGTCGATGTAGTGATATTTCTGGTTGCCATGGCAATAGCAACTGGTTACTTTGTCAGATTTATTCTTACACTTTTAGAAACGATGCTAAGCAACCGTAACCAAGACAAAGCAGTTTTGCCTCTTTAGATCCTTTTGAATCGACTAGTGACGACATCGGCTACAAAAAAAAAAGTGAAAAATCTGATCAGGATTTGTTTATTCGCTGAAGGAGGGGAAAACCTTCTGACCAATCAGAGTCCGGGAGGCGGGATTTGTTTGGAGCAGTACGTCTGTACAATCTTTTTAATCGAGGTCGCTCCGCCCATATGAGCCCCTCTTTCTCTCTCTTTATTTGTTTATTTGTTTTTAAATGAAATTCAATGGTAGCAGGAACCTCTATTTAGAAATGAGATTTAATGGCAAACAATTGTTAAAGCGCTATACAAATTAAATTGAATTAATGGTGTGGTTTGAAAGGAAGTGGGCGTGGTCTTCCAGAGCATCACGCTAACTCTCCAGCAGCTGATGGATCTCATTAACATGATGATGATGATGGCTGCAGGCTAAGCGTACTGGTAGTGATGGACGTCTATGTGTGTGTGTGTGTGTGTTTTTTTATTTTTTTTTATTTTATTTTTATTATATATAATTTTTAATTCCTTCATCTTTCTGCTTCTTCTCTTTTCTTCCCCCTCCTCCGCATGCACCCCCGCCCCTGTCACCTCCTCCTTTTTTCTTTTCCTTTCCTAGATTTATATCTGACTTGTGCTCTGTTTCTTCCTTGTGTTTCTTTTCTCTATGCACCTTTTAAGCACTCATATTAACCATCCTTGCTACCGCCTAGACCAGTTAAGTAAAAAAACAGAACGGGAGGATGATGATGATGAAATGGTTATTATTATTTATTTCATATAAAAGAAGGAGAGAGAGTGTGTAAGTAATGAAGAAATGCTTGGTGTTGTGCTGGTGATGAGTGTGTGTGTGAGTGTGTGTGTGTGTGTGTGTGTGTGTGTGAGAGAGAATTTTTTTCCAATATATAACAATCGCGCTCTCAGTACGTCACACGCGGCGCGCTCACACAGCTAATCCAGTCTCGTCCCCCTTCATTCAGTCCCTTTGATTAAGGGGGCGTGTCCTAAACAACCAGCCAATGAAATGCTGTTTAAAACCTCCTCCTCCAACGGTTCTCTCCTGTTAACTCCTTTCTTTTCTAATTGGCGTAGACGTGACTCAGCATATCTTGTGCTTAAGTGTTTATACTCCTGCGCTCTTTACCTTATATGGAGGTTTGTGGGCATGGCTGTATGTAAATGAGTTGTGTCAGAACGACCCACAGGTCCGCAGAAGCTCAGCGTTCCTTTAAATGTTTCGGAAACCCGGTGGAAAATGTAGCGTCGTCTATGATCCTGCAGGGGGCGCAGGATTCTTAAACCAACATGAGCAAATGATTTGTTTGAAATTGGACGGTGATGGACGAACCGGCACTGGGGCGGCGTGAAGGTGTGGGATCGGCTCGTCAAGAGGTTATGTTCACTGAAATAAAATAAAATGAAATAAAAAACAACCTGTAAAATAGAATGTAGAGAGATTCATCAGAGAATATTTATTATGCCGAGGATATTTTAAAGAAGTTGCTTAGAACATTTGTAGTGTGTGTGAGACTGAACTGTGACTAGGACAACTGTGGACGGCTCGGGTTATGCAGCGGGAAGACAGAAGAACAAATAAGATCAAGATCTGAACTTAAATCCGATTGAGATTTTAAACAGATTAAACCCTCAGATGTGGCTGAATTTAAACAATTTTGCAGAGTAGAGCGGGACCGATTCACTGACGCTTATCACAAACACATGATTGCGGTTAGTTGCTGCCAAGAGATGCTGTGAAATTCACACGTGTGTGTGTGTGTGTGTGTGTGTATGTGTGTGTATGTATATAGAGGTAGGTGTGTGGTGTGTGTCAGAGATTCTGGGGAGAATTTGTGTATGCGTGTGTAACTCGCTCTCTCTGCATGTGTGTGTGTGTCCCACAGGGCAGCAGAGGAGACGATCCTCTCGGAGGCGGATGACAGCAGTCCTGGGACGGAGTGGGAGCGCGTGGCACGACTCTGTGACTTCAATCCCAAATCCAGCAAACAGACCAAAGACGTGTCCCGCATGCGCTCGGTCCTCATCTCACTCAAACAGAGCCCGCTCGTACGCTAGAACACACACACACACACACGTGTGATTGTACTCGCGCGGTTAGGGCCCGAGCCGCATCACTTCCTGTCTCCACTCTCACGTGTTAAATAGACACATTTATATGTCATGATGATCTATATAAATATAAAATAAATATTCAATATCTCCCAGCAGCCCCGGGGGCAGAGCTCTTCCTCTTGCTCACTCTCTTTCTCATACACACACAAACACACACACACTTCCATCCATAAACACATCCATGTATAATAATTACAATGTTCACGTTAGTGTTTATTTCTTTAAAGGACCAAATTCCAGAATCATAACTTTTATGTACAGTTCTATCTCTGTGTGTGTGTGTGTGTGTGTGTTATCCAATCTATGCAGGAATGATGTATCACTATGGTGTGTGTGTGTTGTAGTCGTGTTGATTAGTGTCAGATGTTGTGTGTGTGTGTGTGTGTTATGAAGACCGGACCAGTGTATAATCTCACAGCTCGGTGTTCAGAGCCGCAGCACGGTTCTCCTTGGTGTTGTTTTTGTTCCAGATTCTGATTAAAACCCGGATGAAACCCGATCACGTCTCTTTTATAAAAGGAAACACTGTGCAGCTCTACTTACACACACACACACACACACACACACACACACACACACACACACACACATAGAGATTCAGCACATCCAAGTGGCACTGGTCAATGACCAAACAAACAACAACGCTTATACAGAATTATTTTTTAGTTTTTGCTCAGTCATGTTTCTACAGCTGGTTAAAATGAAATAAGTCATCACATGGCCTAGGTTGTGCTGAAACAAAGGACATGTTTAAGGAGAACTATACTGCACAATCCTAAACCTTGGATATAAATTTATTAAAACATAGTAATGCAAAAAACAAAATGGTGCAAAATGATGAGTAGAAGGGAAGTTATGAGCAGTTTGGTGCGAGATTATGCAACAGCATTTAGTGGGTTGAATTTTGGGATGAATTTAGTATTTTTCTCTCAAGGTGGAAAAAACGTCGGCAATACACCTACAAGGTGCCAAAATCCTTATTGAACGAAAAAACAAAAGAGTGACACGGCATGGCTTACTTCAAAAAAAGACAAGTAGACTATGATAACTGAACCTTTAAAGATGAATGGAAGATCAATGTATGTTTATTCTTCCTGTGAGAAAATGTTTAAAAGCAGTTTGTCTCATGTGTTCAGAAACGGTGGGGCTAATAAAAAGCAGTAGTGTGAAGCAGCGCTATGAAATAAAATACAGTGTTGGAGCAAACAGTCCGGCATGAGGACTGTTTAATCTACTTTAACATAAGCTACTAATGTGCTACTGTCTCAATGTAAACAAACACCTGCACCAATAGATATTAATTAGAAAAGATAAAGTGAATATTTTGACTGGGATTAGTTCATATTTTCTGAAATAACAGCGCTGAAGTGGTATAAGTGAATTTTAACACAATTTTAAAACTTCATCTTTATCTGATCTACTTTTTCCATTTCTCATCTGTGATTCTCTCTCCGATTACCGAACAGGGAGTGTATTTGTCTGACCACCAAAGAAGGACAACTTAGTGTAAACAAGGCGTAAGATACTCAACCTTACAGAATGTCATTTCTGTCTATTAATAAGTTAGAGATAGAGAGTTCTGCCGTACAGAAAGACACACAGACATGGACGTGGACTTCAACCTCAAATAATAATAATAATAATAATATAACTGATTACATTAAAGATCAGCAGATTATTATTAGATTTAACATTTTAACCTTTTAAACTCTTCAACACGTACTAACGCTAATCATCAACAGTATAATTTAAACCCAAAGTGAACATTGTCCTCTGTAAGAAATTAGCAATTAAAAATGATTAATATCTATAGTTCATGTGAATACTTAAACTATGGAAATACAAAATGTTCAAAATTAAATAAATAAATTAGGGCTGCAACTAACGATTATTTTTATAATCAATTAGTTGGGCGATTATTGTTTCGTTTAATTGATTAATCGGATAACGCTAAGCGCTTCTTTAATTTGATGTTTTGCTTATAATTATATATAAAACCATACCAACATTTGTTTTGTTTTTAACAATAATTGCAGATGGCAAGTTGACTGTTATATATATATATATATATAAAAACACTGCCAACTTGCCATCTGCATACATACATACATACATACATACACATATATATATATATATATATATATATATATTATATATATATATAAATAAATATATATATATAACATATAAGATTAAATCGGATAAAAGCTAGGCACTTTAATTTGATGTTTTGCTTAACTATATAAAACCATAAATCAGGGTTTTATTTATGTATAAAAGTAAACTTTAAAAAATGCAATAGCCACATAGTTTAATGATCTTTAATTTTGACATTTAAACCTTATTTTATGTAAATCAACATTTTTGTTTTAACAATAATTGCAGATGGCAAGTTTACAGTGTATATAGTTTAAAAAAAATACACTGACATTCAGTTGTTAAGAATGACCTCAATTTTAAATTCTCTTAAATTAATTAAACTTCATAAGAAGAAGAATAGACTTCTAGATTATGATATTATTTTTAATTGAAGTGGCTACTACATCCTTTTCACGGTTTCTACATTATTTCGATCCTCTCGTGTATTTTATCCTTTTTTTTTGTTGTCTCAATTAAAAAAATTATAAAATAAATAAATATATAGACCATTTTGCTATACTAGACATTCTCGTAATACGGCGACGTAGGGAGAGAAAAAAAACTCGCCGCTACTGGGTTCACTCTGTTTATTTTGCCCTTTTTCCGCATTTCCCTCTGTATAGCGTGTAGGATGATGGGATATATCCGGTCCTCCGAAGTGTAAAATGAACGTGAAGAAAACGCACTAGAAGTGTTTTCCTCGCGTTCGTTGGGATTTGAACGCAAAGACAAAGCTGCATGCAACATTTTTTTTTAACCCTGTATAACCGCGTAGCCGGACAAACGCACGTCACCAAAGCCTGTGTGAACTCTCTCACTGATTCCTATGTGTAGAAAACCTTCTGCGCTTCATCCACGCTCACCGGACACTACGACTGGCAGAAAAATAGTCGATTTTAACGCCCGATAAGAGGTGTTTAATGTAAATTGCTCCTATAACTTGGAGGACTTGGGGCGCGCGCTTTTTCCTGCAAACGCTTCTGTAACCTCCATTGCGCGAGCGACTGTGTATCTGTGTGTCTTTGTGCATCTTGTGGTCGCGCACCTCAGTAACGTGAGCAGCCCAACTAATCGATAACGGCATTCGTTGACAACGAATTTCATTATCGATAATTATCGATTAGTTATTGCAGCCCTAAAATAAATAGGACATGATGAAATAAATCACTCTATGAATAAATAAGACTATTTTGGTTTCTTTATTATTGTGTAATAATGGTTTCAAATGCAGGATGAAAAACACTTCACACTATTATAAATATAATAATAGTTGAAACCTTTAATAAATAACAAAATGTTTTTGCCACTAAAAACACTCATAAAATTACTATGAAAATCTGTTTTTATTTCTTTAGTAGATTAACACAACTCCCACAAAAAATGGGAGTCCCCCTTTTGGGAAACCCAACCATTTAAGGTTTAAACAGGAAGACCTGGCTCAGAGAGAGGTTGTAGAGCTGGCAGACGAGCTGAACACCTACTACGTTCGCTTTGAGGTTGTGGCTAACAACACTAATAGCGTTAGCAATGCTAACAATGCAAGCGGTGCAAATGGCTGCAAACAGGAAGAGAATGCAAACACGAGAAACCCGTTTATCATCTTGAAGCATGATGGGATGAGAGCCTTCAGGAGGGTGAACGCCAGGAAAGTAGCAGGAGCAGATGGCATTTTAGATAGAGTTCTCAGAGCGTATGATCAACAGCAGGACCCACCCTGCTTCCATCAATGACTATCGCCCTGTAGCCTTGACCTCAGTGTTGATGAAGTGCTTTGAAAGAGTGGTCAAAACTGTTTACTACCTGACACAAATAAATAAATATCCAAAAAGTGTTGCGTGCATTTGTATTCATTTGTAAGATTGCCCTGTATTTGGCTCCATCCATCTTCCCATCAACTCTGACTAGCCTCCCTGTCCCTGCTGAAGAAAAGTGTCCCCACAACATGATTCTGCCACCATACACAGTGTTAGTTTTCCATCACACATAGCATTTTGAGCACATTCTTCCACGTTTGCTGTGTCCATCATGTGCAAACAGGACATCTTATGGCTTTCTTTCAACAATGGCTTTCTTCTTGCTGCTCTTTTTCATAAAGGCCAGATTTGTGGAGGTCACAACTAATAGTTGTCCTGTGGACAGATTCTCCCACCTGAGCTGTGGATCTTCCCATAGGCCTCTTGGCTCCTTCTCTGATTAATGCTTTCCTTACCAGACCTGTCAGTTTGAGTTAAATTCAACAGAACAGACATAAAACGTCTCACTCAAACAAAAAACCCCCAACATATTTTATTAGCAAACATATATATATATATATATATATATACATACTCAGCAAAAAAAGAAACATCCTTTTTCAGGACTGTGTATTTCAACAATAATGTTGTAAAAATCCAAATAACTTTTCAGATCTTCATTGTAAAGGGTTTAAACAATGTTTTCCATGCAGGTTCAATTAACCATAATCAATTAATTAACATGCACCTGTGGAAGAGTCGTTAAGACCATAACAGCTTACAGAAAGTAGGCATTTAAGGTCACAGTTCTAAAAACGCAGGACACTAAAGAGACTTGTCTACCGACTGTGAAAAACACCCAAAGAAAGATGCCCAGGGTCCCTGCTCATCTGCGTGAACGTGCATTAGGCATGCTGCAGGGAGGCATGAGGACTGCTGATGTGGCTAGGGCAATAAATCACCATGTCCGCACTGGGAGATGCCTACGACAGCGCTACAGGGAGACAGGAAGGACAGCTGATCATCCTCGCAGTGGAAGACCACGTGTAACAACACCTGCACAGGATGGGTACATCCGAATATCACACCTGCGTGACAGGTACAGGATGGCCACAACAACTGCCCGAGTCACACCAGGAACACACAATCCCTCCATCTCACAGCAAGAACTGACAAATCTGGTCCAGTCCATGAGGAGATGCACTGCAGTACTTCAAGCAGCTGGTGGCCACACCAGATACTGACTGGTACTTTTGATTTTGAGCCTCCCTTCATTCAGGGACACATTGTGAAACATTTTTAGTTTATGTCTTATGGTGTTGACTCTTTTAGTGTTCATACAAATATTTACACATTAGGGTTTACTGAAAGTAAAAACAGTTGAAAGTCAGAGGATGTTTCTTTTTTTGCTGAGTATATATAAAAAAAGAAACAACAAGCTGTAGAATAAAGTAAAATGTGTTAGTTAAGTTTAAAAACAAGTGGTACCCAGGAATTCTGATGCTAAATCTATTCCAAAAGCATAATTTATGCCTTTATTTAATGTTTTAGCCACATATCTGAGCTAAATGTTGATGTTCTGAATAGGTCTCATTTCTAGTCCATGTGTCTTTTTATGTTTTCTAAATAAAGCATAAATTAGCTTATGCTAATCTGTATTTTAATATTGCTAACAACAGGGTTCTCATAGATTTAACCACACATTGTGTGAGGGGTTGTGGGGATTACCAACAGTGCATTACAAGACAAATGTAATTTTCACATAAATGAGTGTTTAGTAAATTATTATTTTTAAAAAATGTAACATCAAGGCTGTGCTATTTGTACAGCCTGTCTGCATGTGTTTAGCATGTTAAGATTTAGAGTTTGAATGTTAGCTTGCTAACTGCTAAGCCTTTTAGTATGAGAAATATTAGCAAGCTACCAAACAAGCTACAATTCCTGTGCCTCACTTTTGTGTCATCTGAGGACAATGTTTTTGAAACAACCACTACTGCTCTTTCAGATGCTAGTACTAGGGACATAGCACTTTCTCTCTTCTGAAAAATTGTCATTATCATTATCCGTTTGTAGCCACATCTTCATTATGCTGTGGGATACTTCGGTTTTTCTCAATCTGTGATGTCATTATTATCACTCGGGCGATTGTGAGTGGGTCTTGGTTGCCAAGGAGGTTGTTGCTATGGTGTCCTTTTCTCAGCAAAATGACTTTTGGGTTTCTGAGCAGGGTATAGAGAAGAAGCCAGCGAGTGCGGACCCTGCTGCCTCCTGGAAATTCTGCACAACGGAAAGAAAGTTTCTTAAACACATAAGACATTTGCAAACACCACCTTTAAAATGGTGTGTCCTTGTAGATTTGCTGACCTGTGGTGTTAAACTGTCCGTATATATTCCCAGCCATCCGTTTCTGCAGTGCATGTTTGAGCAGTAGGTCACAGAAACACACCAGAACTGGGTTACTGTGATGATGATCTGCTATGATCATTCCCACCCATGTACAATAGCCTGAGAACAAATTAATAAACACGCAAACAGTTGTAAATTAAGAGTATGCTGAAAAATTGTGTAAATGTTGTAAATGTTTTGGAACTAAGCTAGTTTGTATTTTTAGTGACTCATAGTAATGCATAGGTTGGGGCTGCCAGGAAAATTTAATGCCTGGGTCAACCAGCACGAGTGCTGCTGCGACTCCTCGCCCTCGGTTGATCAGGCTGAGGCAGTGTTTAGACTGTGCTACAAATAGGTAGGTCAAGGGAAAGAAGGCACCAGATGGACCAGAAGGAGGTCTCCTCAGGTGTGGAAGTGGCCCGCTGCAGCAAGTTAGTAGGAATGTGTCAGCATGGCACATGGACCCGAAGGGAACTGGCATTGGACTGGAAGATCACGAAGATCAGAGTTCTGGAAGGCTGAGCCACAGTGGATAATGGTACTTGTGCTGTAATTTTCTGATGTCCTCCCAAGTCAATCTAACCTCTACTGCTGGGCCCTTTTAGATCCTCCAGCATGCCTGCCATGTCAGGGTAGGGGATCACTGAATCACATCTTGAGTTGCAGCCCAAAAGCCCTGGGAGAGGGATGCTACCACTGCTGTCATAACCAAGTATTGAAAGCCATCTGTAAGGTTATTAGCACAGGGATTGGATCTTTCTTACAGATGGGGAGAAGGCAAAGAAGCACTGAGGGGGGCTCCTGGCAACTGCATATGAATGGTAGCCAAAGTTCGACCTTGAGAGCCCGTTTAAATTCCCAGAGACCATGACAGTAACAACTATCAGGCCAGCCATTGATCTCGTTCAGAAACAACAAAGCAGTTGGTACTGCTGGAGTTGACTGTTCCTTGGGAAGACCAGATGGAAGAGGCCTTCGAAAGAAAGATGCCCAAATATTAGGGAATGGGAAGCAAATACTGAATCAAGGAGCTGGGGACCTCTTGCAACCCCATAGAGGTCAGATGTAGAGGCTTTGCAGGCCAGTCACTCAAACAAGCACTAAAGATTTTTGGAATTCAGGGACTGCACAGGAGAGCCACCAGAAACATCACAGATGCTGCAGAGAATGGGTCTATTTAGCTGTGGATTAAGTGGGGTGATCTGTGGCCTACAGAAGCTACTTAGGCACAAGCCGGGACCTGATCACCCCCGGCTTGGTTGCCTGAGCAAGGGTGTGTGTTGTTGAAAGACTTGGAACACCTGATGACCTCAGGTTACATCATTGATTATGTGTCTAATTTGCATAGAGAAATGAATGTTAGAAACTAAGGGATCTTAAGTAATCCATTAGAACAATCAATTTCAGATCCTTTAATTATCCAATGACCTTTTTAAAAAACCCTACAAGAACCATTTCTATGTAGACTGCTTAATGGCTGTAAATGTTATAAGAGTGAATAAAAACATGTACAGTATGCTACCTGCTAGATATACAGTGGTGTGAAAAAGTATTTGCCCCCCTCCTGATTTCTTATTCTTTTGCATGTTTGTCGCACAAAATGTTTCTGATCATCAAACACATTTAACTATTAGTCAAAGATAACACAAGTTAACAGAAAAAGGAGTTTTTAAATGAGGGGTTTTACTATTTAGGGAGAAAAAAATCCAAACCTACATGGCCCTGTGTGAAAAAGTAATTGCCCCCTGAACCTAATAACTGGTTGGGCCACCCTTAGCAGCAATAACTGCAATCAAGCGTTTGCGATAACTTGCAACGAGTCTTTTACAGCGCTCTGGAGGAATTTTGGCCCACTCATCTTTGCAGAATTGTTGTAATTCAGCTTTATTTGATGGCTTTCTAGCATGAACCGCCTTTTTAAGGTCATGCCACAACATCTCAATAGGATTCAGGTCAGGACTTTGACTAGGCCACTCCAAAGTCTTCATTTTGTTTTTCTTCAGCCATTCAGAGGTGGATTTGCTGGTGTGTTTTGGGTCATTGTCCTGCTGCAGCACCCAAGATCGCTTCAGCTTGAGTTGACGAACAGATGGCCGGACATTCTCCTTCAGGATTTTTTGGTAGACAGTAGAATTCATGGTTCCATCTATCACAGCAAGCCTTCCAGGTCCTGAAGCAGCAAAACAACCCCAGACCATCACACTACCACCACCATATTTTACTGTTGGTATGATGTTCTTTTTCTGAATGCTGTGTTACTTTTACGCCAGATGTAACGGGACACGCACCTTCCAAAAAGTTAAACTTTTGTCTCGTCGGTCCACAAGGTATTTTCCCAAAAGTCTTGGCAATCATTGAGATGTATTTTAGCAAAATTGAGACGAGCCTTATTCTTTTTGCTTAAAAGTGGTTTGCGCCTTGGAAATCTGCCATGCAGGCCGTTTTTGCCCAGTCTCTTTCTTATGGTGGAGTCGTGAACACTGGGGCAATTGAGGCAAGTGAGGCCTGCAGTTCTTTAGATGTTGTCCTGGGGTCTTTTGTGGCCTCTCGGATGAGTTGTCTCTGCGCTATTGGGGTAATTTTGGTCGGCCGGCCACTCCTGGGATGGTTCAACACTGTTCCATGTTTTTGCCATTTGTGGATAATGGCTCTCACTGTGGTTCGCTAGAGTCCCAAAGCTTTAGAAATGGCTTTATAACCTTTACCAGACTGATAGATCTCAATTACTTCTGTTCTCATTTGTTCCTGAATTTCTTTGGATCTTGGCATGATGTCTAGCTTTTGAGGTGCTTTTGGTCTACTTCTCTGTGTCAGGTAGCTCCTATTTAAGTGATTTCTTGATTGAAACAGGTGTGGCAGTAATCAGGCCTGGGGGTGACTACAGAAATTGAACTCAGGTGTGATAAACCGCAGTTAAGTTATTTTTTTAACAAGGGGGGCAATCACTTTTTCACACAGGGCCATGTAGATTTGGAGTTTTTTTTCTCCCTTAATAACGTAAACCTTCATTTAAAAACTGCATTTTGTGTTCAATTATGTTATCTTTGACTAATAGTTAACGGTTTTTGATGAGCAGAAACATTTAAGTGGGACAAACATGCAAAAGAATAAAAAATCAGGAAGGGGGCAAATAGTTTTTCACACCACTGTAGCTAGAAGAGTTTTTGGCTTTATATGTGTACCTTGGTCTATTGCCTCATAGCCCCGTTGCATGATGGTCCTGTCAATACGTGGAACGAGCCAAGTACCTACAATGCAACTATTTAGCAGCCTGAGGATGCAGTTGCCCAACCCCATGATGACATTATAAAAGAAGAAGAAGTAGTTGAAAGTGTTAAATGCTCTCCTGCAAAAAAAAGAAGAAAAATCATCAGTTCAAACCACAACCTGTTCACGGTGTAGTAAACTATGATGAGAATAAATTAAGTCACTCATGATATCATGATGTTTGAAAAGTTCTGGATGTGGCTTGTATCAAAAAAATGTGAGAAGCACAGGTGTTTTACTTAAACACCTCTGATCAGAAGCTAGGACTGTTCAATATTAGATCTTTTGAGAATCCAGAAAACCCTCTGAGAACAGCATTTATGTCCATACTGGACTCAGTAGGAGTAAAGAGTAGGAGTGTGTAGTAGGACCCACACATAAAGCAGGTCACACTTTAGATTTAATAATATTTTTTGGATTAAGTATAAAAAATGTATTTACAATTCCACTATCTGAAGTTATCTCAGATCACTATCTTGTCTCAATTTAAGTGTGTCATAGTGATAATGTACGCACAGCACCGCGCTACCGTATTAAATGTACATTCACATCAACTACTACACAGAGTTTTATCAGTAATCTCCCAGAGTTACCAACTTCGATTAGATCACCGTCTGACCCCACAGAACTCCATCAGGCGAGTCGACATTTCGTTATACCTTAGATAATGTTGCTCCAGCTAAAAGAAAAATTATTAGAGATAAGAAACTCGCTCCCTGGTATAACGACCTCACGCACACTTTAAAACAGACCGCTCGGAAATTAGATCGTAAATGGCGTCTAACTAAATTGATAGTATTTCAAATAGCACGGAAAGAGAGCATCCTAAACTGTAGGAAAGCTCTTAGTAGTGTAGCTAGGTCAACGTATCTCTCCACTCTTATAGAAAATAACAAAAATAATCCTAGATTTTTATTTAATACTGTAGCCAAATTAACCAGAAATAAGACCACTGCAGAAATCTCCACAACAACATCATGCAATAGTGAAGACTTCATGAACTTTTTTAAGAATAAAATTGTAAATATCAGGAATAAAATTGAGGCATTGAAACCGATCAATGCAATTGATGCAGATGTTAAACTAACCATGTCAGATCAGAACCTAGAATACTTTACTTCCCTTGAAGAGAATGAACTAATTTCACTCATCTCTTCTGCAAATTCATCAACCTTTATATTAGATCCTATACCGACACATTTTCTTAAACAGATAGTACCAGTAATAACAGAACCCATGTTGAGAATAATTAATTCCTCACTCAGTATTGGTTATGTTCCAAAATCTTCTAAATTAGCAGTTATTAAACCGATAATTAAGAAGTCTGACCTGGACCCCTGTCAGCTGTCCAATTCCAGGCCGATATCAAACCTCCCCTTTATCTCTAAGATTCTGTAAAAGATAGTAGCAGAGCAGCTATGCTCATATCTACATAGAAATGGCATACGTGAACTGTATCAGTCAGGATTTAGGCCTCATCACAGCACAGAAACAGCACTCGTTAAAGTAGTAAATTACCTCCTATTGGCCTCTGATCAGAGTTGTGTAACTATGCTTGTATTACTTGACCTCAGTGCAGCTTTTGACACCATTGATCATGCTAGTGCAGATTAGAAAAAGTAATAGGAATTAATGGTACAGCCCTCTCCTGGCTCAGATCCTATTTGACCGATCGTTATCAGTATGTAGACTTAAATGGTGATTATTCTGCATGCTCTCTAGTGGAGTTTGGTGTTCCACAAGGTTCAGTTTTAGGCCCACTGCTTTTTTCCCTTTACATGCTTCCTCTGGGCAACATAATCCGTAAACATGGTATTAGTTTTCATTGTTATGCTGACGACACACAGTTATATGTCTCAGCAAGACCAGATGAGAAAAACCAGCTCACTAAAGTTGAGCAATGTGTGCAGGATATAAGAGATTGGATGCTAATTAACTTCTGCTGAATCCTGATAAGACAGAAGTTCTAGTCATAGGACCGCATACAGCTAGAAGTAAAATCTTAGATCACACCGTAACTTTAGATGGCCTTTCTGTTCCATCAAGTGCAACAGTAAAAGACCTCGGCGTGATTATAGATTCCAGCCTTTCATTTGAAGCTCATGTAGATAATATTACCAGGATAGCATTCTTTCACCTCAGAAATATTGCCAAGATAAGAAATATACTGTCGATAAACGATGCAGAAAAACTAGTTCATGCTTTTATCACCACTAGGTTGGACTATTGTAATACCTTACTGTCTGGTTGTTCAACTACAGTAGATGCATAAACAAGCTTCAGCTAGTCCAGAATGCAGCAGCGAGAGTCCTCACTAGAACCAGAAGACATGGGCACATCACCCCTATCTTATCTTCACTGCATTGGCTCCCTGTGTAATTTCGCATTGATTTTAAAATACTACTCTTGACATATAAAGCATAAAATGGTCTCGCGCCGCAGTATCTGAGCGAACTGCTAGTGTCTTACGATCTGCCACGCCTACTTCGATCAAAGGATGCAGTCTGCTTGTCAGTACCGCGTATTATGAAAACTACAGCTGGGGGCAGAGCTTTTTCTTACAAAGTCCCAAAATTATGGAATAGTCTTCCAAGTAGTGTTCGGGACTCAGACACAGTCTCAGTGTTTAAGTCTAGGCTAAAAACCTATTTATTTAGCCATTTTATAAATAGATTTTCCTTAGGTAAAGGA